>JAGWCC010000756.1:0-327553 GCA_022651775.1 Drusus annulatus
GTTAACTGTATTACCCAAAAATTAATAAAAAAATTCTTAGGCCTAATTTCTTAGATAATTTGTATTGAAAATAATAAAATGATTTTTAAAAAATATATTTTAAGGAATATCCGATCATAACGTTATTATTCGACGCCTTAAAAATATTTTATACAGAGCCTACCGCGGACCACAGATCGATTGGAGCCAGTGTATTAAAATTACTAAATATTAGAAGAAGTCTTAAAAATCCTTTGAGCAAAATGTTTTTAAATGTGTCACATTAGTGGCACATTAGGGTCGTCTAGACAGCGCGCGAGGCGGCCAGCTGCCGTGTGTCAGTGCGCGACGCGGCGACTTCCAAGAACCACTGGTCGAGGAATGTCTCTCAGTCTGGACGCCGGATCTTTATGATCCCGGAGGGCTCTACTTTGCAAATGCGATAGGATACTTTGAATTTATTCTGATTCATATCTTATTTTTATATTATTTCATATTCGTAAAAAGCATTTACTTTGTGGCTTGCCATATTTATAAATAAAACACATAAACTTTGTTTATAATCACTTTATTATTTAATATTACGTCTACCGATTTAGAAAGTACTCTTCCATCATCAGTACAATATTAAAATATTGTCCTGATTATGGAAGGGTACTTTCGAAACCGGTAGACGTATTATTAAATAATAAAGTGGTTACAAACAAAGTTTATATATTTTATTTATTTATATTATTTCTTCACAGTGTACATATGATCAGTTTTAAGACATGCGTAGTTTGAAATTACCGTTGTTACAAATATAATATAATGTAACCAAGCTCAAGTTGATTGCTGCGTATATTAGCAAGCAGGTACAAATTAGAACTGTGTAAAAATACATTTTACACAAATAAAAACATGTTTATATAAATTCATACCCAATCGACCTTTTGACGACCTACATGGCCTGGTCATTAAGATTCATGGCTCCGAATCTAGGAGTCACGGGTTCTAAAATCGGCATGCGCAAATGAGTTATAATTTTGCCGTTTTCTGTCTCTATTAAGATGTAAACATTCGTCCATTGAATGTAGCCTACATTCCACGAACGATGGCAACAACTTCGATGAAACTGATAGTTATAGTTACAAAGAAATCTTTGCGTTTACATTTTGCGGCTAAGACACTGAGAAATACTTGTTTATTGGGTGAACCATAACAGTTATGTGATCGACGCATTGATATATTTAATGCAGATTGCTAAACATATTTACATTTGAGCCCTCGCAGGTTCCTGGGAAAAAAACAATATGCACTCCTTTTTGGGAGTGCATGTTCTTCTTTTACATCCGATGTCTATAGCTCAGCAGTTTCCTAGCGATTCTCACTTATTGAAGATGGTATTTCACTTTCAGAAAATGAATACCAAAATCCACATTTTTATTGGTTAAAAGATGATATCTCCAAATCGCAAAATAATGTATTATTTTGAAACTGTTAATTCGTGGTGGAATTCCGTTTTAATGATTTAATAATACAAATTGCTTTACATTATTCCTCTATTTTTTCTACAAAATTAGAAATAGTAAAAAGCGCAAACACAGTGACACTAAAAATATTATTAAAAAATTGTGAAATAAAGTTTAAGAAAATGGTATAATTAAATCACCAAATTCTGGTTTATGGATCTGTGCTTTTAGCCACCTAGAACTCATATTAAACGTGTTTCAAATATGATAATGTTTCAGTTGTTTCAAATCAATTTTTAAAAAAATGTGAAGAAAAATAAAATGGCCATAGTGCACTCATATCTCATCGTTGTCCCGTTCATTGTCGAGAATAAAATATATTGTATTATTTAGCACAAAACCAACTGTTAGATTATTATGAAGATCTTCTCGTTAACTAGAAACATGAGTTCACAATTTCTTTGTTTTCGCTCTCCTGAAAAGTTATCCACCGAATCATAAAATAATGTGTATTTATTTTACATAAAATAATTCATGTATGTAAATATAACAGTTGTATGGTGACTTTTTTATAGAATCTAATTTTAAAATATCGTGCGAATAATAATTCAAAAATCTAAAATTTTATCTTGTCTATGTTTTGTTTTTAAATAGTAAAATTTTGTTGATTATCATTTTAAATGCTAAGTTTAAATGCAACATATCACTCCAAAAACGTGGGATTTGCTCGAGATTCACACGTGGATTTATTCTGATGAATCTGTAACAAAAATATCAAATGTTTTCGAACATTTGATATTTTTGATGCACTCAGGATGTAATCAATTTATATTTGAGATTGATAAAACCGACCCTTACCATTCACATTCTTCCCGTAAAATGATTTTCCAAATTTAGAAATAGTCGTTTAGCAATAACATAACCTTTTACAGCCGGTGGAAAAAAATGGTATTGCCATGTGCCATACTAATACAGCTTTTAATTATAATCCCTTAGGCCAATGTGACTGACTAGTTTAAAAAAAACGACTGTATTTTCACCAGGTTAGAGAGGTTCCCGCACGTTCAATCGAAACCGGGTCCATTCCCAAAAACGGATTAAATTTTTGTCAGGATTTTTTTTTGACAAACTCACACTCCTATGAATCCGGTTGTAAAAGAATAAGCGGTGAGGATTTTTTAGGTGATTTTTTTTTCTATGCGATGAACTAGCTGATTCCCAAGATATTCCACAGAAAATATTTTAGATTTGAATAGTATGTCCATCACAATTAATTCAAATAAACATCTCGGGCAGAACACTTGTTGGCCCGCTACTGCAAACTCGACCCCCTCCTCATGCGCCTAGCTAATGCGGATAAAGTCTTCGAATTTGTATGTACGAGTACATTGAATTCTTCATTTATTTTAATGAATACTTTAAACTTTTTTTTTTACTCTTTCGTTTTTAAACCTGATATACTACTACATATATTATGAAACACGATGTCCTTATCGATAAAATAACGACCAGATGACATTTTTTGTTTCACTTTGGAGCAGAAACACCCTAAATCACTAACATCACTAAATTTAAGATATTATATTGTATTTCGATTTTCGGAATAAAGCACTAATATGAATTTCTAAAATACATTACGGTATCTCTGTAATATTTTAAAGCAGAATCCACTTATAATTATTTGTAAAGGAGTGACATTGATTTGTTTAAATTTTATTTCAGAAATATCCACATCTTGGTTACAACTCTGCTTCTTCCAGTGAATGGAATTCTGAATTGTGTCTCGACCAACAACGTTAACTAATTCATAGAAATACTACAGACACTACATGACGGCGAAAAACTTCAGGAAAAAGAAAACCGCTGAAAGCAAACCGAATGCAGCGGAATGATGTTTATAGGAGCCTGAGGTAATACGTTTTAAAACACTAACTATTCTTTACAAGAAGTCTTTTTAACATTCGAAATTAGGTTTTGGTTTCAACTATCAGAATAGTTCGCAGTTTTATCTTCGCTTTGTTCATCTTGAACGAGAAATCAGAGCAAATAGCCGTTGTTCACGCCTCATGATCAGTTGGATTTATAAAGAAAAACAACTCAAAAATCTTGTCAATCTAACCTTTATGAGTATACCAACCCATATCAGAATTAATGTCCTACCGCAATCCCTCGCAACAATTGAGTAATTTCGCATGGTCGAATAATAAAAGCGCGTGCGAGCGTAAGAACCGAAAGGCCGATGCAAAATGCGATTGAATGTGTGCCTGGGTGCACCCGGATTGTTTGGCGCTTGGCAGTGCATTTTTCACATTTGGGTGGAATTAGTCGATGCCCGGATTTTTGTCGTTACATCTTATTTTCGAATTTCGAATCAGCGTGAGGCGCTGAAATCAGTAACCATGGCGGCAATCTCTGTGTTCCTGCGCTATCATCACGGTGTCATCCACAACCGTACTCTATTAATCTTCATATTCCCACCTCTTCCTCCTCCATCCCTTTAACCCCACTGCATTTCGCAGTGGTGATGTCTTAATTTCACTGGCTCCAGGTTGTTGGTTTAGTAGCACATTAAAAAACACCTCAGCCTTAACATGGTATGAAGCTGAAAATTAAATTCTAATGCTCGTAGTTCGATTTACAAAACATCTAAGCTTTGTGTATCGTAGTTCGATTTATGCTATTTTTTATCGCAATGAATATACTCTCACTGAGAAACTATGTTTGTATTTAATAGCATAACCAATCCTCCTAATACGTTAACCCTTTAAGTTATGTGAAAAACACTGCAGGCAGGGTGGTGAGTTTTGTCTATGCCTTAATACTGTAGGAGGAATTCTTCAGTTTTTTTAATGTGAAAAAACGAATTCAGACTGTAGAATATGTTCGTACAATTTGAAGGAAATGTGTCAAAAGGACGCAGACGGACATTTATGATTGTACCTTTTAACATATTCGTTTCTATGTAGCTCGTGTAAGATACCAAATTACAAAACATAGCTAATAGGGTTGTGAAAAAAGCTCATTTATCAATTCAATTCTGATGTATTTAAATGTATGTTTTTGGTCAAATTATAAAATATGTGAAAAATTAGTAAACGATACTATTTTTTTCATGTGAAGCGGTAACTTTGTGACATAACATTTTAATTTTAAAATAAAACCTTACCGGCAATAGGTATTAAAAAGTTTAACAAAGTTATTATTTAATTTTTAAATGAAAATCAGTTTATTTGTTTTGTTTTCAGTATTTATAATAAATATGGGAAACAAATGGCATTTTGGCGGATTTTAACCCGCAACTCTGAATTTGTAGTTTTTACCCCTCGACAACATAGGCTATCAACAAACTACCACACAATAAATATATAAATCCCCACTTATTCAAAGAAGAAGAAGACAATATTGCTGTATTATTTGTGTAATCATCGTTGTCATATAGAATTTGGAAGAATATTAGATATAATACTGTTGATTATTGTAAGCAATAAATTATGTTTTTTCATAATATCACTGTTGTTTTCCAAATCCACTTTTGTAAAAAACCTTCCATAGACGTTTTTATTAACATTTTGTGCCAGCCCTACCTACAAACTTTCTTCCAAAAGCCCGGGCAGTCACACAAAAACGCACTTACTTGGGGAAAAAATCCCGTATCTGGGGAAAAATCTAATTATTTCTATATACATATTGTTTTTTTTTTTGGTATTATTCTTTTACGCGTGATATAAATCACCACGCGTCTAATCTTCATTTAATTTAAGAGTAGAAGATTTTTATAGAACTTTATTAACTTTATTGAGATGTTTATATTTTTAATTAAACATTAACATAGATTTTAGTGTTAATTCCATAAAAAAACATCACAATTTACCTCCGTAATCAAACTCTTTGATGCATATAATTTATTCACCTGTCCTAAAGCAGCATATTTTTTTAATATATTTTTTCGACAAAATAAGGAATATCAAGGGAAATTCCCCCAAATTAAAGGGAAAAATCAAAATCTGGTGAAACACGAAGTCGGTCAATATTTATTAAGGAATGTTCGTTTGCAAGTTCGGATCTACCAGCGGATGCCAGGAACCAATCCATTTTAAGTAACAATCTACAGTAAAATTTTGGCGGAATTGTTTACAAAATGCGATGAGGGTGACACATACGACCAAAATTATAACTATTTTAGCAAATCTTCATAATATCGTCAGCTGTCTCCCCCTTTTAAGATAGTTTCGTCTCTACTACTTTTATTGAATAAATTATAAAACTTTTATGTTGTTTACCTTGTGTTTTTTTTTTTTAAACTGTATATAATAATGATAAAAGGAAGCTATAAACCTTAAGATGTAAAGTGCAGACCCTATCACTAAGCATAACTTAACGTAACAATCTGGAAAGGGATTGAGTCGGTACCCGTTGTGGGTTTCGACATCTATCCTCCCGGGTGCTATCCGTGGGTCCTACCTACCGGGCAATCTACCATCTGCATGTAAATGACAGATTTGGCGTAATATAATATGCACACTGTAGTTACAATTTTGAAAATAGAAATCAATAGAAAAATGAATGTACAAAGTACCTCCCTACTTTTGGCTAAGTACGTTGTTAATTGATAATTTAAGCACTAGCTATTGTTTTATTCATTACAAGGTTCATTATATTATTGATAGAGATTTATCAAAAAAAGACTGGTACGGTGGTGTTGTGCAATTGAAGGGTAACATTTTGACCATTAAAGTATTTTAAAACGCTTTCGGGGCTTGTTTCAGACGAAATTTCAACTGAATGATCATTTTTATTCAAAAGGTATAGAAAATATCAAAGACGCTCTTTAGTTAGTTTATTTTTTTTTTTCTTTTAATTTTAAGAAAAGATTTAATTTTTTTGTGATTTTAGGTTCAACTTCGGCAATTATTTGTGATTAGATAGAAATTACAAAAAAACCCTGATTTCAGTGCTTTATAAATGTAATGTACAGTAAGATTGAATCAAAACAAGGCTGAAAAGGCGTTTCGTCGGATCTGAATTTGAAATACAAACAACAAATACAAATTAGCGTCGGAACGCAAGTTCTTACGTAAATTTGTCGATAAAATTGTGATTTCAAATCTCAGTCCAAAATGTCTCGTAAAATTTTACAGTTATAAAATTGCGATATTTTATTTTTATTTTGTACAATTTTAATGTTTCATCTGGATTGAAAATCATTAAATTTGAATTATTCGAATAAGAGAATAGACTCTTAGGTAATCCGGGGTTTTCTTGGAAGCGTATTAATGATCAGTATATTATAGAATGGACTAAGCCAACCTACAAAATGTTAACCGGTTACAAATAATTGATTCTTTTGTGTGACACACCAGATTCTGCGTTAGATTACTGTTAATACAGCTAACCCCTCAAGACTAATCATAATTCTAGAACAACCCTTCACTATTCTTTGCGCCTCATACATTAAAAATAGTACAACTAACAAGAAGAGTAGATTAATTACCAATATATTAATGTTGATATTGTTTGAAAATTAAATCAAAATAAATATTATGACAGCCAACCATTCCTACATTTTTTGTACTGAAAAAGCAGAATTATTTTTGCTCTAGAAAACATTATATGGAATACGAGACCAAACATTTATAATATTTAAGCTACGAACAAATTTCCTATGTTGCTATCACACTCAGTAACTTTTCACACAATTTACCGTAGTAATTGTTCTTCTTCAATTTCTGCCATTTCCGAAATTCGCCCTAGTAAAAAAACGGTACACATGGGTCAAATTTGATCCGAGAAAAAACTTGCGTACTCTTACCTCCGAAAACTCGCGACACCTGGCACCTGGTGCGTAGCTTATGTTGCAGGGCTCTGTGCAACTGGGAAATACCAGGTACACACCCGGTGTGAGTATTGCACGGCCAATGGTGGATCAAAGGTTAGTCCCGGTGTTTTCGACTCATCTGTACCAGCAGGGTTAATCCCGATGTGGAGATTCTGAGTGGTTTTCTGGACAACTCACATGTCTTCGTAATCAACCATAAACCAGAGAATGGGACAAAAAATGGTTTTTCACAGAGAAAACGTAATCACTAAAAAAGTTTAAATTGTTCAAAAAATATTTTTTTAAGTCTTAAATACAATGCGTAAATAAAAGTGTCAACAAAACAAATAATAATTAGATTTTGAATATTAAGTATCATTTCAAATTCTACAGTAAGGCATATTTAAAACGATTTAGAGAATGACGTACTTACAAAATGTAATTTGTGTATTAAAATAATGAACAAGTGTTTCTTGAAAATATGTTGAAAGAATAATCAAAGGAAGCAAGAATGATGTGCCAAAATAGAGGATTGGTGTGATCTTTTATAACTAACCCTTTGGAAAAAAATGAATGCAAAGTATTTTGGAATACACATCTCCGGATATTATTTAGATTTTTTGTGCATATGCATATAACAATAAAAAAATATTATTAAGACCCTCCAACCTAACTAAACTTACCCTGATTTTGTTCATTCATAAAAAATAATTCAGATCTAAATGGGTTACTAAAACACTATTATGATAAGTAAACAGGTAAAAATGCGATAGTTACCTTGATAAATTATCAAGAAGAATGCACTGGTCACCCTCCAACTGAGCATATTGATTTCTATTGAGCACTATTCACAAACATAATAACACTCGAACCACTTTTATTCGTTCAGTTAATCACCACATTATTCACGTAGTTAGAGCACAGTTAGTCGGCTTGATTAGTTTCTTCTATTATTGTTAAAAAATATATATATATTTGATTGTATCTACGTATTCCAGAAATGTTGGTAAATCTTAAATAAACAGCTTCAACTTACACTTTCCGGTGATTATTTAAAAAATATTAGTTGAAACAACTAACAGTTCTATATATGATTCATCTATTTTTAATATAGAAATTTCATCAAAGAAACAAATATTTTACAACAATATTAAAGACCCTAGGAGGCAGTAAAAATTTTATAAATTCTTTGATTGGCTTAGGGGCAAACTTATAACAATCCATTAACGTAGTGAATAAAGCTGATTATTTGATATCGTTAGTATTTGCTTAATATTTTCTTTGCAACATTTTGCTTTACGTCATAAGTATATGAATTCAGTTTAAGTATTTTTATCATTTATTTAAATGCTATACGTGGGCACTAGTTCTTACCAAAGTAACCATATAAACGTTACGACTTATTTCTCGCTTCACAGATTAGGCAGGAAAGCCACGCGATAACCTCCCCTCACGGAGCTGCATGCACTTATTATTCATCAAATATGACGTGGCAAGGAAGCACGCGTGCTTTGTACTTAATGATTAACGACTCGCTGCGCTACGCAGAACTACGATAAACACTTGCCGCGGAATTCGTTCGCTACGAGTTTGCTCGGGCTACGAGCGCGTAGCACACGGGCGACCAGCCGCTACGGAGCGCGGGATATGACTGACCGATGTGAAGTAAACTCGATCTACGAATTCAAAGTACGGAAGGGTTGCGCAACGGAGGCGCGCTATGTGGAGTCAAATTATTCCGTGCACTAACTGGCAACAGGCGAACTCGCTGCCGTTTCGTAAGCGAAAGCCTCCAAGCTTAAGAGATTTCTTTTGAAATGCGATGTATCGTAGCAATTTAAGTGAAACTTTTTTCGTGGAAAAGTTTATGCTAACTAGCTTGAATAATATACATAACTTTGGTAAATTTGTACGGTTATTTAAACGTTATTTTTTTACCGGCTTCAGTATTCGAGTTGTTAAGACGCTCGACTTCGAATCTAGAGGTCGTGGGTTCATACCCCGGCGTGCGCAAATATTTTTTATTCAATTAATATGTGTTAATTTTTATTTATTAAAATATTAACATACAAAATACATTTGGTATATTAATCCCAAGGAGTTCAAAAAAACTCATTCTGAAAAAAAATACATAAAATTATTTTTTCAAAGAAAACTAAACATTTCCAGCTCACGAAAACCTGACAATTGAAAAACTTCTACTACCATAATAAGCGGAAAATGTTGCTTGTGTAATGATGATGGGCTTAGCTAGCAGAGTAATTGAACTCACAACGCCTGGGTTGGGATTCGACGCGTTTTACCGCTCAGTACGGTCAAAATGAAATAATATATAGTATATTTGCGGCACGTTCCAGAGCGATAAATACTCTAAGTATCGCCCTGGCGAGAGAACACCATTCAGAATGGAAACATTGCTTGAAATGGCTTTACCCATGTTTGGTGACCAGAACTGAATAGCCAGGTACTTTTCAACCTTCCTCTTCTCCATCTCAATCCCCTCCCCACTACCTTCAGCCTCATAACATATGCTGATTGGCGATGCCATAATTTCACTGGTTCTGGATGTTTGGGAGCAGTTGGGACAAAATTATTAAAAATCTACATTTTTTTTAATATTTACAATGTAATGTTGAAGGGTATATTTATTTACGTAGTAAATCTTGACGTTGACCTAAATATTACGTATTTAAACCCCGTTTTTCTATCTATCAGCCCAAGCAGATGACCCTACGTAAGTATGAATTTTATTAGAATCTTCAATCAAAGTATTATATTCAATCATTGTTTGAAAGATATTATGATTGAATTTAATATCGTGCAAAATTTTACATAAATATATTACCTCCTTTTGAAATAACTCGTATTTCAATATTTTTCCGAAGATTTAATTTATATTATTTCAAAGCATTTCAGTTATTAAAATTTTCCCCAGATTTTTTCCAATGCAAATAATAATCAAAATAAATATCCCGGAATCCAATTCCCAGTAGAGTTTATAACCAACAAGATTTTTTTACCAATTTTCTCTTTGATGGTCAGTGGCTACTGATATTTTTTAAGGGTTAGAATTGAAAAATCGCATTCATATGTTGAATAAGAACTTTAGAAATCGTATTCATATTTTAAACGAAGAATTTCAAAAAGCTGGTGCGGCGCTTCAAATCCTGGAATTATTCAGAAACAAAATAAACTTACTAAAAAATATTACCTTTTCTTTCTAAATTATTGTTTCAATAGAAAAAAGGGTCACTGGTGCGTATGGGTGTAATTAATTTTCAATTTTAATATTATTTTACAAAATAATTTAATTTAAATAAAAAATGTTTTAGTTTTAAGCCACTTTATTTATATACATATAACATTCGACCGGTTTCGGTTAAACTTAACCTTCTTCAGGAAAGTATATATATAAACTATCATTAAAATTAGAGTTGTTATATCCTAAATTACCATCTAATAATAATATTAACTTAACTCCTAAATGGCGCAGAATTTTGTATTTAAGTGATTTCTCTTCCCTTTGCACATCTAAACTCCCAACAGAAATAAGACCAGCTTTTTACAGTGACAATAATTCAGGAAAACTTTTAATCAATTCTAAAGATAAAGAAGATACTTTAAGCCCTTCTGGCATATATAAACATAACTGTAACGATTGCCCGGCAATTTACATAGGTAAAACCGCGAGAAATGTAAACATTAGAGTCAGAGAACACATTAGATGTTTAACAAGAATAGGTTTTTCCGAATTTGCCAAACATTTAATTAAAACTAACCATACTTTTAATAAAAATACAGGTGTACAAATAATACATAAAAATGGAATAGGTTTGCGCCTTAATAATCTAGAAGCATTAGAAATATAAAAATGAAATAAAAATAATCATTGCCAAATTTTAAACAAACAATTAGAGTTAACTAAAAGTCCGATTTTAAGAATGTTTCTTTTCTCCTCTTCCCATCCCCCTACCTCTCTACCTACCCCATTACCACCCCCTCTCTGATGCTCTGTCTTGCTTTTACTAATGTATTGTCTCTTTCACTAATTTCTTTGTCTCCTGTATAACAACTCTATATTTTAATGTTAGTTTATATATATACTTTCCTGAAGAAGGTTAAGTTTAACCGAAACCGGTCGAATGTTATATGTATATAAACAAAGTGGCTTAAAACTAAAACATTTTTTATTTAAATTATAATGTCAAGCTACAAAGTGATTGCTTCCTTCGATAAAAATAATTTAACTTTCCATCTTCAACTTCTTTTTGATAGACACATTATAAAATATTCTTACATTGAGACACCGGTCGTATGAAAAGCAGTTTTAAGAGGAAAACCTTCCCTCCACTACGTAGATCGTGTTGGTGCAATGTGCATTCACTACTTTCCGGTCCAAGCGCACAACTGGCATGAAAGTGGGTAATGCAATTTGATACAACGCGAAAGCACACACGGATGCGCATCTCTAAAAGAAGCAACTTTTGGAACAAGCCCGCGTTTCACAATTGGCTCGGTTTTATAATTCTCCGGCAAGTATCGCACTTGATGTCGTGCGACGCGAAATTCTTAGAAAATTATACGTCCTAATTTGGCAACTGAATTATAAGGTTGGTAAGGAAAAATAATGCAATTGTGGACAAATTTAAAAAAAATACCTAAAAATGTCCGACCACGTGCATTCGATAAATTCATACCACAAGTACCAACGTTTGGAGGGCAAACAGAAAACCGCCAAAACCTTTTAGTGAAAATGGCCACCACAAAAATCGTGCTTTGTGACGGTCTCCGTATTTTGAGTGGTAAAACGCTCGCTTACGAATCCAGATGTGGCGGGTTCAAACCCGGCGTGCGCAAATAAATTTTATTTAAATAATATGTGTCAATAACACATTTAATTCATATAAATTTTTTTTTCGAAACGTTCCAGAGTGGTAGATACTAGTAAGTATCGCCCTGGTGAAAGACCACCATTGGGAATTGAAACGTTGCTTGAAATGGCTATACCCGCATTCGGTGAACAGATCTGAATATGCAGGTACTTTCCAACCTTCCTCTTCCCCAACTCCTTCCCCTCCCCACTAACTTCAGCCTCACAACATACCCCGATTGGGGATGCCAAAGTACCACTGGCTCTAGACGATTGAGAGCAGTTGGGACTCTTTTGCGGTATTCACTATAAAAAATAAAATAAGAATAATATTAGTTTACACAGTGATACTATTTAAAAATCTTTTTCGTGGAATATTGTAATTGTAGGAATTAATAGAAGAGTAAAAGCAAAATAATATTGTTCAATGAGCAACGTAGGAGTATATATATAAATATATATGTATATATATATATATATATATATATATATATATATATATATATATATATATATATATATATATATATATATATATATATATATTTATACTTATTAAGATAAGAATATCTTTGGTTTTCATAAAATGGTTTTATAATGTTTAATGCTTGCATATTGATTTGACAATGACGATATTGCTGATCGATAGTTCTACAATATTTGAACTTCATAGATGTAAAATCAGTAGAAATTTAATAAACTGCCTATTTATGAAATATTAGCATTAATTATTTCTGTATAAACAATATTATTTCAGACTAACATAACCATGATTGAGAGTTTATTTTAATAGACTAACTACAAAAGGGTTCTACTGCGTACGTTTTAATTATAAAATATATATTATCTTCCAATACTCACCAAAACTCTCAGAAAAACATGTGACGTCGTGAAATTTGCAATCTGCCTAGAATATGTAGATAAACGCTCTACATCAAACTGTCTTCAATTTAAATCAATTTTTCCAACGGAGAGCTTTGAAATGTTCACGTAACCGTCAAGAATAGAACATTTTTGGATGTTCGATATTTTAGCACATTTCATTTTAAAAGGTGTATTGTAACTCGAGCGAAGCCGGGTAGTTACTGCTAGCTTAAAAAACAATTTTAGTTCACTTCGAGGGGACACACGGTTTCCATTTGATGGCCCTTTATCGTAAAAGGTTTTCAATTTAGACATTTAACTTATTGAACCTTATTGAAAAAACTAAACACTGCAACTTATACGTGTACAGCTCAGTGAAGGATGAAGAGTTGGTAAGAGATAAGAAAGTTTTAACTCGCTTCCCGAGTTGGGCCGACGATATTATTTTCTAGCCGCTCCCAGGAAAACTTTTGATATCTTCCAACTTATTTTCCAAGGATAGGCGGTCCTGAAAAAAATCTTTTTCGCATACTATCGAAAACGTGACAAAAACATAGTGGCTAAAATATTCTAACACTATAGCTGGCGCTTTTCGCATACCGATAAGGAATGAAATTACTATTTTGATTACTCTTACGAGATTGGCGTTTAATTTTGTTGATGTACTCGTAGATGCAGAGTTGTATTTTATGTGCGTTTATTCAACCATACCTGAAACCAAAACACGCTGCATTTCGTTCACAATGGAATCTATTACCAGTATCTATTGGGGAAATCGGATGTCGGTAATGAGACTGATGGCGGCAGCATTATGTACATTGAGTTCCATCTTCCTACGCTTTAAGCAAAATAAAAAAATCTCTTCACTTAGTTGTTCAGCCTTGTACGTAAACATAAAAAGTAGTAAATGTGACGACCGTGCTATCAAAACCATAGCAGTGGATCGGGTTACTTACCAAACGAAGCGCTTCTTTGCCTGACAGGGGAAAGAAAAAAGTTCTAAAACCTTTTTCCATTCGAATTTATTATTTTGAATATATTATAGATGTTTTGATTATAATGGATATTATATTGATAAAATGATATTAAAACCAAAAGTTTTATCTGTTATCGTAAATTTGAAAAACACATGCCGAAAAATACTCAACCGCATTTAAACCAAATCAATAATGATAAGAAATATTATATAATATTTTAGAATCTGCATAATTCTAAAAAATATCGAATCAATCATCAAACCCCTATTAAATTAAAGTAACACCTACCTATATTTAAATGGCTATGTGTATTTTTCATTAAAAAAAGTTTAACTCCGCAATGAAATGTACCTTTTTGAATACATAATATGTTAATAACCTACATAGTTTACCATGATTTACCCTTATCCAAAGTCTTATTCGGGAAACGTATTTTTGTTTTTTCTTAAGCCTCCTCGAACAGTGTTTACCTATGATAATATTCCACCCAGATGAAACCATATAAAAATCAACACCTACAGAAGAGAGAATATTAAATAGTGTTTTCCTAGCGGAAAACTTGGGTACTCATAATTTTATTTCAGTCCATAAACCAAAAAAGATTTTTTAGGTTCAGTTCGTATGTTAGTTTTATTTTTAATGGCAACCTTCAAAGTGATTGCTACCTGCAAAGTAATAAATCAGCAAAACTGAATTGAAAAAGAACTTGCCGCACGAACCACGAAAGCATATATAATAAGTGTTTTCCTATGAAAAATCTCTACATTTTAAACTAAAATGTCGCCTTTTCGCGCTAATGGTCAATCGCCAAATGTGTCGCATTAAAAAAAGCTCGTGTGCGTAGGTACCTACCGATTTCCGTGTTGGTTTGTGTAATACGTCAATCGAGAATGCCGGGCTTACGATTCCGCGGCCTAATTAGGGCCTCGCATGTTACGTTGGTGACTTTACTGACTACTCGTATGTTGTGTGTCGTATTTGCAAAGCCGCTCGACCGGGAAATTATTTATTAAAAACTAAACTATTTACTCCCGATTCGAGCACAGCCTTGTCATCTCAAGGTTCCAACGTTTTACAGAAATTTCAATCAATTTATTATTTCAAATTATAATATATAGCTTACGGTCGGTGCGTGATTTGCTTTGGTAGTATTTTTAACATAGTACTTTTTGAACGGCAAATTCAATTTACAGATAAACGTGTATGCGGTCATTCTACGAGGATCAAATATTAATCGCGTAGAGCAGCGTGTTAATTTGAATAGTTTCTTACATTACATAACCAACTCATATATACTCCCAAAGAGTGGTAATACATTCATTCCGGGAAGAACAAACTTAAAAGTCCAATAGTGGCCACATCTATTGATATTGTGTTTTTGATATAGTATATTTATTTTTAAACTAACGGACTATTGTCCAATTACAAAAAAAAACATATAACACGAAATGTAAAAAAAGAGCACCAGAGAAATAACAACACATACATAATATTAAATGAAGCAATGACAAAAATAGGACAAAATAGTAAAGTATTGTTTGTACAATGATATTTCGAGACAGAATATTTTCAGTGTTTTTGACGATGTTTTCAATTTGGTGGGATCATTAGTGTGTGTGTTTTTTATGAGGTAGATTATTGTATATATTTATTATTAATTCATGTTATGAGAGTATTTTTTAAATCCAATTGAAACCGGATTACTGTATTGCGTGGTAGGTATCTAAATATAATAACATGTCATACCAATAAAAAAACTTTTTTTTCGAGGAATCCCATGGAATAATTTTTATTTGATATTTTGTAGTGTGTGTTTTTATTCGGAAGTACTCGTATAATCTTGTGTCGATTGTTTCAGATGCTTATATAGGTACTTGTATCTCCAAATTTGCGGCGGATACCGAATAATTAGGTTCATGGAAATAATTTCTAGAAAATAGATGTATGATTTATTAACTTACTAAAACTTCTATGGCAGTCAGAAACCGTTACAATAGACGGTTGTTAGTTTAACTTGCTAGAATCTGAAACTCAAAGTTAACCGCTAGGCATTGGGTACCTCAGCACGACGGGTGGCTCATCGGGGGAGTTACTTCGGGGTACTTCTGTGGTCCAAGATCAAAGTGCGCTTCTTCCCAACCTTTCACTTCCTCGTCTCTTTTCCCTGCACACTTCCTTCAACCTCACAACAAACCCCTTATTGGGAATGACACAGTCTTCTTGACTTTGACAGTTGGGACTCTTGTCTGGTAATGATATAAAATAAGTTTTTACATTATTTCTGATGTATTGTTAAGATATCTAAACCCAACATATTATACATGTGTCTACCGAAACCGGTATTTTTTTTTAAATCACATGTGTAATCGTAATAGGTTTATATTGTACAACGTACTGCACACATTGAAAGCACTTTGTGTCCAGGCCTCTGTGAATTGGAAGTACTATTTACCCAACACTGTTTAGTCGCACCCAAAGCCATTTTGATAAATTTCCAATTCAATCGCCACTCGCGAGTTCAAATCAAATTCTATAATTCACTATACCATCTTTAGTTTATTAATAATAATTTGAATATTTTCTTATCACTGCAATACTAAAGTAAAACGATTTACTCATTACCTACAGTGGTTCTTTGTATAAATTTGCTAAAAATAATTGTTTGAATATTTTATAGATTCATCGTGAAAGAAACATTTTTGTTTAAAATTATAATAATAGTAAATAGTTGATTTTTAAATGGTCGTTTTCGTGAAAGAAAAACGCCTCAAGGTCGTTTCAAAACTATATGACCTACAACTTATCATTAAGACTAATTTTAGTGGCATTTAAATTGTAACTTATAACTGGACTTACGGCTAAGACTTATGATAAGTGCCTTTCAACTAAGACTTATATCCAGTGATTTACAGTTAAGATCAATAATAAGTTACTTAAAACATTGACCTATAACTAGTTACTTACAATGTGACGATTATTGCCCATAATCTAAATGATAAAGTTTAAAAAAACAATTAGAATTAGTAAAAATAAGTGGAGCCCTCGGACTGAATAATAAACACGCTAGTGAAGCAATAACGACGTTATTATGAACAGGATCATTTGAAAAGGTGAGTCATTAGTTTAACCCTGAACTCAGTGGAGCTATCAATATTTCTCACATATGTAGGCAGGTTTTTCCAAGAGCTCGGTCTCCGTAATTCGTGTTGAAATAGCGCGTTGGATGGTACTAAGAGTCTACCTATGGTCTTTGAAGTTGCTAATCAGAGAGAGTTTGCTTTTTTTACGTGAATACCGCACAAGAGGCTCACCTGCTACCAACCGTCTAGAGCCAGTGAGACTATGGCATCCCCAAAAGGGGTATGTTGTGAGGCTAAATGTAGTGGGGAGGAGAAGGAGATGAGGAAGGGGAAGGTTAGTACCTGGCTGTTCAGATCTGGTCACCAAACACGGCTAAAGCCATTTCAAGCAACGTTTCAATTCTGAATGGTGGTCTTTCACCAGGGCGTTACTAAGAGTATCTACCACTCTGGAACGTGCCGCAAATATACTATATATATTTTTTTTATATCAATTAAATGTGTTGTGACATATTAATTAAATAAAAGTTATTTGCGCACGCCGGGTTCGAACCCGCAACCTCTGGATTCGTAGTTGAGCGTCTTACCACTCGACCATGCAGGCCGTCTTGGAATGCACAGTTCCGACAAGTGGGGTGGCGCCATGTCATGTATTGTCTTAAAAATGTGGATATCCGGAAAGAAGGCAAGGCTGATGTGAGCACAATGAATAGGATCAAGAAAGAGAAGCTTAGATGGTTTGGACATGTAGAGCGAATGAACGAAGAAAGGAGAGTAAAAAGAATATATAATGCGAAAGTGAATGAAAGAAGAAGTCGAGGACGCCCGAGAAAGACATGGCAAAGTAAATCAAATACTTGAATCGGGTCATGTGAAGAGTCAGAATAATAGAAAAGTATGTATGAGACGATGTATGAATGTAAATGAAGCAAGGAGTGTGTGCCAAGACATAGTTATATGGCGGTCTGTCCTCTCTGCCTACCTCTGCGGGGAAACGGTGTGATGGTTAATTAGTTAAAAATACGTTTGATAAAATTCTGGATTAATCAAAAATGCGTAATTAGTACCTTGAACTGACGGAACGATAAAATGGAATTTATTTGTATTTCAGCTGAAAATCAAAATGAGATATGCAAACACACACTAATAATAAATAGTTTTTTCAAAACAACGTTTTCATTAAAATCCAATCACACCGGCGTGCCATTGGAAAATTTACTTTTTTATTCCAAAATGACGTCAAATGAAGCATGTTTGTGCCTTAATCCGAGCGGCATTAAATGCAAAGGATTGCATTGAATACCTGCATATAGGCTGGATAGGAATATTTGGATTTTAAATTGTCAGGAATGCGTAAATTTTCCATTCATTTAACACATTTCACAGGAAACTGAAAACGTATGCAATTACCCGCTAAACATAATTATACATTAAATTATTAATGAACGTCCTACTTTCTATTGATTTTTTTTGTTTGGTTTCCCTTTAAAATCTTACTGGCTTCAGCCACGGTTCAATGTTGTGATGTAACTGGCCAAATAGTTGTCAAGTACAATGAACCTTTTTGTTTAACAAGTTTATTTTAAGATCTTCATTACCTACCTGTAAGGTCATTTTATTTTAAGATCAATTGAAGGACCGCTTGAGATGATATCATTTAAGTTTGAAGAGACGTTGAATTAAATCGGTCAGTTGGTGAAATCTAACACTGAGAAGTCTTACATCGAAACTCATCAATGCTTAAGCCAAATCAACAGCATAATTCAGATTGTTATGAGTTGATAACTATCGCGAAAATTGAATAGTTGATGGAGCACGTTAATGTTTAATTATTAATTATGAAAATATGTGAATGTTACAAATGAATAATATGTTGTAATTAAAAAAAATTAAAAAATTGCAACAACTCCACACAGGAGAACTTGAGGGAAATAATTTCCCTCAAGGCCTATGTCATCTTTAGGGATGCTGTGTGGAGGGTATTTTTTTGAGGAAAGGAAGAAGTGAACTTGGGTCTTGAAGAGAGGGTCTTGGGAGTTGAAGGAAGGAGGAAACACAGAGGCCGGCAAATTGTTCCATAGCCGAGCTGTTGAACATAAGAACGAGTCGTAAAAGCGACCCGTTCTCATGTATTGAATGTCAACCGTGTACAAATGTCAGGCGCGCGTTTGGCGAGTTTCCCGACTATGCACCGGTGCCGAAGGGATCAATGACACAAGTTCCTCGGAGCATCTTCCATTGAAATACCTGTAGAACAAGGACAGCATTCCCACCTGACGTCTGTGCTCCGACGAAAAATGGTCTACAATATTACGAATGTGTTATTTATTTTTAACTCCCGCGCTATTCTAACGTTCTTTGTCAAAGGTCCGTTTATTTTTGTCCAATAACTTAATACTTCTTAAAAGTTTGAAAAAATAATTGAGTAAATTCTATCGTTATTTTACACATCAAATATTAAAAATAATAATAAATGGATTTTTCTCACTCACGTGTCATTGATCTGTATTTTAGCATTATGGTAAATTAAATAAATTAAAACAATTGTTTATTTGAAGACTACGGAAGTGGCACTTAACTTTCTATTGAACCTAACTGTGATCATATTCATAGATTTGTTAAACTGGCCATTCTTGTCGAGCAGCAAGATCTCGAAATAGAAGTGATAGCTGGAGAAGCAATATTTTTGGGAGATGAAAATGTATTTATAACCTATCCCGTTATTTGTTATATTTGGTTTTTAGCGATTTTTTTAAAATTCTCAAATAGACCTGATTTAAAGAAGGTATTTATTATTTGTTTGTTTACATACCTTTCATTATTTCAGTAAAATCTTAATTCTTTAAAATATATTTAATAATATTAAGTCAATAATAAAAAAAGTCCTCCGATAAAATCCCCCTAATAGGCTCTTGGTTACTTTCACGAATGATCGGTGGCAATACGCTCACATTTTATGGAGATTGTTTATCTCAGGATACGGCAGCTTCTCGACAGTACTCCGGGGGTTAGTCGGGAGTTTTCCGGGAAGGATTACTAAGGAGAATACTTACCCGAAGATATACGAGCGTGATATAGGGAATTGTCAAAACATGTATCAGGTAAGTATGCATTTATCTTTAATATAAGTTTTCGGAGTTTATTATAAGTCCAAATTTAGTAAATGGTAAATCCCTATAAGCAACTATGTACAGTGCAAAATATACATAGACAAAGAGTTTATTTATTTTCCTGGTACTTTTCCGTTTTCACGACAATTTCACATTCAGTGCCTAATTATGCCGTTCGTTGAATCCTATTCAAAGCTGACAGTTAACTTTAATTATTTGCTGTACGTTATTTGCAGGCCATCTCTGTTTAAATTAATGAATAAGAATTCTATTGAATGATGTTTAAATTCCACTCATATACTACTCAACATATTTGCTTAAATAGCCGTGCTACTTGATCAGCACTGCGCCATTTGACGGTGACAGAGATTGTGATGGTAATATCTGCTACCCCTATCTTCTAATTCCCTCTCGAGTTTAATGTTCTCGCTAGAACACCCCTTTTCTTAGAATCTTCAAATAGCCCTTTAAGTGACTGCCAATTTTGGGAGTGCTGATAGTGGTAGTGCCCATTTTTGAAACATACGCGGAGGTGCTGAGGAATCAACCACCTATTCAAAATCTGACTAAACTCGCTAAAGGCAGTTCCTTGTAATCTTGGCTTTGTTGTGTATTGTTGATTATCGTTTTCGCACCATGTAGTTACATACTTCACTAAATGTATTTATGTTTTTCGTTACGAAGAATTCTAGAAAAAAGCTTTAAGCTTTAATTTAACTATAAATATACCTTGGAAAATACTTGGAGTTAACAATATTTTTTCCACGTTACTTTAGAATAGTGCAGTCTCGTGGGTAGTAAAAATTCAATTTTCTCAACAATGCGCTACCTGTGACAGCCATAATTTCGTCGCTTTTACAGAAAAGGGCACTTGTGTATTTTTGGATTATGAATGCAGATTAGTTTGGTCTTTTGAAAGTTGTATTTTTAAAAAGAAAATATGAGATCACAATTGAATAAGGATCTAAGGGCGATTTTAGAAATATATTCAACAAATAAAGATGATTTTAGCAACCTTTATGGATTTTTTCCCGAGCGAACATACTTTAACAACGCTGATTTCGGTTTCATGGCAAAACACTTAAATGGAAATGTTTTTCATGAAAATAAATTAAACAACTTGAGCTACTTCAAGAATATTCTTAATATAGGACTGTATTAATTATTTTTCAATTTTTTGTAGAGTTCAAAGATTAGGCATGTTTTGTGATTTGTTTTTGAATCGACATTATGATGAATCTAGAGAATCTCTGTACTGATGATACACAAGTGATTGGAATAATAAGGTGGTGACATTTCAAAAGATATAACACGGTCAATTCAATCAAATAATTAAGTCCTATCAGGTCAAGGGAACAATAAAAGAATATAGTTAACAAGATTTTAATTTATTTGAAGGAAATGTGCCCGGGCGAGGTTGCATAATATTATCCGACTAATAGGAAAATAACCAGTTATATATTACACCTACGTATTACTTACGTGTTATATTGTTGGAATCCCTGAAAACATTTTATAAACTTTACGTCTACATTTTTTTGTTTACGTTAGGAAGCAATTTATTTCACTGTATTGTTCACTGTTATTGTTAGAGCTCAAAGTTAAACCCACTGCTCTTCTTTTTATTTATAATTCTGTTTTCTTAAATTATTTGATTTTTCCATTTCATTAATAAATTAAATATATCCACCGAAAAACTCATGGACTATTTAATCATAAATATATATTCATTTTTTCTAGTGGGCTAGGAAGATATTGAATCAGGTACATTTTTCTTATTTTTTTTTTTTGGCTTTTTTGCTAGAGATGGTCATGTTCAGTCGGGTTTATCGGTTAGTTTGCTACAAACGATTTTCAAAGCATATACCCACTATGAAGGATCTTAGAATATTGTTTAAATGCAGGCATGGGTTGTGTTTTTACTGTTTAATAAATATTTACCAATAAATTTTTGAAACAAGGTTAAAAGTTTCAATTTTTGTTGTTTTCGTACACCATTTTTTTAAATAATTTATTTAACTTACGCCCAGCTGGGTTTTTATATATATATATCATAAGTAAAGAATAAAATAAACTATCTAAAAGATTGAACAAAAGTATTCAAAACATACAGTAACATAATATGGTGGACATTATTTCAAAAACATGTCTAAATCAAAATCAAAAACACCCCTCTCCCCCCTCTATATTGAGGAGTGTTCTTTATAAAATTGGGACCACATGGGTGAATTATTCTCTACTTAAGTTCTAGCCAATGAAATGTAGAGCGTTTTCATAATCAATTATACTTCTGCAAAGGAAGCCAAGTATCTTTAAAAACTTGTTAGTTATATTGTTAATGTGTGCAATGAATGATTTAAATATATATATATATATGTGTGTGTGTGTGTATGTGTGTGTTTGTGTGTGTGTTTAAATATTTTAATGTCATCTGCAAATAATGTAGAACCTGCACATCCATTAATTTGTTAAAAATATCATAGATCAATATTAAAGATAATATTGGGCCTAGTACACTTTAGGCCTCGTATAATCCATGTATACTCGTACATATATACTCGAATACATATGAACAAATACACTAAGCACCCTATAACTAAGGCAACTATCAATCCAACTCAATTAAGTACCTTTAACGCCCAACAATCGGAGTATAGATATAAGTACATGCTGTCTAACCTTATCAAATGCTTTACAAAAATCGGTGTTTATCATGTCCACTTGATGTTTCAGAGCAAGGGATTCGAATTATTAAATTACATAAGGTAGAGCAATCTTTGAAGAAGCCATGTTGGTGGGACATAATTACATTGTTAATTTTTTTAACAATAAAATCTACGACTAAGGAATTGAAAAGTTTGCGTATAGAATACGTATTGAATATTAAACATATTGGTTTGAAGTTTAAAATGTCCCTTTTATCACCTTTTTTGGGAATGGCATTGAGTAACCCCCTTTTCGCTGAGTTGGAAAACACCTAGACGACAAAGATTTGTTAAAGTGTTTATGTAATGGATTTGAGAAATACTGAAATACCGGAGACTCCATTGAGAGGAATATTGTTTATGTCGTAAACACATCAAGCAAGTAATGATTTTTTAAAGATTAATAGAATTATTTATTCGTTATTATTAGTATTAACATAACATTATGGGTTAAGTGAATTCGGAAATTTTCGGTTGTGGTTCGAGTATGCAATACCAAAAAGTTGTGTCTTGATATTTTATTTGTCAAACGACATGTTTTACATCCCCTGGACGTGTTTTGTGTCCCATGAACACCATGATAAAATACACTGAGCCAGTTTGGCAGTCTCAGGGGCAAGATTGTATTTCAACGTTCAATCATCCACATATTGTCGTGTAACAACTAGGTACGTGACATCCTTCACAGTGACAAACCGCATATAGTGTGCACTTCCTTCAGCAGCGAGTGTCCTTATCTGTAATTTTGTTTTTTATTCTATTATAGATACGTTTTCAAAAAAGCACAACAATAATAATATCCTAACTTCAAAAGACGATTGTCAATTTTATCAAATATATTGTTTTAAAACAAATTAACATGACCCGCCTTTGCAAAATTTAAAACATCTCGCTTTTTGATTAGTGTTTACAAGTTATTTGTACATCCAATTTTGCTAAAGTGTTATTTTTTTAATTATCCAAATCAAAAAAAAGACATTTGAGAGTTCTGCTGTTCCGGTTATTATTACGCGTGACAGCTATTTAAAAAAAATCTCTGAGCGTACCTATTTATACGTATTTATGAACTGCAGATCACTGTTTTACGAATACTTTTTATATAAATGCTTGCCAACGTATTTTTTTTACAAACAAACATTTTTAAGAATTTTTTAAGATTTTGAATAGAAAGGAAAAATATTTAAAATTATAACTGCCCTTGTACCTAAGAAATAAAATATATTCATTTGACAAGCTCTGAACACAAACAGTTTGTTTTCTAGAGCTTATATGGATTCAATATTCACTGTCAGCAATTAAAATCCTTATTGAGACACTAGTATATCACGTGTTGGTATAACGTGGCAAATACACCGTGTTCCCGGAAATAGGCCCTTCAAATTCAAAGATTGACGTTACGACTAGATTACAAGAAATTAATTATCAAATTCCATTATTATTACTACCTATCGATATTTAAAATATTATCTCAAACTGAATTCGTGCAGAACAGGTAATACAAAATCCATGAATTGCTCTTATTTTAAATATCCATTATTCACAACTTCCAATAATTGATATTATATTCAAAAAGTTGTTTGCATAACCAAAAATAATGCTAAAAAAGCAATTATACAAAAAAATCGTGAACAGTTTATTAGTGGTGAAAATCATTTACAGTTAGTGGTCCAAAGTGTCAGATTTGCATCCAGACGTCGCATATTCAATGCCCTGGTAGCTGAGTCATCCATCATTTAATATTATTATGTACTCGTAAGTTTAAATCTTGTCGGGCTATTTGTAGCCGGGAATGTGAGGAAATTTTATTTTAAGAAACATTACATCAATGTGTCTTATTTTTGGAGTTCAATTGATATTTAAAATATTTACAACCCCAGATGAATGTTATCTTAAAAACTGAAAATAGTTGCGTTAACCACGAATCTCCCGTCAAGCTACCTCCGGTAAAGCCATGAAACTTTCATGGAGCCAAAGTTTACCCTTAGGTGAGTTTTGCTACGTTACTTTTCTCACAAATAGAATGACATTCTGCGTTATTTTTTTATAAATAATAGCGATTTTTCTGTAAAAACACGTTTTAGCTACCCGCAAGTGAAAGCTTAATTTTGCTAACAACGCTCATTTCACAACAACAAAAAACTTTGCGGAAACATTCAGGAATCCGGAATACGCAACTAATGCAAATATGTTTAAGGCATTTATTACTCACGGCGGTAAATGAATAAATGTGAAGTCATGATTTTAATATCACCACACTACATTGTTTAAGGCTGGCATTTTAGATGTATCTTACATAGGTATTCATGGGATTCCATTCAATATTTATCAGAAAAGGCCAGAGAAATATTCATAGTTTTGTTCGGTATTAGAAACATGAAAACATTTTTATCTGGTGATGCCATGTACAAAAATAACTTAACGTGGTTTTTCCTTTCCGTTGCTGTTAATTGAGTTGACATCGTCTCTAATTATTTACAAATATTTCTATAATAACCAAAACACGGAGCTTATATTGTAGGGATTTCTCTGTTATGCCCTTAAATATTGGGAAAAAAATAGGTATATAAGTATTTATCGAATGTAACAAAAACATATTTTTTTACGAAAAATCACGCATAAATTTTTCAATACGTATTTGTGAGTTGTAAGTCCGTATGCACACGAATATACTAAAAAAACCGAACTAGTTTGTGATTGAAATTACTACCCGGCTACTAACTTTTTAGTGACGCAGCTCCGCACACGGGGACTACTCAGAAATTATTGAAATCGGTAGTTCTCTGTGTGGTGTGCAAGGTGGTGAAGTTATGTAAAACGAATATCCGGGATATTTTTCAACTTCTACTCATTTTGTATTCACTTGTTGACCGTTCATTTTCGTGAATATAAATGATTTTTTTTAAATAAAATAAACACAATAAAATGAATATATATATATATATATATATATATATATATTTTATTATTATTGTTTTTCATGATTACAACGAGTTTCCTATCAACTGTTGTTATTAAAACGTTAGTGACTGGTTAGTGACGGTAGCGCCGTGTGCGGTGTCTCGTTCAATTACAAAGATTCAAACTCATTGCAGACTGGTTAGTAATTTGCGTCCGTAATCAGTTTATTCTGAGTAGCTCCGTATGCAGAAGGCCTATAGTTGTCCAGATAGCTGTGTCGAATGAACTAGACAATTGCGAAAAAGTATCAAGTAATAGTTGGACCCAAAAGACCCAATATTTTTATTAAAATCAAAAATGATTTCACACACTTCTTTTTGCCCGTTTGACTGCTAAAATATGTATTTGTCAGTTGGAAACTGTATCGAGCGCTAGCAGGTATGGACTCGGTAGATTGTCGTTAGTGGCGGTACCGTTTACAGCACTTATGTAAGTATAGTAATTTATAAGTATATATATAGTTTTATATATATATATATATATATATATATATATATATATATATATATATATATATATATATATATATATATATATCAACTACTAATATAATAAATCTTAGATATTCATATTAATATAAAATAAAAGGACAAAACTCAAAACGTCAACTGAATGTATAGCACCGGAGTAAGCGGAATGTTCCAACAGCGTGAGGGAAGGGTTAATTCTAAAACACGCTTTCGACAGTGTGGATCTTTAATTTTGAGTAGCTACATGTATCTCCGTATATGACTTTTAAATAAGATGCAAAACAATCTTCTCCTAGATTTATGGTCCCCGCCATCTTTAGGAAAACTAATTTATTTTTATTATTATGGAACTCAATTTATTATAATGGAAAGGCATAGTAGATAACCGTAAAACATCTTTTGCATAAATTCAAAAAAATATAACCCATTCGTTTTTGAATTAGAGGTTCCTGAATATTAAATGTCCTTATTATTAATAATTTTAATAATACCAATTTTTTTACTTTATTCCACTATTTTTTTATTTAAGACCTGACCGGTTCAACCTTATGACGGGCATCTTTTGTTTGTTTATTCTCTTCTGTTTGTTTATCCAGACATCTTGACTGGATAAACAAACAAAAAAGTATTGGAATAAAGTTAAAAGTTTTGTATTATTAAAGTCATTAAAATGGAGTCCACCACGAATTAACAATTTCAAAATTAGTCCTTATTATTTTCTACTTTTAAAGAATAAATCAATTCTTCACAGTGATTTCAAAGCATTTTTTTAGTTACTTTTAAACTTGTAAAAAAGACGTTAAAAGTATTTTCTTAAGCACGTTAAAAAATATTTTTATTTCTCACATAAACAATAAATTCTCACGAAATATAAATACCATCTCGTTGTTGAGTTCCGTCGCGCTCGCGTCTTAGAATAGAAATGCTAATACAACAATTACCTAAGATATTCAAATTACATCTCTGTTTACCTTTGTATTCGGAATTATAATAAGATCCGAGAAGAGGAGGGTCTCTAGTTAACTTCAATCACTTTATGAATAATGCATTTAATCGGTCCCAATTAATTTAAATATTATATAATCTTCATGTTTTTTTTATTGAGGGTAAAAATAAAAATCAATAATCATCTATGTTATGCGTCATTAAATAACTTCGCTTTACCTGCCATAATTCTTCGGCAAGTTAATAATTGTATATTAAAGAACAGTGCAGAATCTTCACTCTTGATATAAAATTTAAAAGGGCGGAAGCTTAGGTACCGTACAAATCTATTTAATCGCGTTCATTCCTGTTTTTGTATGCTGTATAGCCAGGGTTTCACACCTAAGATACGCATTCTAAAATACTGCAAACGTATGAGAAATACAGTTATTTTGAAAGTGCTAAGATTTCCGAGTTGATTACAGGCACGGGTGATAAAATCAAGAATAGATTTCATTTTATTTAAGAAAATATACAGTTTTATACATATTTTGATAATTAAAGTTATTAGTATGTTGCATTCACCAGTGAAGTTTCCGCTGATAATCCATTAGTAGCTATGGGGTAGATATGTGTATCAAAAATAAATTTAATGTCAAGTATAACCCCAAGGTCTTTACTTTCGGATGTGATTGATAATAGTAGATAATTATTATAAGATTAATATTTTAGTCAATTTTCATTTATATATTTTTAGGTATTTTGTGATAATTATTTCCAAACAGCGAGCATCAAAATACGTATTCAAACTATGCAAATCATCTTGCGCTTCTGATAGTCTTCGATTGAATTTATGAATGATTTAAAAAATATATATTCTGCATACAGAATGGTTTGTTAATTTGAAAAATAGTTAGCAACATTATTGATATAATTTTGTAACATTAAGGGCCCCAATACCCTGCCTTATGGAACTCCAAATATAACAGCAGCAATGCTGTTGATTGCAGTGGGAGTTTTTCAAAAATTGTCAGGTTATTCGTAACCCGAAAATGTCCGAAAAGCCAGCAATCACCATTATTTGACTACGGTTGAAAACATAAGAGGAGTACCAACAATAAAGATTGCCGTGGATTTGACTGCTCTAAAACGAGAAAATCATCGTAGTTGGACAATCAAAACATTTCTTTAAAAACTGCTAAATATTTATTTATTCTTGAAGATCTCTAACGTTCTGATAGTATATTGCTAAAGCCATGAGAGAACATTTTAATCAGTGTTACGATTAATCATTGAACGTGAACGAAATCCTTACAACATTATCTCAGGCTCAGTTAATGACAGTGTTTTGATGCTGTTTTGGATAACGAGTTGGTTGTTTGAGTAAAAGCAAAACAGGATACAAACAATTAATATTTTATGGAAACACTGTCTCATATTTGAATGTAAAATATGTTTTACTGTTGAATGTTGAATTTGGGAGTAGTATCCGCAAAATGCGTGAGTATTTTCTATGTGGCATTTTATCAGTAAAAAATTAAATACAAGAAAGAATATTAGTTGGATTTAATCAATAAATTGGAGGTTTATGAATTATATTGGTCCGCATAACATTACATGAACGTGACATTGTAATTCTTACGTACTCATAGTTTCGATAGAGCTAGTTCATAATATTTTAGGAACGGTCGAAAATTGACATCCTTCTGAATAAATTATAAATATTAGACCCGTTTTAGTCCAAACGTAACGGTACTTACGTTGAACTGCAATCTAGATGACTCGCCAAATACCAAAGTCGTATGCTGCGTAAAGTCAGTTGTCGGTTAAGGTAGGGAGCTAGCGCCTGGTAGTCCAATCGCAACCGTATTCGACTTACGAGTACACCTGACATGTTCGCAAGATCTATTGTATTTTTTAAAGCATTGAGTAAATTTCATTTAAGAGCAGACGACTTCAATCGTATTACCACTGCCCTAGATTTCATCTTGGCTAGAGGAATATTTTTGTTCCGTGTTGTGTTGTGATGCTGTATATTTTTTTCTATTTCAATGGTGTTCAGCTGGCAGTTTACTGTTCTGCTCACATTAACGGTGACGTATTTGACGATTTGGTATTTTCTTCTTTGTACTCTAGGTCGAAACATAGTGGAAGTTTAAAAAAAATCTCTGCCCTATCTCCTTCCCGTCCTTAACCCTTTCAGCTTTACAACATACTCCAATTAGGAATGCCATATTCGCACTGGCTCCACACAGTTAGGACTCTCGTACAATATTCACATCAAAAATGAAACAAATATTTAGGAAACAAAGGGGAACTCGCGCAGCTCCACGCATACTTTCAGAACTATACCTAAATTTCTCAATATATATGTAAATATTATGATACTGTCCAGATTATATGGGTTGACATTGAAAGTAACTAACATACTACGCAAGACAAAAATCTACAGCTATTCAACACATTATTCATATAACTTTAATGTTCTATTATATTGTTTTATTCTTGGATTTGTTTAATAAAAATTAAACTGTAATGAGTTTTGCTTTTGGAAATATTGATCTTCTCACTAAATAAATAGTTTTTTTTTTTTTTATCTAAGCACGAAATGCTCTCCAAATGAGATATACTCGTACATTTACGATGGACAAATTTAAGATCAGAAAGTGACATTAGACAGGCCTCAAAATTAACAAAAAGAAAAGGTTGTCAAAAAAAACTTTCAAGTGGAAATATTTAGTGTAAAATTTTATTTTCTTAACCTTATATTTTTCTACATTTACATTGAGGTAACCAGTTTGTGTTTCTTGAAAAAAAAGATCATCAAAAAGACGAAGCGTAAAAAATGGATAGGTGACTTCAAGGAATGGACCATCACGCCTCTGGAGATGGAGGACTATGTCGCAGGTGAAAGAGAAAAGTTTAGACTTCTAGTCACCCAACATCAGCATGAATACGCTATCGAATCAAAAAGTAGGAAAACCTTATTTTATTTTATTTTAATTGAGTTGACTAGAAAATGTAGGATAATTTCAAATGACATTAAATTTAAAATAATTATTTGACGTACATTGTTACCGTTTGTCGTATTATGTGATCAACGTCATGAATAAAAGTAAATACAAATCAATGTCATCAAATGATTTATGGATGCATTGTTCACAAACCCTGGTTTGAAATCAAGCAATCGGGATTTTTTGCGGATGAACAATTCTCTGAATAATTGTTATTGTTTATAAATATTCAAACCAAAAAATACATCTGTGTGACAAATAGTTCATTCCGTTGAACACAAACCCACAAAATATCATTTCAAATACAAAGCTGACTATTTATAAATTCATAGGTCACTGGTGTAAATGAATTCAGAAGTCAAACCCTCGTTTTAACATGCTTTATGAACGTGGGACGATGTTATCTATGCACCTAATACAATTAACTCAAAGAACAAAAACATACATCTTCAATTTTGCATTTGCGGTTTAGGTGTGTGGTTATTGTGTAATAGGATCTCTTGTGGTCCATCTGTCCCACTACTTAGGGAGGAGCATATTTACCTACCCCGTACAAGTATGGGTTAATTGCTTTTCGTACGTGACACCATAACAAAACCTACGATATTTATGGAGGGTAGCCCTAAAGGCAGGTGGATGGGCCTCAACGCCCTTTGGTTGAAGGGTTGCACTGAATTTTAACTATCTTCTATTCATATTTACCCCAATTAATTGAGCCACTTTGAACCTGGGTACACTACTTTCCACTTCACTGAGAGTGGGCCTTATTTATACGAGTAGATTATATTAGCAACTTTTATATTCATGACTTGAAACCTTAGTTTGAGATAAGTTAAATCGTGTATTATGTAGATAAAAAAATATGTCATGACATAAAACAGATAAAAGTCTAAGTATCACAAAGCTTGGGTATATTTCTTGCTAATATTATTTTTAAGGCGATTAAAAGAACATTTTTTCTGAAAACAGTAAAGTAAATATTTTAAGGGAAATGTTTAGAATTTGTTCAAGGTATTTAAAAAAATAAATACCATAGCCTAGCGTTGGGAAAAACTTCAAAGTTTTGTGAATGCTTCACGAACTTGTAGTTCTTTAAAATGATCCCTTCGCGGTAAACACTTCAATTGAAGTCGAACTCGCCAAAAAATAGTACTAGTCGGTAGAGATCTCAAATCGAAAAGTACTAGCAAATCAACGTAAAATCCTCTCCGAAAAAAAAACTTTAGTAGGTAGAGATTTTAAATCGAAAATACTAGCAAATCGACAAAAGTTCCTCCCCAAAAAAATACTAGCAAATCAACAAAAAATGGAACTGGTAGAAAACCAGTTTCTCCCCAAATCTTTGTAGTCAACTTTCAATTGACGTGTGCGCTGCCACAAAATGGAGTAGTAATTTGTAGTCGAACTTCAATTGAAGTACTTAAAATGAAGTACTTATTTGTATTCTTTGAAGTTGAACTTCAATTAAAGTGTGTGAACTGCCGTAAAATAAAGTAGTTCTTTGTAGCTTTGTAGTCTACTTCAATTGAAATATTCGCACAATGAGAAATGAATGAAGTTTGAACTGCCGCAATGAAGTAGTTATTTGTAGTAGTTCGCACAGAGCAGTCATAACGCCACCATAGCTACATACCTATAACTTTTATAAAAAAACTCAAGCATTTTTTTGGTTTGTAATTTTAAATATATTTAATATCGATTATTATGTCTGCTGGTTTGAATTTTAAAAGGGATTATTTTAACAACAATTGCATTTACAACAAAAGACTCTCTAAAACATTTTATCTGAATTCTCTTGACGCGTGAACGGCTTTTGATAAATTATTCTGTTCGTGCTTTATTACCGAGATGTATTACTTCAAACGATGATAGTAGGTCAAGTAACACGAGAAGCAACAGAAGAATCGTCACGAACGAATTGAATGACATCAGGGTGGTCGTGTGAGTCGACAAAGTTCGTGGCCTATCTCGCTCTCATCTCTCTGAAATTCTTTTCTAAAACATTTCGATTGTTTCTTTCGAATGAAACGATGTCAAATGGTTTCGAGAATCTTGAGGCTTTTTAATTCAATGGACACGACCATTCCTACATTAGTGGAGATTGAAGCATTTCTTGCAAGCCTCTTAACATCGAAATCCGCACTTTTCCCCACAAATAATTCAAACAACATACGTATGACTTTAAAAAAAAATGTATAGATCAACAGACAGCGATTCTAAAATTGAATGGTCGTTTTTTTCTAAAATAAAAATCCATCGTTCTTGAAACATAATTATTTAACCCAAATATCTAAGGGCTTCGAAAGAGTTTTGATGTTATCAGAACCCACGCTACTAGCTACGATATATTATATGATTTCATAATTATTAAGCTACGCACCTACTATGTCGTTTCGGTGGAAATATAAGAATTCAAAAATTTGAAATAAATGTATCCATGAAAGCATGCGGAATAACTTACGTTGTAGCCAGAATGTGTTTTTTTATTTATTTGTAAATCCAACTGAAAAAAAATAATAAACACATAAATTATTTGAAATTCGTTTTTTTAAACCTGTTTATGTTAGTCACAAACATGTAAGGGCAAATCAAACTCGGCATTAACGAGTTTCCAAAATGGCAATGAAAAAGCTTGAATTTTGGATAGGTGTGTGACTCAAACAATGTGCGAATTAGGCAGTGCCTTGCAGGTGTTATATAGAGGATCTCTGGAATGTTCCAAGCACCTTAATGGAAACATTCTCAGATTCCTCAGCCGCGTCTGTAGTTAACTCGTGTAATATTATTTCATATTTTCAGTATCACGGGCCCGTCATGTGAATGTTGAGAATATTTCGTCCAATTTTCCAGGAAAATTGCTAACGACCCATCTGTCGCCACACTGTGCAGGGGCTTACTTCATTGTAACGGGCTGTCTCGTTTTGTAGCATAACGCGTTTTTCTAGTATTTTGCCGAGCTTTCTTGGCAAAAATGCGGAAACCGTTGCACTTTTAGATAGTTTAGACTGGTATTTAGCTACAGCGTTTTTGTTCAAGCGCTCATCACTTCAATGGGTACAAAGCTTTAAAGGTACATAAATACTGATTCTAGAGCCAGTTATGGTTATTTATTTAAATGCAAAGTAGATTCGTATTGTTATTACGTGTTATTATTTTACGGTCAGTTTTAATTTGTTATTATGCAATAAATCGTTTTACTGCCCTGCTTTTGCTATTTTTTTTTCTCCCTGTGAATTTTAGACATTTTTTCGAAATATTTTTTGTATTGTAGAATATGGTACAAAGAGCGTAGCGCCTAGCATCTTCTTTTATTTTTCTCAGTTTAATAAACATTTCTATACTTCATAGTTTATGATGATAATGATATTACGAGCTGAAATATTTTTCGTTTTCCTTAAAGTTTCAAGCGTACCGTTGGAGAGTTTTTTTTAAATATTCTTTGATAAAAAAATATGCAAAATCATTTGAAAAAATATTAAGTTCTGTCTGTTTTACGTATATTATCTACGGACAGTTTTGCAGCCGTTTCACCTATTCGAGCCATTATGAAAGTGTATCCCAGCCGCGTACAAACGACTAAATTTAATGTGTTTTCTTATTACTACACCTTATTCCGTAGACTGATGATTACCAGAATTTTCTTTTCAGAAGCTTCTTCCTAATAATTGTTATTGAGTGTGTATACAACAATTATCAAATATCGTCTTAGATAATATTTTCGCCTATAAATAAATGAAAAACCATACAATTCTGTTTGAAAACCCGGAATATTAACATTTGATATTTGATTATTGAAATAAATCTAATTAATAACTATTTTGTAATGTATGAAGGGGTTCTTCTGCAACGACACTACAACGCACATGCTCTTTGGGTATATTTGTGAAAGTCCTTCCGGGCTGTCCAATTTACCTATACGAGTATAGCAAGATAACATTTATCAGAAATGCCAATATTTTAGTTTATGTCTTTTGATGTTTGCCTTCTTAAGGTGATCCAATATTAGCATTTGTCCAAAAAGTTACGTGCATCTTTACGAAAAAAATGTAATTCGTGTAAAGAACATACATATTTATCAAATTTATTAACACTGATTGGAAAAAATTGCCTGATTTTTTTTAATATTTCCCACTTATATGCAATTTTTCAGTTATTATTCTACGACTATACGATGTACGGCTTTCATTTATTTTTCGCACTCTAAAAATATATCCAAAGGGATATTAATGAGTCTATGAAACATTGAATGGTAAGCTGAAAGCGCACGGCACTATGGTGAATTGATTGTTGTATGGGTTAATGTTGTTATTATTTTTTCCCACTGTCGTTGTCAATACACATATTAATCACTATGATGCATTTGATGATTAATGTTTATACGAAGGCGAAATAATAAATTTGGCTTTGATTTGTGTGTAGCCAATCTTGCAATTGTTGTTTCTAATTTTTAAATCTAAAAACAATGTAATAATTGTTAGTTCTAAAATAATTTAATAAAAAAAAAACATTCCACTTAAAAAATTAAATAAATATTATAAATTCTACACACAAATATAAGAAGCATAAATAAATTTTTTGGATGAATTGCAATTTTTTTTTAAAACACATCGGACTTAACTTTGACATCATAATCCTCAGTGAATGTTGGATAAGCGAAAAATCATCACCCTTGGAAATTTTGGGATATAATACTTACTCAACTGTATATTGTATATGTAAAAAAATAAATAAAAGCTGAAGTGAAGGAAACTACAATCACAGATGTTAATTATTTTCAAATTAATATAGGAAAGGAATCAACAATATTTGCAATCAATCGATCACCTTCATCTAAAAATGTGGATCCTTTTATTAAATCATTAGATGAGGAACTCTCCCTTGTAAAAGAAACACAAAATGTCTTTGTTATTGGAGATTTAAACATAAATATTCTGGATGGTCATCCGCAAAAAAAAACTATCTCCAGACATTTGTCTCTCAAAAGTAAAAAATCGAAGAACACACAAAAACGTGACTAACCTTTCCAGTTGTCAAAAACAAACCACTAATCCAAAATGGCTGATAATGCTAACATATGATAAACATATTTGTACCAACATAACAAAAAAAAAACGATAATCGAATGTACACAGCCCGCGAAAATTCAAAATTCACCTTTTCTTTTGAACATGCTATGTATATCAACGATATTTGTTAATTACAAATCAAAGGAAGAATCATTAGTTTTGCCGACGACATGGTCATTATATTCAATGAAAGTGATTGGAAAACCACATACAAAGAAGCTGAACGTGGGCTTGTCCTCCTACAAAAATGGCTTGAAAAAGCTCACTTACACTTAATGTAAATAAAACAAAATTCTTGACATTTTCTTTAACGGCCAGAGGACAGCCAACTGAAGATTATGTTCTCAAAATACATGAGTGCCAAGGACAAAGCTTAGCACACTCTTGCCAGTGCCCTACTATAACACACTCTAGACGCATAAAGTATCTTGGCATTGAAATCGACGAAAATCTTCGATGGGACTCCCACATAAACAAAATTACAAAAAAACTCACCAAAATCACGTTCTTCTTTAGAAACATACGTAATATTCTCAACAAAAATGATCTGTATAAAGTCTACTATGCGCTTTGATAATCACGTATATAATATGGAATTATTAGATGGGGATCTGCCTCAAACACCCATATGAAGCAGCTCGTGAAAGCACAAAAAAGTATTATAAAAATAATCCTAAAGGTACCTATAAGAACTCCGTCAAAAGAATTTTTTTTAAACTTTAATGTTCCTAGCATCACAAAACTATACACAAAAAATGCTCTACTTATTTTCAAAAGAAATAGTGAGTACCTTACTGACCAACACACTCGCACTACAAGAACAAAAACCTCAAATAAAATCAACATTCCAAGATTGAACACAGTTTTGGACAGAAAATTCACAAGTTCCATGCTGCAAAATTATATAATGCTCTCCCAAATCATATTAGAAATGCCACCGAGATGCATTTGTTCAAGAGAAATATAAAAATGTGGATAATGAACCATGAAAACGAAGAAATTATACAGACCAACGCAGCAACCTACAGCCCCCCTCGGAATAGGAATCCCTAGTGAGGAGGACTGTGAATAAAATATGAATGTTTTTCAACATATCTGTTTTAAAAAATGTTATATTCTATTTAATAAAAAATAAAAAATTAAAAAAATGAGTAACTAACAAGTATATGTTATCAGAAAGTAGAAAGACCTATTAGATACATTTATTCTATGTATCATTTGATAGAAAACTATTGCTCATCGTTGTGTATTACTAACGTAGACAGTGAGTTTTGTTTTTTATCTACTTAAAAAAAAATACTAGGTTCATCTTCATCTCGCATTTCATCTTCATTCCTTTGTCCTATTCGGGTCGTGAATATATCCCATAACCTCGTAAATACGCCTCCAGGCGTCCTTGATTTGTGCTACTTTGGCGACTTCCATCCCCAGTGGGCCAAGCCTCTCCTTGCGCAAGAATAAAAAACGTTGACCCCGTAAATTTTTAATTAGAAAATTTTACTTTCATTTTAATGGATAGTGAATAAAAATGGTATTATGTGGTTACAATAGTAGTTTTTTTCACCCTTTCACATTTTATATTATATAAGATCGCTCTTGTACCTAAAAAAATATGGAAGGTAAGCGCGAGCTCTAATTAAAACTACTACAAACTCATGTTTCGCTGTGATGCGGATATATATGTTTTTAATATAAAATATATAAAATTACCAACACAAAAAATAAGAAAAAAGACAACCTATAATATGTCATCTTTTCTCCGGCTAAACCCTTAGAATTATAATAATTGTATAATGTAGACATTAGTTTGTTTTAGCTCGCACAGGGTTGTAGCCATTATCGGCAATCTGAGAGTAAGCCCTCGAAATGGGAGGCAGACCAGAGGGGCGGTAATGGGAGAGGGATTACTAGGAATGGGGGTAATTGGGGAGGAGGAGAATAATTGGGATGCGTCGCGTCAATCAAGTTGGGCGATTAGCGTCAATGTGCTCTGACAAATTTCAGGCAGCCGAGTCGAGCCTTCGATAAACGCCTTCCCACGGTACGGCCTTCGTTAATGCGACGCGATATTTCAAAAGCCACTAAGTCGTGTCGATTGATTGCTCTACAGACTACCGAGATTCGAAACTGAACTCTTCTTTCGGGGAATTCCCTGCACTGCTGAACAGCGAAACACGCTGATTGGGATGAAATTCAATCATACTGGTGAGATGGGCAGTGGCTTTCATTGCGTGATTCGTGCAAATATGAAAACTTAATAATGTTGCATCAATTACTAAAATACCGTTTTATTTGGCATATTAAACATGACTTTTTTTACTTGTCTTACAAGAGTGATGATTATTATTATGCTTGTTGTCATTGCTCAAAAAGTCATAATTCAATAATTAGCGCCTTTTTGTTTTTTTTTTTAATGTTGAGTGGTCCCCGTTAGACGCCAATTTTCGGTCAATTTCAGTTTTTAAGCAAATTGTGATCAGCTTATCACAATTTGATCAAAGGTTGAAACGGGTCCAGAATCAACGATTAACGGGGACCATTCAAATGAAGAAAAAAATCAAAAAGGCGCTAATCGTTGAACTGTGACGATGTCAAATGTGGCGAAAGTTTGAAACACCCCAACCTTAATTTATGTACTACTAGCTGGGTTATACTTTCGATAACACGAAGCAGGCTGGCTTGATCCAGCAATGAACCCAAGCCCATGTTGCCTATGCAAACTTATTTACTACTGTTTGTAAATTGTATTCTATTGTTTCTATTCTTTATAAGTCTTCGCTCCAGCACTCTAATTACGGTGAGAAACGATAATTGTTTACCCGAGCATCAATAAAACTTGAAGTATTTAAATGGCTAATGTCTTAAGAAGCTCTCTCGAAGGTTGTCATCATTAATGAATATGAATGGATTATTAATTGATAAGGGAGGGAAGATTGTACTAAAATATCTCATTTTAAATCAATTCATCATTCAAATGACTAGGTCGTCTCTATCTTTTACGAAGTAGAGTGTGGTTTTATTTTTACAGGGATAATGAATTTTTATATTTTTCTGTTGGCATATATTTATTATCGTTGTTTTGAAAGTAGTGGTTATGATTACTGACCACCTTTTATTGTTAAAGTGAGGTTTGTTGCTGTTCTTGCCGTATTAATGTTGCTCGTCTAGGGGTTGAGAGGAACACACGCAGCATCTGTTCCAAATAAATTTTGTTTTGGGTTTAAGACTATAATATATAACTGAGCTGAATGACCTTTTCTAAATAGAAGGGCATCTAATATATATTTAATAGTATCCTGGAGAAAGTTTGTTTTTTGGTATTTAAATATGAAACACAAAAGTTAACGAGTTTTTCATGATTTAGGGGTAATTTAAAAAAAAACGATTAAAAACAACGTGGCAAACTCTCACAATAACGAATTAATTTTCATAAAATGGTTTACCACGTTTTTACTAATGTTTTTTTTTGTATTAAAGAAATAAGGAAGCTCTTGATAAAAAAACGATTCATATATTTTTTTTATACGTATTTTTTACTTAAAGTTTTTAATATCAAAACTTTTCGTTGACGCTTTCATTATGCATTCAAATTGCTTGGCGAATTGTTTTGGTAATGCTATTAGCCGGGAAATAGATATAGACGATACATAATACTGCTATATGTATAGCACCTCCGATAAACCCATCTCCATACATTAAGGTAGATCAGCGTTCTCTGAATTGTCAGTGAATCAATTAAGAACCGTCCAGCAGAATAAAGCCAGCCAGCACAACGATAAAGCTACCTATTATGGTCATCACATTCATCGAATCCATTTCAATATCAGAAATGTTATTATACTAAACAACAATTAACGGAAAATTTTATTGATCTCAGAATGAGTTATTTATAATTTACAAATATACCTCTCTACACATAATGAAATATGTTTTCTGAAGTAATGATAACTCGAAGTTATAAAGTTGTGAATCTTAAAACATCTGTTTTTTCTGCCTGGTCTTTTCATGTCAACGTCATTTCCATCGTGATTTTGTCAAAAAAATAAGACATCATATCATTTGTGTCCCTATTTTGGTTCCTTAAGAAAACAGATTTTGAAGTGTTAAAATCTCGACAAAGGCCGCTAGTAATAAGTACTTTAGACAAATTGTCGATTACAAAATAGATTATTTTTTCCCAATCGCAGTTATAATTCACGTTAAATGAATTAAGAAGGGTCTTCTAATGCTGGAGTTCTAACGCGGTTCATTACATGTAAATGATACACATCAATCGCCGGCTTAAGAAACGAATCATATTAAATAACGCGTGTATAACATTGTACGATGAACAGCATCAATCTGCAGAACGCCGTTCAATTAACCTTCTTGGATTATACATTTGCATATGTACGAGAACAACTCCCGAGAGACAATTAAGTAAAGGGAAGCCTCCCGAAGCCACTGAACAGGAGCGGGGTGCAGGGCTGGACCGGCGCAGGCCTATCGGAAAATACCGGTCAAAAAAATTCTGATAAAATTAACTAAAGAAAATAAATACATTTGCATTTTTTTTTCTTTTAATTTAGTAAAGAAAACCATAGTCGACATTTTTTCAAACAAAACTCTCGAACTAGGAAGATTTTTTGACTATCCCACTAGGAAGATTTTCCCGTTAAACGACAGTTGTCTATCCTCATGAAACTAGTATTGGAACAAACTCTATTATTACCATTTTTTTTACTGTTCCACTAGGAAGATTTTCCCGTTAAAGGACAGTTGTCTATCCTCATGAAACTAGTATTGGAGCAATCCCTATTATTACCATTTTTCATTACTTCGCCCCGAGCTATTTAGATTCGCACGAAACTTGAGAGCAAACTGTTTTTAATTTATATATTTATTGATTCTGTCAATTTGACCACTTCAGTTTAGCCAATTGAACCTTTTAGCTTACCCAAGTCGTTATTCTCCGAGAATACACAACTTACTTCGATTAGATCCATTCCTTTCCCCTCTATTCATCCATCACACCCTAACACGTTACTTCGTAGGCTATTTCTAACTACAATTATAATACTTTTAAGAAAAATAAACGACATAATAATAATAATAACTATAATTTATTTATTCCGAAATGTGGGGAGGCAGGTCCCATAAAGGAAGTATAATTAGTATAATATGTAAGAAACATATGAGATATTCCCCTACCCTATCATTAACAATGGAGGGCTTGCAAATTACACACACATATATATATATTTATATAAAAGCATTTTCACCTTCATATATATATGAAGGTGAAAATGCTGTCTTCTCGTCTGTTCTCTTGGCATTTTAATGGAAGGTGATCCGAAGATCAAGTGTCTTTGATCTCTTCGGCATCGGTAAACGCGAGCCAAACATTTATGAAAGGTTAACATCTTTCGCATGCGGACGGCTCTTTTTACGACTCGTTTTGGTGCTCAACAGCTCGACTGTGAAATGGTGCGCAGATTATTTTCTTTCTTACTTAAAAGTATGGGTCAGGTTCATACCTCCCTTTCGTTGGGAAGAAACCTCACACAGCGTTTCCGAAGGTGACAAGAAAGAAAATGAAAGTACGGCTTTACTAGAAGTTTCACCACATGACTACCATACGTAGTTACCTAGATGTTTATATATCAAAAGATTCACACAAAGATCCAGAATGACCTTGCTTACTTACTCGAAAGTGGACCCCCTTGTGGGAATAGTGTCTGAAGGGGCTCACTTGGCTACAAGTCCAGAGTACACACAGGGCAACTGGTACTAGCACTAGACGGCCATTAATATAAACATTGCAAGCAGTGCGCGGCGCGTCGCGTTCGGCGAAGTTTATGGCGCGGAAATGCGTTTGTATAGCCATTCATTTCAAGTTTCTGTTCGCTTAGCTCCAAAGCAAATGCCAGAGATTTATCGTTTAAAGTGCTTGTCGGATTACAGTGCCCTCGTTTATATTTTAAACCATTGTTGTATTCAATCACTTCTGCGGTCGGAATGTTTAAGTTGAAAGCGCATTTAATACACGTGCTTTGTGCGTGCTTTTTAATCTAATCAATACTTAAATAGCTTTTCACTAAACACTATCGTCGGTTGATATGTTTTTCATCAGTCGATTCATGTTCCTTTATATAACATTTTGTAAAAGTTTCGCATCAGCTCAGTGAGCAATGCCAATCAAAGTCTTTCTACGATATAAATTAATTCGTTATCTAAAGCAACAATATTTTGTTTGAGTGGAGGTTTCAACAACTATCTTATTATGTACTCCATCCCGCATGTCCAAGATTATTTATGTTTGGGTTTAATTAATTATTACCAATTTTTAGAAGTCGTACTTTAATATGATGCGTAGAAATATCACTTTAAATACTTTTTTGTGTATTCTTGTACCTATAACACTGTGCGTATTTAAATCTCTTTTCATTTTATATTTTACCGTTTGAACAATTTTGCTGTATAAATACTAATCTTATTTTATCTTTTTGTTTTATATTCAGTTATAAAAGGTACAATTATAACGTAAATAAATAATTACGTACTCCGAGGAGACTGGGAATATACTTTTCCAGAATTCGTTCTCTTGTCAAATAGCATTATTTAATTCATTTGAATCCTTACATCTTTCAAAGCTTTTTTAATGTCAAGATGAAATCATCTTGTAAAGACACAAACAGTATGTATGTTGTTGGAATGCTCAGTATAACTAATTGTGTGTTAAAAATCTGAAGGGCGCAATTGTGTACGCTTTTTCCGTCTCAAATGCAAGGGTAATAGGGTTATCTGACAGCCAAAAGTTGCATCGCTTGCAATCTCGTTGAACAAGATCTCGGGTAACTAGTAACTAGTAACTAGATCTAGCAGATATGTAGCCCTAGTATGGAGTGTAGGTGTAGCCCGTATTAGCCGCACTGGCCCGTGGATTTAATTTGTTCACGTCTCTTACTGGAGCCATTCGTTACACGGGTTTTTCCCTCAGCAGGCGTTATCTGGAGACATTAAACTACCCAAGGAGTGCACTTAGGAAACTTAAATAAATCTCCTCTGGTTCCGCCGGCCCACGCTATCTGCACACCATATTAACTCCCGGTCTCCGCTATGATTCAGGTGAATGGCTTTATCTGTCTGGAGGAATTTATATCAATTCTGAGTTCGGGACGCTTTGTGAAGAACACTATTCAATATAATTATTTTGATTCACGATTTCGCGACCCATCTTACTACAGAGAATCTCTGGGCGGCTCGAGCTTTGGATTTGTAGGGATAGGACGTAGGCCACTTAGAACATGTATCAATTCTTCCAAAATGTAAGGACCACAAGTGCATTATTACAACTGCATAGAAATAATATGTTCCTTTCAATAGTTTAAGAAACGATTTTCTGAAGAGTATCTAAACATAATCGTTATTATTAATGGATTCTTTTTTTCATTGCTATCTCAAACTTACCAAACCTCAAAATCTCTCGAATATTCATGTAGAGGGGAATAATAATCCAACGCTAGTAGGTACAACATCACTCACTACAGTCAAATGATATTTTCGTAGACGGCAATCGGTGATAGATATTTGGGGTTTTAAGCATTAACTATGAATTATGTTTTTTGGAAGTACATACGTACGAGTGTTAACTTTTTAAATTCGAAACTAAGTGTACATGCGTTCGCACGGAACATACCCTATGTTCATGCATCACATGGAACTACTCGAGGAGACACATTATCAAAGCTTAGAGACTAGGCGCAATGCTGGTCTCATGACAATAGGCTTTAAAATTATAAATCACTTAATCAACTGTCCATACCTCTTGGCATGCTACTGCTTATTCGTACCAGAAAAATACTGTCGCAGCAGAAATCATGTAATGTTCAGAATACCCTATGGTCGGCCAGATATTTTGGCTCAGCATAGCATGACAAGAGGTATAATTCTGTTAAATACATCATCTATATATATTTATATATTTTCAGATAATTTTCAAAAGTTCAAAAAACTTATTAATTTTAAAATTTATAATTTGAAATTGCTTACTTGTTGTTCCATTGTACTGTTATTGGGTTTATATCTGTTGTACAATAGTAAAAAATAAAATAATAATAATAATTGAATTACCGAATTTAAATAAATACTACATAATTAAGTACCAACCTAATAAATACTGCATAATTAAGTACCAACCTAATAAAGTACTTACGTATAATGTATTTAAGCAGACATTATTCCACATTTGAAATAGAAATCTTTTTTTTTGTTGGCAACTCAAGCTACGACCCGTGCTTTTTCATGGGTAACAACTAGTTGATTCATAATAGAAGAAAAGATAACAATATTGTGCACTAATTAAATGCTGTGAACATAATTCTTGTTCAAAATACCTCCAAAGCATCGCATACCTCTACAAGGAATCTACTGCAGCCTTTATAAGTTGGTTTATCGCTTTCCCTAAGTCGCGAGTGCATCTCCCCGACGCGTTCCTCAGCCTCACCCGTGGGGTTGATATTCGCGCCCGGCCGGCACCTCTCACTTACAATCTGCATCTTTGGAAATGTATTTGATTCAAATTCGCTCTTATGTTTTTGCGTTTCGAAAAGATGTTACGTTTGAATATAATAGTTTTTGACTTAATTAATTCAATTTCACGTAGGTACAATGTAAGTAGTTTAGAGAATGCTAGTATTTTATTACTAATAAAAATATCGAATTATTTGACAAAAGTTCAATAATCATATCATCATCGCATTGATAACAAAATCTTCTTAAGCCGATGCAAATGTAGTTGTATGGACGTTCCAGTAAATGAAATGGGTAAAAAGCATGCTATTTATGTACTCCACTCACAAAGAATAAGCTTAATTCATAAAGCCCATCCCTTTTAATCCAGATATACTTCCTACCTTTCCATCTAATTCTCCTGTCCCTTTTCTGTTGTTCAGTTCTTACAGATATGATAATTGTCTTTTAAAAATATATAATAATTGTTTTTAGCATGTCTCGTGCGGGGACAAACAGACTCGAAATTAAAATAATGTAATTTGTAAATCGTATTAAATACCCCCTTGTTTTTCAATCGGTGTTCTTCCCAACCGTGAAACTCGTCAATTCTGAAGACTGATATAACTGTTGCAATGTTCAGAATTAGAATACTTGTCGTTTGCAGGCGTGGAAATATTATTTTAGAGTATTCAAGTATCCAAGCGTCGCTAGATGGCGTTAGCTACCCATTCCATGGAGTGTGGTGTTCTTGCTACGCCAATAGCCTCTGAATCGCGTCGTACGCCGTTATGTGTCAGCCGTTATGCCGAGGAAATTCTCCGAGACATTTTACAAATAAAAGGTAATGGTCCATTTTGCAGTATCGCCATCGGGGGGACTAGTTGCAAAACCATGTCTTACGGAATCTTAAAATATCAGTCTTTTATACATGCGAAAAGTTCAATTGAAAGATTTGGTCGATTGAAATAAGCAAGTTAATTCCTATTTCCCAAATTTCTACTAAAAGGTTTAATTTAAAAAAAAAAGAGAAAATATTTTATGATTAGCATTGCAAATGTTAAACCAATTTAACTGTATTTTAAAACATGTAGATATTTAAAAGTTACAGTGTTTTTATTTGTTTCTATTATGAGATCAAATAGAGTGGAACAATGGCGGTTCATGTTGAAATACTCGAACAGTGGCGTGCTTTGACTTTTTCAGAATCTTATAATTTTTATAAAAAACATTACCATTTTTTGTTTGGAAAATATTGATCAAATTATCCCTCGACAGTTAACCCTTCGTTAAAAATAAGATTCAAAAAATATGACAAAAAACCATCTACTGTGAAACTAATAATATTGAAACTAAAAAAGTATAATGGCATAAATTATACATACTTACTAATAACACTAGCTACTTAACTCTACCCTATCCCTTCATAAGTACGAGTAGCTACATACTTGTAATTATTATCATTTTCAAATTTTACACAGTACACGAATGTGTCAATTTGGCAAAACTTTTACCCGGGTAATATATCGTGTTCTACACAAATGATGTAAGAGTAGGTAACATACTTTACATGTAGAATAAACATTCAGGTATACAATGTTTACGTAAGCGATCGTGTTTTTGTTCCTAAAATCATTAATTTAGTCACTATTACGGTGATATGGGGTGATTATGGGGATATGGGGTAGAAAGTAAATAAAGTCGGCTAAGCAAATATTTTCTTACACTTTCGATGAAAAATCAATCAACGTAAAACGAAATTCATTTTCCATATTTCCTTTATGAAGTCTTTAACTTTGATTCGAGGTTAAATCAAACCCTTATTGGGATTTAAATGAAAATCTATCAGACATAAAGCAGCCATGGAAAATAAATTACCTTTTTTGAGAGAAATGGTTCAAAATTACTTAAACAGGCTTGGATAAGTTTTCTATCTACTGAGGCCATTGAAATTGGATGCAGAGTGGCTGTACGATACTCCATCAATACGCTAGACCCTATCAAATCTCCTCTTAAAAACAGAGAAGCAAAATCAATTTTGAAATCAAATTCTGTTCAAACATTTAAAAATTATATGGATATCATGAGGAAAGACCAATACAAGATTACGGAAGACTTATTAGAGAGAAGGCTTCCGAGAGCTTTACAAGTGCAGTTCCAATGAAAATAATAATTTATATAATTTGTGGAGGTCTCTTCTTACGATTTATATACCAATGTCTAACAGGTGTTGAAATGAATATAATTGTGTTATCTTCACTGATCTTTGAGAGCTTTAAGTTACAATTAATTGTTATAAATTTCTAACATTGTTTTCTTACAAAGCTGTTGTTAATAAAATGTGATTTAGTTTGTAATTATGTATATATATATATGAGGTGTGAAAAATAGTTAGGTTATAAATAATTAGTTTTTTTTTCAAATAAAATACTACTTGAAAAAGTAATTTACATAAAGTTTTTGGGTTTTCAATAAATTTATACGATTCTAAAAAAAGGGTTTCCTTTTTTAATAACCAAAAATAAACCCTTTTTACTGAATATTACATCTTTAATTTACTCTTTCATAAAAAAATTATCGTCGAAACAACTTTTGGTCAACTGTGCATGAATATTTTAGGAATATTTAATTCACGTTAAAACGAAATGTGTGTTACATACTTTTTCGCCAAAAAAGGGGTTTTGTGAAAATATATTGTTTTCCCTTTATTTCGTTTCTGGATACATGGTTAGTTTATTAAAAAAAAAAACAGAATTTTAAAATAAATATATTGTCGACTGAAATTGCCGGCTAAAAAGGTTTTTATGGATCAATCAAATTAAACACCCTCCTCTCTGGCGGGACTTGGGAGAAATTATCATGTCAGTGTCAGAAAGGGACTTTTAAACTTAGATTTTAACTTTTGACACTTGACCCCTCAATCGCCAATGAACTTTCCTGCTGATAGAAAAAACGTTTTAGAAATAAAAAGTATTATGTCACTTTATTAAAGAGTGGGGAAAATGATTTATTAGCTTCATCGGGAATCATCCAAGAGAACAAAATATAACAATTATAGTTGTTCTTAAAGTGTGAAACTACAATTAGAGAGTTTCTCTTTGGAAATTTCGTTTATTTACACAGGAGTGGAAGACATTCTGAGAATCGTTTTGAGACTATTTTTCAAAATCGAATATACGAGTTTATACTTAGTGACCAGATCTTAAATCCATTACAAGCCAATCATCCTCTTCTCCTTCTCCTAACTCCCTTCCATATATATATATATATATTAAATTTTATTATTTAGTCCACACAGGAAGCCCTAAGGGAAATAATTTTCCTCAGGGCCTGTGTCATCTTTGAAAATGCTGTGTGGTGGGTCTTTTTGTGGAAAGGAAAAAGTGAACTCAATTCTTGATAAGGCTCATGTTGTAGGAAGGAGAAAACACAGAGGCCGGCAAATAATTCCACACCCGTGCTGTTGATCACAAGAACCAGTCGTAGAAGCGACCCGTTCTTTTGTGGAATGTCAACCGTGTACAAATGTTGAATGAGCGTTTGGCAAGTTTTTCGGCTATTATGCACCAGTCCCGAAGACTCAAGTTCCTCGGAGCTTCTTACATTCGAATACAGTTAGAACAAGACAGTAACATATCTTTTGCCTCGTAACATTCCCCAATTGGTTATGAGTTATGCCATGGTTCCACTAGCTCCGTACAGTTAGGGCTCTTATTTGGTGTAACCAAAAAAAAAAAGTCCGTTTATTTTAAACACGGACATGCCAAGCACAACGGGCGAAAAAGACTCCTAAAACCTTAAACAACGTAAATTTCATTGATTTATTTTCCATAGAAAGTAACCACTTTGTGGTCTGACATATTTAATGAAAAATAAATAATAACTTTGTATAAGACCTAAAAAAAAACTGTGGTCAAACAAAACAAAGATATTATTTCATTAAATATGTCAAACTACAAAGTGATTTCTTTCTACAAAAATATAAAATAATTGTGCTTATCTGAAGTGGGCAGGTAAGTATGCTTCTGTATATTATCTTTTTGTAGTTAGTAATAAGATAGAGCTTAGGAATTAAAATTTGTACAACGCCTTTAATGTGATTTTTCTAACTAACGGCACTATTCAAATAATTTGAATATTACTATTATTATAAAAAAATGAGGCAAAAAGTCAAGGCAAATTAAAACAAAATACATCAAACTTAAAACAAACTTTTAAGTCGTATGCCGCAAATAACATTTTAAGAACCCAAAAGTTTTAATGAACTCCCGAAAATTGATTTTTTTTTTAAGCGAGGCAGTTTTTCGAGCCTCGTAATATCCAAATTTCTATTATGATTAAATATTTATCGCAAACCACTCTTATGGATAATTGGCAATCTGTAAAAAAAATATATTATTTGTTCGCAATGTGAAGCTGTTTTGTAAGTTTAATGAAACGGTCATAATTTTAATAAAAATTGTAAAACATAAATATTATTTCACTTTCAAAGAATTTAACCATCGACTTTCAAATTGATTATTGGCACTCTCGCCACGAGGCAATCATTAAAAAAATGGCTGTAGATTTTTATTTGTCAATTGTCATATACACGTATTAGAAGAAATAAAAGCAACGTTAAGTGAAAAATTGATATTTTAGGTTGTGGAAATGTTCTTGAAATGAGAAAATCCAAATGGTTTCATTACTTCTACGATTTCATTTTGACAAAGAAACTTCAGGGGTTTTATTAAAATTCTAATATCGTTTCACGATGACTTTACCTTGTTTTCCAAATTAGGCATTTCCCCAATTGCGTATTCATTTCATAATTTCGTTTCGCATTCGAATAAACTTTATTTAAACAAGATGGTAAGGATTTTCTTTAAATTATGGAAAGTAATAGACAAGCATATTAGGTGCAAAAGATACATTAAAATTAGGGATAGATAATATCATTTATACTTTTTGTGTAAAACTTGTATAACTCCATTTTAATTTGCGTAATAAAATTTTATCATATTTAATTTTAATATTATTAAGTTCTGCTAGTTGTATTTTTTTGTGATAACTGTTGCTAAAAAACAATAATGGAGATTCTTAATTTGCAGCCTATCTCTTAGAGAAAAACTACGAACCGCTTGCCAAAAACGAGCAAACGCCTTTACATATTAAAAGTTAAGGTTTTAGATCAAACTTACTTGAAACATTAGAAGTTTACAAATGATCAAAACATAACATTAATCAACAAACAAAATGATTTCATTTGCACTCCTTAATTTGTTTAAGAAACCGTAATTTAAAATACCGAATAGTAATAAAACGCTAAACACTATAATTTCTTAAATGAATTCAATAAATAATCAAAAAAAGGTACTTAAGAATAGTTTTATTTCATTCGCACAATTAATTTTCATAAACGGGGGAAAAAATGGCAAATCTAAACCAACAAGTTTGTAACTATTAAACAGGGGAAAACAGTTTTTAAAGTCAAGTAGGTACCTCACTGAATAAGAATTTCAAAATAAATCTTTTTTTACCGAAATAACTAAAAAAAGAGTGACCTTTAATCTTATAAATAAGTAACTTCCATATGGCCTAACCGCAGTTTGATTCAACGTCAAACAACAACGAAAAGTCAATCAAAAACTTTTTCCTTCAACGTCGGAACAGCTGTCACTAAAAATAAAAATTTAAATAAACAGAACTTGATAATAATAATATTAAGTTTAATCAATATTAAATTACTAATAATTATCACGAGTAGCATTAAAACTCTCGATAAAGTATAAACAGAGGTATAAATATATATGCTAGGTGGCCACATAAGTAGAACACTCGATTAGCAGTCGGGCGAATAGGGTTCTATACTCATGGTAGGTGCTAATTTACTTACTCCCTTTTCTGAACAGCTATCAAAGTCAAAGTGAGAAGGCAATTAGAAAATATTAGAAAAGAAGTATTTTGGGTACCTAATGAATGAATTTGAAAATAAAATAAAATTGAAAATATGTATTACTGAGTGATTCACTTATCCTGAAATCATATCGATTTTTTAACTCTCATCTTCACCAATCAAAACTGAGTAATTACAATGAAAACTTTTTAATTCATCGTATTTTGTAAATGTTATAGTTTTCTCAGGATCTTTCGACTATCAAAGACAAATGCTCGTACTGTGTTTATCGTAACGCATAAAATAGTATTTAGAAAAATAAGAGAAATCATTTTTTTAAAGATTATTCGTTTTAGTACCTACTCGCCGATTATTACATGGACATGTAAGTATTGTGTAACTGGTGATTTGATTTCTTATCGAAAGCTTAACATTTTCCTATTTACCAGTTGCTTGTTTATTATAAACTAGTGAAATATCGCTTAAATATTTCACAAGGACGATAAAAAATATATAGCTTATTTTACTAACTTAATAAAAATAAAAAATAACGCCAATTCAATGTTAATTCTTTCTGAAACAATTAAGCATGTGCATTTAAAGTCTCACTAAAAAAGGTTAATATTAAAAAAAAAACGAAAACTCGTTAATTTGAAGCAACTACCTACTTCAGTGTATTCATCCACTAACTATTGATATAGCTTCTTTATTCCAGGTGTCTGGGTCGCGTGGGGTGGGGGGGGGGTTGGAGAGGCGCGGAGGCTGTGTGGATGTGACTGGCTTGAAATATCAACCGGCAGAGGCAGATCAAATGTCTTCTAAAATTTCAAAGCATTAAACCTTCTCTGTTACACCCTTCTCGAAACATAACAATTCTTCAAACAAAGTATTAGTTTTGCAAAGCAATTCTTGGTTCAATGAGTGGTAAATTATTTGGTGGAACAAAAATCATTTTTTGTCCAGGTTTTGGAAAGGAAATTATGCTTATGAGGCTTACCTATAACGTGGGTCCTACAGTTTTTTTTCTGTATAGTTTTTCCACCTAAAATGTTAATCACGCAGTTAGGTGGTGCAAAAATTGAGGAAAAAAATGTTCAGCTTCAATGAAAAAATAGTTAAATTAAGTAACTTAAAAAAAAAAATATTAATGTACTTCAAATTTTCCATTAAGGGTATTTTTTTACTGGGGGTTTTAAGTTTCGCTCATTTTATTTGCGGTGAAAGTGGCCGACTATGTCATATGTGGTTAAAATTACATTTTTTTTTTATGAGTCATATACTCCAGTTCTCAAGTGTTTCCACGGTAAAAATAAGTAATAAAACAGTGGCTTTATTTCAACTAGTGGCCTCCTGCTTTCGACCCTGCCTAGTAATAATGAATTTAAGGTACGAGAAAGCTCATGTTTTTTATGCGTTTAATTAGTGTTAGTTGTGGTAAAGTCGTTCTCTCGCTTTTCTCTCTGTCCCAATGTAAAATATTAACGGTTAGGAACTGCAGAGGATAAGAGAGAACTTTAGATGCAAGGGATAGCCGTTTTTTTTCTATTCTCGACTACAAGTCACAAAGGAAAAAACGTTAAGAATTTATTTGGATAATTTCAGTACACGGATACATATTTATCTAGTCATTTTATCAAATTTCGCCCGATTTTCATCACTTGTTTTCCTCATTGATCGATAAAATTGAAAAATATGGAACAAGCAACGTAGGGTGTTTTCTTGTTATTCCAGTTAAAGGCGATCTAATTTAACCAACTCGAACGAAATCCTTATTCCGGCTCTGCAAGGGTTAGACATTATCATAAACACCTGCATCCTTAAGACAGCAGCCCGGATATTGTATTGCGGTTAAACTTTCGGAGGTTCGTCTTATACCAGGATGTCTTTTCAGTATTTCCCTGCATAATAAGTTACTACACTTTATAATGCCTACTGCGTACCAATAATACCATCATAGAGCAATTCATATCGAACACACAGTATCTACTTATAATTAGACGAATACTCATTTTACTACCCAACTCTACCTCAGTCTCAACACTTTTTTGAACAACATTAATATTATATACGAAATAACGGGTATGACCTCTAGAATTATTTTTAAACAATATGAAAGGTTTTTTATTGCTCTAAGTATATATCATGATGGGATATATTTGCGACCTGAAAAGTATTGCGTTAAAATAAACGTTTCAAATAAGATAGATAATTAAATAGATACCTGTAAATCCATACTTCGTTATAAATATCATTGAGATGTAAAATCATTTTAATTTACTTGAGGAAATTCTTTAGGGTTCACAGAGGTTATACAGCGCCCTTGAGGTGATTTTTCACAAAAACCGTGCTATACAAATTATCTAAATATCAAATATTATTATTTAATTTACAATTTTGTAGCAAATAACATAACTAAGCAAGTCCGACCGAAAGTTCTTCTTGCATTAATATCAGAGGGGCGTAAGGTGTGATAGGGGACAACCTTTTAAGGTCTTATAATAAACTTGTTTATTTTTCTCCAATACAATGAGAATAATATTACTTATTCCTCTCCAAAACAATTAACATGTCACAAAAAGACAGTTAATACACATATCATTCTAACAAAGACATGTAAACGCCTTGGTAAAGAATCTTTTAGTAAGTTATTCATGAAACTTAATTTATATAATAATTTATCCACGTGCATCAATCATTATAAATATTGTTTTTTTACAAAGGATCATAAAACCAAATAAATTTAAACTTTTGTAATTTCAATAAATCAAGGTGGACACGTATATAGAAAAAAACGTATAAAAGACACGTATATAGAAAGAAAAAAATGGTTCAAATTATTATAGTAATAATGAAACCTTACGCCTTACAAACAAAAATTGCAACCAAAAATTACAAGTGTAAATATTATACCTTTTGGCTACACATACTTTCTTGTGTATTTTAAAGATCGTAAAACATCCTAACGTAATTTTGCTTAAGTGACTTAAATTAAAAACGCGTTTCACATAATCAAAATAAAAACAAATGATAGGAAAAGGTCGTCGCTGCAGTTTGTAAACCCTTTTAGCTAAGTTTCCCGGGAGATACTGCAAAGGATTAACGTTTGCACAGTAAAAAAACCACCCCAGTAAGTTGAAATTAGATTTTCTTGTCCATTGCTGGCGATCTTATACCACTCTCAGCTTGACTCGTCGAAAAGGAATTATATTTTGAAAATGCGCCACGAACAATTTCTCGATCACTCAGAATTGCATTATCAGTTAATTGAAATTGTCTCCGAGAAATGGATGCGGACTTGGCGGGTGATAAGAAATGAAGTGGAAACCAATGAATAATTATGTCGGCGATTATTTTTATACACACAGGAAGCTTTTTATATTTTGTAACGAGGTCAAACGCAAAATAAAATAGTAATAGTAATGTTGAAAAGATAATAGTTTTTGAGTTGTGTATTAAAAAACCTTTGAGATATAAAAAAATCAATACGTTCCTGGAGAAAAAAAAATCATAGGAAAATGTTGGTGATGTTGAACGATTATGCGTACTCAACATTTACACATGTTTGCAGATTAATAAGTAATAAGTACCGAACATCCAATACAAAAATAAAATCGTGAATCCAATTTGTATCTTCCGATGCTTATTATTATTTCAATAACAAGAATAATCAAACTTATTGATATTGATAACCTCATTAAATTCATTTGAAAAAAATCTATGAATTTCAGACTTATTGAGAATGTTTTCTTGAAAAATACATTTAATGAACCAGACATCAAGCTTTTGCAAAATGAAATAATATGGAGCTCGGCAACATAACAAAATACAGCAATTGAGATGATAAATTGCTACAGCGTATACAATTATAATTGCAATAATGGTAAAATATAACAGCCAAGGGTGGAAATAATATTTTTTTACATTTTTCCCAGCGGAACAGCAAAATTTCAGTTTTCCACTCATTCTTATAAGAATCAGGGTGCGCTTTCTTTCTTTATTGCGTTTTCTGCGAAACGATGAGCACCTTGTTAATGTTCAGCCAGCGGTGTTTCCCTCTGCCCCCTTTACCGTTTGTGTAATCTCAGATGTCTTTTGAGTAGAGTCTTTAATTATACTTACACGGAAATTATTCTTAAGCTAGTGCCATGTTTCTCTGTTCAATTGATGAGTCGACGTTGGCTTTAAGATTTTGTACCTGGGACTTTACGTTACTAAGTAATCTTGGTAGAAATAAATAATTATTGTCGAAAGAATACATAATCAGTAAGTTTTTACGTTTAATTTCTTCCTTAGAATTGTTGACAATGAAGCAGAATTTTTGGTTTGTTTGTTTCTGAAGCTTGAACAGTAGGATTTAGCGGAACTTTTCTCACTGAAAAATCACGGCGACAATTTTAAACTAGAAAATTAATTGAGATCATGAGCTATGGATCTTTGGAATATCAAATTATGTTTAAGTACAAGATGCCTCATCGTTTGTTTCGTGCTTTTCAATTGCACTTTAAGAAAAACGATTACGAAAAAAGTGTGTTGAAACTTTGGACAAAGTTGGAAAGTATTAAAGTGATTTATTAGATCCCGTAAGCCAGTAATATCAGATTTATTGGAAGCATGCAAGTATCTTACCTGTCGCCAGTTTTTGGTAACCGATTTATTATTGTTACGCTATTTTCGCAAAAACATAATTCGCATTTAACATTTCAATCCAAGATATTCATGAGAGTTTTCTACCTGTGTTGCGTTATTTACTTTCATGAATTTTGTTTACAACAGTCGTGATTGTAAATTATACGAGAACCGTAAATATACTCTTAATAGCATACAACGCTATCGTGGTATGATTATTATCCAGTCCATTATAAATATGACTGCCGCAGTTACGTGGTCCATAGGTTATGGTTACTCTTAATTAGCAAAAGGTGCTTAAAGTTTTACACAGAACAATGGCATCAAACCAAGCTGGAATATCTAAGCTTTAAAAGCATTCCCTACCTAAACGTAATTTTCACTAACGGCGACGCTTTCAAGGGCTTTTAACGATTCTCGATGTCGCCACGATAAAAAAATGCAATAAAGCCGGCAATATTCTCGTTCGGGGAAACCCCGTTTTGAAAGGGCCTCTTAATATCAAGCCAGGGCTTGCGTGCGGGCTTTGAGAAATTTAATGCAAATATAAATCATTCTGGCATACAAACATGTCACCCCCGGGTGGGACTCTCGTGCATTAGCTACTAGCCCCAAGGAACTATAAACTTTACTATTAAATTTGAAAACAAGATTTTAAGGCAAGGGTATTAACATTATTCAGAGCATACTCTTAGTGACTAATCAAAAATAATGTATTTAGGTAAATTTAGGACACAATTTGCCCGTAATTAAAATGAGGATGAAATTCAATCATTTTTTTTACATTTTAAATTTTACAGATTATAATTATTGATAAAAAAAACTATGTAAGAATGTTGGACAGCAAAATTTTAATACTTTCATTATTTAATTTTATTTTATATAACTTGAACAAAAGTATTTATTTTTATTGACTTCCATAATTTAGTTCCATTCTAACATTTAATTGGTACAGGTATGTACATAAACCTAAATATTCATGCTCTACAGAGGTAGAATGACCAGCCTTTTCGTTATATTCGTCTCATATTTATGTTTTCAGGTTGTTATACATCTCTACCACCATCTCCAGTTGCTTTTAGCGTTCGAAACATATTTATAATAGAATTTAAAAGAATCAAATAATTCAAATACGTACTAATCTAATGTGAATTCTTTACGACGGCCAGTCGGTAATCAAACGCTCTGCTAATTCATTTCCATTTCATTTCCAAACTCTGCAACAACCGTTTTTCTCGTGTGATTTTCTAATAATGTATAATTTGATAATAAATATAGTATTTTTTTGTGTATAACACGAATTAGATTACGCTCGTGTTGCATGCATTTTATTCGATTAATCCCGCTACATATCACGACACCCATTAACTTCACGATAGAGGGTGAATATTGCGCATAAACATTTTCCTCAAAGCTTAGCATACTTCCTTTGTGTTTTTCACACTGGCGCTATATATTATGGAAATGTCCATAGGAGTGGTTTTACACTCAAGGAGGGAAGAATAGACCTACGTGTTACGGAATTCACAGAAAGAAATTCCATACAACTTCGATTAACGGCCAAAGATAACCAAGTGAAGAAGCAACATGGTTTAGTTTCAATATCCACCAGGAAAGCCAACTTCATAAAATCGGCTTTGAGTGAATACAATTTACATGCAAATTTTATCAGATCTTTAAATTAAGCTCTTCCAATGTTTGTTCACGGAATGGAATAATTTCCACGGATTTCGTGAAACACTTTGAAAGAAAAGCCCCCTCCGGTTTTTAAATAAGCAAAAGTTTTTTTCTGAAACGAATTTATAAGACGCATTATTAAACTTTAAAAGACGAAGAAGGCGGTCTATGTACAAAAATTTCAACAATTAAAACAGTTTTTTTTTACAGGGATCCAATCTCACAAATATAAAATATGTTTTAATTATTCACATATTAAATGAATAATTTATTCAAGTTACCTTAAAACTATGGCAATATTTAACATTCTAGTGTTTTCTATAATTTAAAAATATTTTCAAAATCCTTATTTGTTTTTTAATACCTAGTTGTAATATACTTGGTTGTTTAAAAAAAAATCCTTAAAATACGTCAGATTTGAACCGAATGTATAGAAAAAAATTATTATTAGAGAAAAACAGAAAATAGAAAAAGTATAAACGGATGTAAATTTTACATCCAAATTATACATCCCTAAAACCCAACCTTTTGACTCAGGCAACTTTGCTCAAAGGCAACGAAGTTTTGCTTTAAATATGGCTGTCCATAAATCGTTCAGCGTGTTATCTGTCCATGGGCAGGCGCGGTTAATTAAGAACTCAAATGTTTTATTCTCGCGTGATCGGCGGGCGTAGGAAATGTTTTTTACAACACGTTAGCCCATTTCAAAACATGTATTTTCATGACCTAATCAAGTTGGGACTTAAAATCGCGAAATCAACCTTCGCAGGGAGATATCTGCAGGCTGTAATCGCCTCGTAGACGTAGCGTGGCTTGACCTTTTGTCCCCTAAAACTGTGTGGCGTAAAAATAATACATAATACTTAGTACGCTGAACGGATTAATTAATCTGAAGATACGCATCAACGAGAAGTAGACAAATAATAAACTAATACCACCCAAGAGTCACAACTGTCCAAAGTCAGTGGAACTATGACTATCTCCAATTGGGGTGTGTTGTGAAACTGAAGGAAGTGGGGAAGGGAATGAGATGGGCTAGAGGAAGGTTGAAAAGTACCTGGCTGTTCAGATCTGGTCACCAAAGACGGCCAAAGCCATTTCAAGCAACGTCTCTATTCTGAATGGTGGTCTTTCACCGGGACGATACTGAGATCACGTACTACTCTAAATTTACCTTAAATTTTAAAATTTATTTAAGATCATCGGGATTTGAACTCCGTGCTCTCCACTGTTTAGATTGATAGCCATCTCTGGTCTAGAGCCCCAAACACTTGAAAGAAATCATTGCCTGCAGAAACGGGCTGTCCGTTTGATAAAATCCCTAATCTTAACAAACGGATTGCAGTCTTTGGAGCATAGACGTCATGTGGGTTTACCGTTCTTATTTTATCGGTATTTCAATGAAAAATATATACTCCGAGTATATACGGTTGACATTTTCTAAATGAGAACGGATCGTTTCTACGATTTGTTCTTGTGTTCAACAACTCGATTGTGAAATTATTTGCCGGCCTCTGTGTTTCTGCCATCCTACAACATAGATCTTGTCAAAACCCAGGTTCACCCCTTCCTTTACTCAAAAAGACCCTCCTCACAGCATCCCCAAATATGACATAGAAACAATTTTTCTCAGGGCCTTTTGTGTCGATGTTATATTTTTTTTTTTGTATATGTATAAATATATATTCAAATAATATAAATAATCATAGACTTAATAAAAGCAATTACTTACTGAACTTAAGTGTAGTTTATACAACAAAGATTTTTTTAAACATATTATAAAAGCTCAGAAAAAATAATAATATGACATTCAGCATTCAGAAAAAGTAATTACCAAATATTTTTATTTGTAATCAAATGAACAAGAAAGATTTAATGTTTATTGTGAAAGCAGACACAAAATTTTTCCATAGAATTGAGGAGGTATTAAAGGAATAAATCATTCGGAGAAAACGGAATCTTAATAATAACTTTGATATAATGTTATTTACTTAATTTTAATACTGGTAATATTGGTAGAAAGGTAAATTGAGGTAATATTTCAAATTATTCGATAACATTTACATTAACAACTTTCAAATATAAATTATTCTCCTTTGATTTAACTCTTTCTCTTTGAATCAACGACTACACCCTCCCCTAGAGGGGGGAAGACAAATACTGTTCTTGTTTGTAAAAAAGCGCTTTGCTGTTGAGTTTTAATCAAAACGAAGACTCATTTCACTCACTAACAAAAAAAAAGAAAACAAATATCACCAACAATTGCATTTTGAGCGTACAGAAAAGGCAGGAAACAACCTATAACCAGCAGAAATAGATTTAGAAACAGCTCTAGAAGGTTCCACCGTGATAAATGGAAACACGCCATTACCATAACTCAGGAAGTTTGTTTACAGTTTATATTGCAACTGGACAAAGTGGTCATATTTATACAAATGTCCGCCATTGATCAGTACAGTAGGAATCGAATATGAACTGGCACGAGGGTGAATTGATGTTTATCGCACACGCACCGATATGTCCTTAACGCCTCGGCAGAGTGCAATGTTTTTGTTACATTGGATACAGCATTATGCTTCGATTGACAAAAAAATAACCATGTTATCTCAAACTTCTTCTACTGGTAGCGTTAATATTTTAAAAAAATATAGAAATTCGACTATTACAACAATTTTTACAGCCCGGTACCATATTTTTTCCAGGCTTACAAAATATATGTCCCTAGCTAAAACTACTTAATTATAGTGTTAATTAAATTAAACTACTAATTGCTTGTGGAAGTCAATATGTCAATTCGTTAAAACAAGTAAATTGTGGACAGCAGAATGATGATTTTTTGTTTTTTTTTTCCGGAAACAAACATTTTTACAGAATATTGTTAAGTCTCAGCACTCAAAATTGGCGCTAAACGCCACTTTGTAGTTTTCTAATATAAGCAATACTACAAATTATTTATCTGTAAATTCTACTTGGGTAGTTAGAAAAACGTCTTAGATTTCCAGTGAATCAAAAATTATACTCTTATCTTTTAAATTCTATGAAATACATGCTAAAATGTCAGTAAAAGGTGTAGTTTGAAAACCAGCTAAGGCATTTTTGAACGTCTTACCTAAAATTCCAGTATCCATTTCATATAAAATTTAAAATATTACAATTTAGGAATTGTATTCACTGAAAAACCTTAGACATTTTCATAACTACCCGTATAAAATAAACAGATAAGTCATTTGTAGTATTTCTTGTATTAGAAAGCCAAAAAGTGTTTAATGTTGGGTGATGACCGTTAACAGTTAACTGTTATCATTAAAATGAATTGTGGATTACAGGTGCTTCCTTAAAACTCTAGACAGGCAGAGTATTGATGTAATGGAACATTTCAAAACTTGTACCATTTAATTAGAGATTAATATAAGAGAACTGTATTGCAAGGAAATGATAAGACAGTCTAGAGAAACTTTACTCATGAAACTAGGAAATTTTCACAAAATTGATGCACAAACCAGGTGAAGAAAATTATACCCGTGGCTGGGCACTTTACTGCGAATCAAAAGATGTGGCGAGCTTCGATACGCGAAGTGGAAATCTTTGTTCATCGGAACCATCCATACTATATACTCGTATATTAAAGAATGCATCCAGAGAATATAAGACAGTTGACTTTATTATACTCGTGCCATGTGAAATCTATTTGAAGATCTTATTTATTTCAGTTCGGCTTTTAAAATGTTGATTTTTGAAAGTCATAAAGTTTTTTAAGCTTCGGTACAATCTAACATGTACTTCCTAGCGTGTTCGGGCATCTGGAAACTGAATGTTTTGACAAGGTAAATGCCAACTGAAATCGGTGGGATTTTGAATTTACTTTTAACATACTTCAGATGTTTTATGAAATAATTTTAATTTGAAGCTTATTATACCTCCAATAACCATCGTTAATAAGAATTAAGTATTTATGATTAGTTATCCTACAATATTTTTCATTCGCTAATAATATGCGGTTGTATAGCTTTTTGGTTTCTTTGAAGCACAAAGACACATTCAAAATATTGATATTCATTTCTACTAATTTGTATTCAGTTTAATAACGGCCCTCACACTAGCGACTAGATTCTTGTGAAAGTTCAGCGCTATTCAAGATTAAATCGAAGAGCAAAGCTGTAAATCGGAGCAACAGCGTAGAATCTGGTACAATAATATTATAGATGAAGCATAAAATGGACGTAGTTATTCAGAAAGCGTCCAACCCACAATTTGCCAAAATCGAGTTTACCGTTTTTTCCTATAGATTAATTCGAAATTTATATCTGCTGAAAGTTTCAAATGCAAGACTGAAGATATTTGACTTAAATTTAAGTTTAAGAACAATATAAAATGTAGGATAACATAAGAAATACATTTTTTTAATTAACACATTGATAGATTATAAATTATCTATTTATTATGGTGGTCTTTCACCAGGGCGATACTTGGAGCATCTACCACTCTAGAACGTGCCGCAAATATACTATATTTTATTTATAAATTATCAATGACACATATCAATTAAATAAAATTTGTTTGTGCACGCCGGGTTCGAACCCGCGACCTCTGGATTACCTTAGCGCCTTACCACTCGACCATGCAGGCCGTCACTATATGAGTAAGAAGAAATAATAAATGTTTTCAAATGTCATAACCGACCATCTCTACCAATCCCTGAACAATAAAAACACTAAAATAACATTTGTAGTAAACGTTTTTCACATTTTCGTATTACCTACTAAGTTCGGATTATTTCAAACTTTCATCACATTTGACATCCGTCACAATTCAATGATTAGTGCCATTTTTTTTTTCGCCATTATGTTGTGTTTTTGAGTCAGCTTATAATTAATTTTTTTTCTAATCTGAAAGAGGACCATTGAAACTAATTACCAAGTTGAATTATTAACAATTTAACCTCCAACGACTATTAAAGACACATTTTTCTAAAAATATCCTATTTCTTTTTAAAAACTCCTACGCCAAGCTCAAGAGCTAGTTCTCTTCTTTGGCGTAGTAATACAAAAAAAAAAGAAGTTATAAACATATCAAATGTACTATCAACCTTTATATCTCTAAATTACAATATGTATTATGTTTAATATATATATATATGCTTTTATTATTTAATCGAATTACTTTTCTTCAATATTATTTTTTTTTTATATATTTAAGTAACTATCCATATTGTGTAACATTGATATAATTTCTATATATATGTAAACTTTATTTTTTTTTGTAAATAAATAAAAAAAAATTTTTTTTTTAAATGGCAAAAAAACAAAATGACATTTGAAGCACCCCGACCTACGCGCATCGCATTCGGCTAATTAATCTTACCTGGAAGGCAATTGCGATTTATTTCGTGCTACTCGCGTTTTTTGCACCATGGATCGCCGCATCTAAGCCTAGCGAATTTACCAAAGTACTAAACAAGAACTAGCGAAACGCCAGTGCTAATAGCCCCTAACTTACATTCGGGGACGCAGATCGCTGGCCTTATTTACACCGTAGAGTTCTACCAAATGGCTTCACTAAAAAAACAGGTACTTATCTATTGTGAATACTGGTAAGCTCCTAACTAAAGGAGCTTTCCATTGAATGATATGAATTTGGGTAAACCGTATTATTTCTTGCCATTTCACATCAACACCGATACTTTGAATTTGACTTCGGCTGTCATAGCGATACTTATTTGATTATTTTTTACTTTACCATACCTTACCTAGCTTAACTTTACTGAACCTAACCAAATCGAGCCTTACCAATAAAAACTCAACCTAAGTAGCCTCGCCCTAATACCATTACAATATTTTGATAATTTGTATAGTGCCGTTTTTGTGAAATTCACCTCATTCTGTCCATCTTTAAAAAAAAGTTGAAATGTGGCTATTTGAAATGTTCGTATCGTTTACATTTAGTTCTTGTTTTAAATTCTATTTAAATCTTTCAAAATGATTTATATACGTGTTTACCATTGTATAATTACAGCGACTTCTACGATAAGTTCGTATAAATTTGAGAATCAACCACGTGAATCAAAGCCAGTCGTCAAGGCGTATAAAAAGCCTCGATTCGTAAATAATTAATGGAAAGCTGAAAAGTGTTATAAGCGCTTTATTTTAGCTTTGTTTGTTAAAATACGAAGTTTTCCCAACCACCCACTCTGCGTTCGGCGCCATTTTAAAAACAAAATGTCGAAATTATAATATAATTTTGACGAAATAACCGGTAAAATTCTAATTAACTTATTAAACCATTTTTTTTTTACATTAACCCATGCAAATTTTCCATTAATTATATAATACTTCAAGTATCTACCTCTGTACTAATATACGTTTTTAGAAAAACAATAAATTTTATGGAAATTTTCAGTTTAAACTCTTTTTTCTGGACCAAATAAACATAAAACTAAAGCAAATGTGTCTAGCGTATCTATTTGTGAACAGATTCGATTCATTTTGTTGCGACCTTTTTTTGGAAACGCGTTTGGAAAGTAACTATATATATATATATATATATATATATATATATATATATATATATATATATATATATATATATATATAATCATAATAAGTGACATTTTTAATGATAAATAGTAAAGATTAGTCTCCGTGAGAGAGAAAATAATCCAATTTTACAGAAATTATGAACAAAAAGACAAACAAACTGATACGTAACTTGTCAACGCCAACACCACTCAAGTCACTTTTCAACCGTCGTGTGAAGATTGCCTTTTAAAATAATTATTTCTGTTATTTTTAATTTTGTAAAAGGCAAAAATTTTAATAAAAAAATAAAATTTCCGAGGCTTCGCGGATTTTTTTTTTGATTTATCTGAACTTTGTTTGAGACGATGTATGAATGTAAATGAAGCAAGAAGTGTGTGCCAAGACAGAGTTGTATGGCGGTCCGTCCTCTCTGCCTACCCTTGCGGGGAAACGGCGTGATGGTTAGTTAGTTAGTTAGTTAGTTGTTTGTAAATCAACATTATGTAACACTTTTAATACTCGAGTTCATAGATTATGTTATGCTATAACTAACACTCACGATCTTACTTTGGGAGGAGATATAAATGATAAAGAATATCGGCACGCTGTCTTGGCTCACATTTTTTTCTAGGACGAGACGTCCTAGAAAAAGTTGTATCCTCGGTGTGTCCTCGTTTTCTTTTTCCATCCACTTCGGCGTCACGCTTTCCTAGTACCCCTTTATCCGTCCGCAAATCCTGCATATCCAAAAGCAAACTTTCTAAGTGTTACCCTTTTAATCTTATTTATGTTATTTTTATCGGCAATGGTGTTTTTCGGGATCTTCTTTAATTAGTAAAATGCCTTACAATATAAGCATTGCACACACATTTTAATTTTAACATTCAGAAAGTGAGCATCATATTTCATTTTCGTGCTGTACTCACATACTTCAGGTTAACTCCTTCTGAACAACGAAGACATTTTGAAAACGTTTTGGAAATTTCACGAGAAACTAAAAACAGGTCTCCAGTCTGATTTCCTAATCTTGTCAAAGTATTTTATCAAGCAAATAAATACATACATTCAAATGTCTTCTGTGTCTGGCTGTGGTTCAAGCGATACCAAGCGTAGAATGTTCACACCTCTGCGTTCAGCGTGACGCGTTGAATTCTCACATCCTCCAGGCAAAATAATAACATATAGTTTTAACCCACCCCTCCTTGGCACGAGTTACTGTAACTGTGATAAATGGCAGTGCTCACAACTTGTTATCTGGCCACTGAATAAAGGCTATCACATGATAGCCATTTGGTCGGCTGAAAATAATATGCGACCGGCGTGCTTCAAATTTATGCGCTGAGGTATAATCAGATTCCAGTTTGAATCATTTCGGTTACGATTTTATGTAGCCGGGAGACAAAAATACACCTACAATACACATTTTTCTTAAACCATGACGTGCCTACTGTATTTTAGTATAACTGAATATATTATACCTACCTGTAAATTATAGTATCTAGTATCTAACGTTTTAAAAATATTAGTATTATTCTTCAACAAAATAATAATTTTTATTTTTTTTATTTCAACGAAGAGTACATTATGGGAGGTAGTTTGTTCTAGAATTGCTGCAGCGAAAAATATCCCGATTTCTAGTATTACGTATCGGTATTTGAAAATTTATCATTGCAAGAAATTTATTATTGATGAAATGGATGTCATTTTTTCAATTTCAACTATCCTATTTTAATTAAAAACTGATAAAGTTCTATCTTCCTCTAAAGTGTATGTGTTCTCCATATTATAGACGTTCCAAAACAAACATCATAAATTTAGGCACTCCATTTTAAATATTTCCCGTTCAAGAAAATCGTTAAAATTGTAATAAAACTTACTGCACGCCATTATTATCTGGAGGCTTTGTTACAGCATTACTTACTCGAGAGTGTTAACTATAATATACTTATATTTTCGTATAAAACAATCACTTTGTGGTTATAGATGTTTAATGAAATAAAACCTTCAATAAAAGCACCGGTGCCTATATTCTTCACAAAAATGATCATGGCAATAGATTTAATAATTTAGAAGCACTAGAAATAATTTTAAAAATACCATTAAAATTAATAGTCCTTTTCTAAATAATCTGGTAAATTTGTCCAGTAGTCCAATATTAGGTATATTTCCTGTAAACTCATAAAATTTATCATTATTCTTTGATCACCTTCTCAGCTGACGTTTTGTCTCTTTCAATTCATATTATCTGTCTCTCTCTCTCTCTCTCTCTGTTCCTTTGTTATAATTTAAATAATGTTCTATTATTTTCTCATTGTTTTGTTATTTTATTTTATAATTTGTTCTTCGTCTGTATGTATATAATATATAACCGCACACTTTGTATTTTTTGTAAAGTTTAATTTTGTACCCTGATGATGCTTAGGTTAAGCGAAACTGGTCGGTAATAAAAATGAAAATAATATCCGTGGTCTTATACAAAGTTATTTTTTCGTTTCTTTTATATTATACTTATTGCTACTGCTTCTTTCAATATCATGACAAAGAAGGTTATGTAAAACAAATAATTTACCATTATTTTCATCCCCTTTCATTAGCCGTGTCAGAGATCCATTGCAACTAAACGACACTCAGCCTCTCCTACACATACAGCATTACTGTTTGTAAATGTTTGTCCGATCTTTGTGGACGACGGCTTCATTCTGAATTTGCTGATAAGATTCTGTAGATTACTCGTTCCGATTTTTTTTGTAAAAGTGGCAATGGTTCTACTGGCGAGTTCAGTATACCGAGTGCTTACGAATAGTGGAACATTTATCTCACCGGCATGTAGTGACTCCCTCTGCTAAATATCTGTATAATAAAAAACACACACTCTTAGAAAATACATCTCTAATAATTTACACACAAACTCGTGTAGAATCCACGAAGAGGTGTCTAAAAACCACTTTACTCGTTAATTATTACAGTAATATTAATGAACATACTTATCCAAATATCTTGAGAGGTAGAGCCAAATGAATGAATGTTTCACGCGAAATATTTCACTTGAATATTCTCCCACCCACCCACGAAGCTTAGGTTCTTGACTGAATAATTAGCTCATCTTCGTGATATGTTCCGCTCAGCCGCATCATTAATAAAGATCTGATAACATTATGGTGCGTGTCACTTACAACTGATAATGGTTCTGCGCGAAGAGGCTTAAAAGAGACGCCATTTGTCTCGGGCGGGAACGAGAAGGAGAAGAGGGAATTACGACGATCGCGATAGTAGACAAACTAATTACGGGAATAGGCAAACCCATCACAGATGTGTGCAATGATCATTTATTCACTAAATGCATTGCCATTTACGACAAATGAATTTCGAAAGTTCGTTAGTAAATCGTAACTGGCAACCAGAAAATCTGTTGAAATATTTACATTTAAACCCTAGATCGTAGAAACTATTTTCAGCTCCCAACGTCATTTCCGAAATTTACTAATTCGTACGAGTGTAAACTTTTCAAATATGGAACTGATCTTAATTGAAATTAACGAATTTAAAAAATAATCTTTTCAATTCCCTACCTATCTAATAAAGTACCCACCTATAATGTATTATAGCAGACATTTCTCTATATTTTAAATGGTTGGTTAAAGCAACTAATAGTTTTTCTTTGCGAGTCAAGACATCACGTGATTTTTCACCGGTAGCAACTAGTATCTACATGAAATGAATAAGTACCACGGCGGTCGTAGTCTACGTATGCTCAAGCCAGCGCTAGCTCGGGCGCGGTCCATACAGTACTAGTATTTACCTCGTGACTCCATTCCCACCGGTCTGTTCCATTTGTCTCTTTGTCGTGTACCGCACATTCAGAATCATTTTAATGATGGCCGCCCTCGTGTACCTAAATTATTATTTTTCATAACTACCAATCGATTTGATATAAACCATAGGCGTTCAAATCTCGTCTTGGCCTTTGGTTGTTCTCGGAATAATTTGTCACTTCGGCCAAATTTATCTTCCGGTCGCAGTGGATGATGTATATCAAAATACTCGGAACGTAAACGGAGATTAAGCTCTGCCCGATTAAGTATGATGTATGGCTAGCCCTGGCAGTCAATAGGGAAGTGCTTAGAAGGTTAATACATGTCACTGTCTCACTATTGGATAAATCATTTGATTCACCGGTGGTTGCAAGTCAAAATTGCAGTGGTATAAAATTCCGTGCCTGTGTATAGGAACTATAATGTTAGTGCCAATATAAAAATATATATGCAGTATAAAAAATACAATTTTTTTATCGGTCAGTAGCTGAGTGGACAAACGCGTCGGATTCCCACCCAGATTCAATTCCTCTGCTGGTTAAGTCCTCCATCATTGCACAAACAATATTTACCCCTTATTATGATGGTAGTTATTCGTAACCCGGGAATGATTGTCTTTCTTTTTTATATATTTATTTACGCCCGTTAAAGGCTTTACACAAATACGAGTATATACTCTAAGTATCGCCCTGGTGAAAGACCACCATTCAGAATCGAAACGTTGCTTGAAATGGCTTCAGCCGTGTTTAGTGACCAGATCTGAATAGCCAGGTACTTCCCAACCTTTCTCTTCTCAATCTCCTTCTCCTCCCCACTACCTTCACCCTCACGACATACCCTATTTGGGGATGCCATAGTCTTACTGGCTCCAGACGGTTGGTAGCAGTTGAGACTCTTGTGCGGTATTCATATAAAAAAATAAAATAAAAAATACATTTAAAAAAATATATTTACTCATTCATAAGCAGTGCAAACATCAATATAAAAATACCAATGTGAAAAGATATAAAAGTACAGAAAAATAGTAGTGAGGAGTAGGTGCATCCAGATTTAAACGGTTTCATCAAATAAATTAGCTCTACTATACGAAAAAAACTGTACCAAGGTGTGTTCATATTGTGAAATTGATGTACTTATATATCAACGAAATCGGAGTATTTATTTCCCAAGTGCATTAATTAAAAACGTTTTATTTTTATAATAATAATAATAATTGAAGGTACTTACTGATAAAAAAATATAACGGTTCATGAATAATGTATATTTTAACGTTTTTGAAACTATGTTAATACCAAACTTATGGTATCCATTTAATAAATATAATAAATAAAACACTCCAACATAGGAGTAGCTTCACCATTCGTGCCAATTTACATAATCAAAATAAACCATTCGTTCGTATGCCTTTATTACTGTTTATTATGAAATTATGTTAAGTGTTATTATAATGCGATTATACTATCGTGATCTGATTTCACTTTTTTTCGAGAAATGTGGATTAAGGGGGTCATGATCAGCAATATTACTTGAGGTGATTTTTCACAAAAACGTCGCTATATAAATTATCCAAATATTATAACGTTGGGTTAGGCCAACACTTAACGCTAATATAGACTGCAATATTTTAGAAAGATGATGAGGTAAAGCTAGACACAAATAGATACAATGTTTGTATTATTTATTAGTGCGTTTATTCACTCGTAACTCGATTTCTCCAATATCTGCGGTCTTAACTCCTTCCAAACCACCCTACGATCTACAATAATTAAGATGAATGATTCCAATTTATCCGCCTGAGTGCACACAGAATCCTCGCTAAGCTGCGCCGCCTAACTTCTGCATCTGAAATTGATTAAGTACGTACACCAAACTTAAATAGGACTATTCGTTCCTGTTACCGAGAATTTCTTTCACTGGAAAAAAGTTTTTAAAAAATATCATGTTTTTATTTAAAGAATGGTGTTTTTACTTTTCTCGTTCAGGAAACAAAGGTTTTTTTTTCTCATTTTCACAATGTTTTTCTAAAATTCACTGAAAAAAGAGCGGGATGTTAAAAGGATAGTGAATGATCAGTATGACATGTTGATACTAATATTTATAATAATTATTTGATATATTTTTTAGTACTTTTATTTATTTATCTGTTGCAACTTTTGATTTTTATTTGTTAACCAAATCTAAGATAAAACCCTATTTGCCCAGAGGTAGAGACAATGGCTCCCCCAATATTTTGGAATGTTACTAAGCGAAAATAACAAAGGAAAGTTAAAAGGTTAAATAAAGGTTTTTATTTAGTTATGAGATACATAGTAATACAAAACCACATTTTAAAATACATCTCACCTTTTTAATTATATATATGTTTCTTATAAATAAATTTGCTACACAATTTTCTATGCTTTATATTCCCTATCTCGCTAGGTGTAACCTGTTCTGAGGAAGTGAAAATGTTTTAAAAAATCCTGGCTAATGGAATCCGGTTACTAAACAAAGGCGAAGTCACTATGGTAACAGTGATACTACACATTTTATAATATTTACTATCGTGCCTGGGGTTGCTCGTTGTTGTGGAAGGTTTGGAGTAAGGTTTTGAGATTTTGAATTCTAGTAAACTGGGTTTAATTATAAGGTGGAAACAAAACTTTATTAAGAAATAACAACTAGTTCTTTTTTAATATAATCTTTTTACAAAACTTAGTATATAGAGATTTGAAGACATAAACCAAAAACTCAACTTATTTTGTTAACCTCATTACATTCTGGTGGTCTCGTATCGGGGTTTATAAGAACGTCAAAGTTGGTATTTGGAGCAATTACTAATGAATACTTTGAAGCTTCTTACGTAGTTTGTTTTGTAGATTATTTCTTGCAGTTCGAGTATCCGTTCACATCGAAGCTTAGATGATAATTATGACGTTGCTCAGCCTGCTTGTGTAAGTTGCCAACGAAGTAGAGGGTTTACATGTGGTACTCTTGCCCTTAAACTTTAAATGTTGCCCAAACTAATCTCCCTTACAATTTTCGCTCCAAAATATGTCTTCTGGAATGCTGAATTGTATCCCCGAACATTTTTTAAAAAGTATTTTGATTCGGACTTTCGGTTTTTAACAATAATCCCTCTAAAGGCTGTAAAACACACTCTCGGTGTTTTCCCTCTCTGATTCAAGGCGTTACAGTCATTGCAATGCATTTTTCACCTGCTGCAACGATGTCGTGGCTGACATAATCCGATGGACGGTCATATAAAGCTCCCTGTTCCTCGATGCCACCGATCTGTAGTAATCGCCGACCTCCCGTCACCGTCTAGACGGGCCTCTTGCTGCGCAGCGCTCTTGGCATCATAGCGGGCATCAACTGTTCACGTCTAGATTACCGGAACAGAATATATGCAAGTCTTCCTAAATATCAAATCAACAAATTACAATAGTTTTCAACGCCGCTATGTTTCAGAGCATCTCTAAAAACGATGCCATCGGCTATCGGAAGGTTGAAATAACCAAAGCGCACACGCGCCTTCGGAGTGTCAGCCCTTCCTAAAGCCTGGAATAGACTGCCATATAATCTGAGAATGATAAAAGACTCGATAAAGTTTTGAGCTAAACTAAAAATTCATTTCTTCAGAAAATCATATCTTTAGAAAATCGTATGTATAAATAACAGAATTGGCCTAATTTGCAAAGCTAGGCTAACGCGTTAGTATCTTAACTCGACTGTATAATAGTATTTATAGTTTTCGTGATTAATTTTTAGAACTCTATTTTAATTTTGTTTGAAATTCAATTGATTTAAATTTAATATTATTATTATCTAGTACTGCTATTTTTAGTGACAGCTGTTTCGGCGTGTAAGGCCACTATCAAACTGTCAGTTCAAAGTGACAAACTGTCAGTTCAAACAGCTGTCACTAGAAATAGCAGAACTAGGTAATAATAATATTAAATTTAATTCAAAATGCTTTCCTTTCTTGGTGGTATGACACCGATTATGTTTATTAATTGTTTTTAAGTAAATACACGTATACTATTGAAAGAGTCAACGCGTAACACGGAGACTTTAAATAACTGAAACCGAATGCTCCATTTTTTTCTAGTACTTTTCATTCCTGTTTTAAATAAATTTTACCTTTAGCGGCCTTCAGTCATCTCGGAAGTCAAGTTGAAGTGTGCCATATTATTTATATTTAAAAAATACCCTTTATTGATTAAACCCCGTATTCATTCCAGTATTGACATAGTTCGTAACAAAGAAACATGCATACTGGATGGCATACCTACTTATTTGTTTTCTAAATAATTATGTCATCAAAAATACTTCAAACAATCACTGAAAAATAATTACTAATAAGTCATTCAACTTTGTCGTTATAACCGTTTATTAATAAAAACATGTTTTTCAACGTTATTATTCCTTTACAGAGATTTTCCGCGATTTTCTACCTAAACGATTGACTTTCTTATAAAAAATGTGATTTCTGTCAAAACCTAAATCACTTTCATGGATGTAACTACTTACCTGCATACTATTATATTTGTGTATTTGGTATACGAGTATTTTCACATGCGTGCATATTAACATCACAAATCGAATAAGGACTTTATTTTCTTCTCATTTTTCACTTCAAATACAGACATTTACCTACGTACTTCTTGACGCAGGTACAATGCTGTTCAGGGGCGTTCAACGTGCGAATGATGTATGTAAATATGATGTTTTCGATGTACTCTTTTCTCGACAAATACAATTTTGTACATCATTAAACAGCAACATATTCACAACATACTCAGAAATCCTTTGTTTAGTCTCTCGCTGTCGGGGATTGTAACAACACGCAATTATCAGATTTCCTGGCGTTTAACCTTCCTAGAGTGAGTTTCTAACTAAGACTTTAAAATACCTTCGAATTCATAAATCATTAATTTTATTCATTTGTAGACATTTGGCAGTTGAAAATCGGAAGAAAGCCAAATTTCTTCAGTAATTCTATCATGTTTTGTGTTGTTAACACCAATCAATTCTCTCCCTTTTTCATTTCATTAATATCTATAATTCGCAACATGAACACTTTCGTTTGCTTTCTATTCAGCTTAGGTATGTAGCGGCTTGTAAATCTAGGAACTTTTTAATGTTTCTAGGTTGTTTTTTTAAGGTTGAGGATTTTGTTCTTTCTTTCACTCCTTGACAGCTTGTCAATCATTGGATGCGTTGCACATCACTACCAAGCATCCGTTTCAGCATCACATGAGTAAGTCTTGGTATCTCGATTCATGACTGCTGCTTAGATATTCCTAGTTTCCCACTTATTCGATGCTAACAGCCCTATTAGTCTATCTTCGCACTATCATTTGCTTGAGCTCAGGATCGCAAGAATATTTACAATACTGGAAAAGTCCAGATATGCACATAAAAGCGTATTTTACCACCGTTCCTTATAAACGATTCGCCTTCAATTTTTAAAGACAACACCCAATCCTCCCAAAACCTAGAGAAGTAATCAAAACGACAATTTATGTATTTAATTCAAAGAGGAATTAAGTTTTCTTTAAATGACTTATTTGTGTCTCTTACGTGGGAGTTTATTCCCATATAGTACATTCGAGTATGTGTAAGGAGAAAGAAAGTGCGAAAGCGCGCCAGGCAGAAATAATACATTAGGATTTACATCTTGTAGGCACGGCTTAATCCCATACGAGTACCACAAGTTTACCAAATTTACAAAAATCGGTTTGTTTGGTAATAAAAGATCCACCAATATTAATTTCTTACGATATTTGCACATAAACACTTTATAAAACTTACAATTCGTTTTGAATAACAAGGTATAGAATATGACGAATAAGACGCTAGAACTCAAACTTAAAATGAAACTTGAAAAATCCTTCTGACGGGACCATATTATACGTCCGTGTGGTTAAATCAGTCTTAAATTATAGTTAAGATCTAATTGTTTATAAATCTACTTTTGTACCACAATCGCGCAAACGTTTCAGCGCTTAGCGCTTTTTTGGATTCTGTAGGTTTTATTTAATTTGAATCAATTGTATTTATTTACTTTCTGGATTTTAACAGAGTTTTCACATATGAGTGAGAACAATCCAGCTATTAAAACAATATATTCTGCACAAGTCTTGTGATTCTTCAATAGATCTTTTTGGGGTAATGATCCCGATACAGTAGTTACTCGTATGTAGTAATGCTCCACAATTTCTCCCCCTAAGTCATCTCCGAAAACTACATTGATATATGTGAGGTGATTATAATATCCAACCAAAAAGCGTCAAATAAATGTAAAAAAAACTCTATCGCCTGTCATGTTTTGTTGATTCTAAACTGTTAAATTTTTGTAATTTGCTCTCTTGACTCTTGAATATTAAAATATCCTAGAACCAACAGAATGAAAAGAAAAATTTAAATGACAAAATATGCTATGAGCAAAATGCAAATAACGGGGTACAAAGAAGATTACAAAGGTGAGACTTATTCGAACTCTGTTTTTATTCTTTGTTCTGTTCTGTGAAAAATATAGACACCTCGAAACGGGCGAGGAGTCAGAAAAGAAAAAATATACGTCTACACATGCACATTTACTGTTTTTTTTAATACATAATATGTATGTTATGTGTTAACAATATTCCCGTTACACTTAATATTGTTTGTTTTGTATCAGAAATTCTACCCACATGAAAAAAAAATATATATATCTTCATAATGTAAACAACGTATAAGGTACCCGGCAGGTAGCGAAAGACCTTTAAGATATTACTCTAAATGTCGTGAAACTCCCTAGACGGAATGAAAAAATAATGGCTTTGCATATTAATTATTTATTCGGCCTATGCAGAGATAATATTTATTCAGAGTATTTGTACAATATTTACGTTTATAGTAGGCACATAATTTTTTTTTCCCGGGAAGCGTCCCTTGGCAGTTATGCTTAAAAACCTTATAATTCTTCCTCATTTACCTTTTTATACGGGATGTCGCACGAGTACCTAATGTTTTATTTTCGAGTAAAATGAACTTTGATGTCAAATAAAACGTTTTCAAATAAAATGTGTTTTATTTTTATTTAGATCATCACTAGACTAGATTTATGATGAAGATGGATATGGCAATATTATCTATAATCGCTCATGTAAAACGACTAAAAAAACGAGATAATCGCACTATTAAACATTTTAATTTCACAAAATTTTTCGAAATGATCTGAAAATACGCGGAAATTGTCGTTGTTTCTTTCAAGTCATAAATATAAGTAGCACCCTCTCATGACACATATTTTCACTAGTTTGTCTGTTCATTCGAGTTAGTAAACTGACGTGATTTCTGTGTTTTTTTATTGTCTTCCTTACTCACAGGTACGAGTTGAATCTTTCTCTCTCGTTATATCATGTAATATATTACTATTTAAAGCATTTAATCGAATCAATGACATATCTCTCACGCTAGGAGTTGGTTTTTTATTACTGTATTTTTGATCACGACACGATGAAAAATATGTTTCCAACTTTATTCATGACACAGGGTAATAACGACATTCTTGTTTTGATAAAAGAAACAGTGGTTGCTTATAAATTATATGAACCGAGGACTGAAAGAGAACATTGACCTCAAATGGGTGAGAGCCGCAAAAAATCGGACAAACTGGAAATATTTGAGGGAGACCAAACGGAAAAAGTAACCAATAGACAGAAAATCATTTTTTTCTGTGCAAACAAATATTTGCGAACTTCCTACGTCATTGAAGTCAAACACAATAATAATTTATTCATGATTTCATAAAAAATAACTAGTTCACGATAATATTGAAAACGTCTTTATAATTTATTTACATCAAGCCAGTAAACTTTTTAAAAATGTGTGTACGTTTTGTCATAAACGTACATCATGCATGTCTTGAAGAAATTTTGTAAAATATCGTATTTTATATGCACTGACTAACATTGTGTTCATGAATGCCTTCACTAAAAAAATTCTTACACTAAATGTTTCACGTAGAAAAAAAAAGCCGTAATTCAAAAAGAATCCTAACTTAACATTGAGATATTATTCAAAATGGCGGAACGGTACATTAAATTAGAGGTATTTAAACACGTGCCTGGTTTACAACTCTCGACAAAAAAGTTCATAGATTTGAATTTCAAAATCTGCAACATTTTATCTATTTTCTTCGGTGCATTCACATTACTTTTAAGTGAGAAGTTCTTAACATTAAATTAAACATTTTAATTTTTGTTTCCTTCTAGTCGACATTAATTTTCGGCCCTTTAAAAATATCACAATAAAGTTTTGCCTCGCTTACTTATTTAGTTGGGGATGACCCTGGAAGTGACACTTTAATTAAAAAATTACATAGTCAGTGAACATAAAAGCTATTAGGTAAGTACCAACTTCTTTCATCGGGTTCGGTTTAATGAGTTAAAAAGTTGATATATGGCCTCAAAATAAGAAACAACAAAGTAACCTCATTTATATAATTGAATACCGTACATTCAAACGAGATAAGCCCATTATTTTGTCTGAAGGTCGTTGAATTTTCCCCTACAGAGTAAAAAACAATCTTAAGTTCTTCCCTAAACCGTATTACATACAATGAATATTTCAAAATGTAATATTCATACAATTGTACCCTTGTCATCTCGGAACTATCTCCAATTTCAGTAGCGTGCCATTCGGAGGAAACAATTCGGCCCTTTTCATTTGTACCGTTGCGTTGTTCATAACGTTTCCTTGAACTTGTAGTTTATTGCTGCGTGTTGCCTGCCTTGTTCTGACAGTTTATAAGTGAACTTGTAAAGAACAAGTTTTGGTACACATTTTACCTTTCAGTTTGACATTTTTTTTCTTATTCCGATGTCCGTATTTTACCCGGATAAAAACTTATTATAATACAAAAGTTTCCTATTCCTTTAAATTGTAAGACTGCAATGATAATTGGACGCTTACAAATTGCAAGACTGCAATGATAATTAGACGCTTACAAATTGTAAGACTGCAATGATAATTAGACGCTTACAAATTGTAAGACTGCAATGATAATTGGACGCTTACAAATTGTAAGACTGCAATGATAATTGGACGCTTACAAATTGCAAGACTGCAATGATAATTAGACGCTTACAAATTGTAAGACTGCAATGATAATTGGACGCTTACAAATTGTAAGACTGCAATGATAATTGGACGCTTACAAATTGTAAGACTGCAATGATAATTGGACGCTTACAAATTGCAAGACTGCAATGATAATTAGACGCTTACAAATTGTAAGACTGCAATGATAATTGGACGCTTACAAATTGTAAGACTGCAATGATAATTGGACGCTTACAAATTGTAAGACTGCAATGATAATTGGACGCTTACAAATTGCAAGACTGCAATGATAATTAGACGCTTACAAATTGTAAGACTGCAATGATAATTGGACGCTTACAAATTGTAAGACTGCAATAATAATTAGACTCTTACAAATTTTGATTCCGCATTTTCGGTTTTCCATAATCAATGAATAGGATTATTTTTTGTTAATTTCTTTGAATACATAATTAGAAGAAAACCTTAATTAAAGATTGCTCCTTACACTATACGCATGATAACATAGGTTAATGCAGCATATATTTTCAATTGTATTGATAGTCTATGGGCTAAGTTACATGATTTTTTTTGTTTTTAGCCAAAGAAAGTTGAAACACGTGTTTTTCTTTTCTCCGAAATTTAACTCTTAAGGATTACTTAAATATTTTCACAAAGTAAAAGAAAACCTATAAGCATGATGCTTTTACTAAGTGGCGCTTTATTAAAATATCAGATTATTATATTTTTTCATATTCGTAATGATACAAAAAGGCCGTATATGTTTTAAGGGCGTATATACAAAATATATAAATACGGATAGCAATTTCTCCCATCCCACACAGAAATCATAAATAAAGCCTCCAACCTCACATAAGGATTACACTAGCATAAAACCATAATAATACATATTAAAGTTCGTCGATGGCTTAACTTGTTTTACTCAAAACAAACAGAATGTAATTATAATTGTAAGGGTGGTAAATATTATTATTTTTTAAGTATTTGAACAGAACAGGGAACATAATTATTTTCATAAAGAAAAGCCTACTACACCATCCCATATAAATATCTTACAGTATTAATATGTTAAGCGTCGGTCTTACACACTCGCTCCGCGCGCTAGCTACAAACAGAAGTGCTGCCATCTCTAGCATTTAAATAAAACTCTTGAATTTTTCCTTTCAAACACGGGAACAAGTATAGTACACACGTATTATTTATATATTAGGGTATGATTTTTCCTCTTTTATGTCTGATCATATTATGTACTTCTGGATCTTCTATGTTATTATTAAAACATTTTATTCTGGTTCATTTGTCGGCCAAAGATCAAATAATGCCAATGCCCCTCAACTTTTGGGGAACTTAAGAAGATATTATTTATTAATTAATATTTTTCTTCACTGATTATGTTAAAAGTCGGTACAGGGGAGGTTACGATGGTGCTAAACTGAGTTCTATGCTTATTTTACTAAAAATCACTATGGGTGAGGTTTAAGGGGGAGCCTAATAGAATTTTGTGTAAAAATTACCAATTTCAATGGCTAACTTGAATTCCAAGATTATTTGATATTTCAATGAATTTTCATAAAGTTTAAGCAAATACAAAAATAAAATATCTATTGAAAAGTATAAGATGAATTTCATTTGATTAAGAAACTTACGTAGATAATGTACATATTATATAACATATCATAACAACTTTTAAACTACGATAAAACGTTAAACTACTATATTCCTTTAATTGGTAAAATGGTATTTATTCCACTTTTCGTAAAAAAATGAAAGTGTGTTTTAAAAAGTTAATGATTTTTTTTTTATCTTTCAACAATTAAACACCATTGACTCAGGAACATTTTCCTTTAACGTGTTGTCAAGCTCTATTCATATAAGTATGCTCATTTTGACTCCAGTACTTTCGAAAAAGAAAACATTCCCACAATACGAGGAGGTTTTACATTGTGAAAGCTTTTGTTGTTTATCAAATATTTTCCGGAGTGTGCCAGGAAACCGAATCAGTTTCTTAGAAATTAAATTTTCTCCTCCTTTCACAATATTTTTTAAAAATTATTATTGTTTCTCGAATTTCTAAGGCAGGAACTTGATGAAACATTGATAGCATATTAAAAAAAAATAATTGTGTTGATATTTCTTACAAATATGATTTAATAAATTTGACGTACGCTTCAACGGTGTAATATTAATTTACGTGTGATTACAAATGTATATATATTTAATAAGTACTGAGTCTTCGGTTAAAATTGTATTTTTTTATAAATTCCTAATATGGCGTGTATGATATTTTTATACGTGTTATTTAATATTAACTACATTTATTTACATTGAATTATGTCATGAACTTTGAACAGTTTTTTTTTGTCTAGAATTTCTAGGTATGCAACTATTACAGTTGGCGACTTAATTTCGATCATGAGCGTCAAAAAAGTACATGTTTTTTGCTCAATTTTTCAACTGTTCGATAAAAATAATATTTAATTCTTTAAAATATTAAAATCAACTGAAGATGAAATTTAATTTCTTTATGAACATTGCATTCATCTATATTCGGTTTATTTCTTTAAATTATTTCGAGTTTTTAAGCAGTAGTATTGTTTATTTTAATTACGCTGATATGTGAGCTATCAACAAACATACAATAAATATAAGTACCTACATACGATGAAAGCTTCGTTGCGCAAACACATTTCAAAAATATAATTCTTTAGCGTGGGCAGATCAGGTCGTGAGAAGGTTGCAGAGGTTCGCAGTGTGAGTACATTATTCCTAAGTCTAGTGGGAGTATGAATAGAAACATAAGAATTCAATGGTCAAATGGACCCAGTTAATATTGCTGTCTTTTGCTTAGATTTCGTGTTCTTTCAATGAATTTTTGAAAACCTTGATTTATTTTAACATTTAATACTAGTAAATTATTCATAGATTGCTTTACAGAATATTTTCTTCGACAATAACACAGGGATATTTTTAGCATGGCAGATGATAAAAATACTCAAAAAATGTAAAAAAGTAACCTGAATTTCATTTTATAAAAAAAAATAAAGAAGTAAAATCAAATTCTTATAACTGTTTTTATTATTTAAATATGTTAAGGAATCCCTAATTTGAAGAAGTGGCGAGGGAAAGGAGATGGGGAGGATGAATTTGGATGAGTGCCTGGCTATTTAGATCTTGTTACAATAACAAGAAAATCACTCATCATGTTCTTTGCTAGAAAAACAATCACTTATGTTGTCCTTGTGTTCATTCCGATTTCAATGATGATATATCCACATCTGATAGCTAGTGTATGTATAACATGACCTTTTCGAGTAATAATGATATTGTAACGCCAAATATGAAGCCATATATAATATTGGGGTCAAATTTAGCCTATCCTCTCCTTCTCGGAATATGGGATCATATTGAGGGGAATCCTCATTTGTAAATAATAAAAAAGAACACATTAAATTCCCACTATGTATTTCCTAATATTGAGGAATGAGTTTTTTTATATGACAGGGTGAGAACACTAATTCACAAATAAAAAATGTTTGTTTCGGTAAAAAATGTACTTTATATTTTCTGAAGGACGCTCGAATTTTGGGAAGACCACCTCCCTGGTGATAATTATGTTGTATAGCAGCTTGTAATGCAGTGGCTGGCATTGTAGGATGGCATGGTAGCATGCTGCATGTGGCGGAGAATGATCCTGATCGTCTTATTGTCCCTGGTGGTATTGCCGGTCAGTTAGAGCACCTTGGCGTAGTTGCGATTCCTCGGCTGTTCGTTTTTCCGAGAGAACACACTTTTCTTTCTTCAGACTTGCTCCGGGAAATTTCAGGGCTACGATCTACCCGGTCGAAACTGTTAATATCGTTAATCACTCTCTTTTTGATCTTTGTGAAAAAATCCTCTCAAGGCCGTTGTAAGTTGTTTTCGGCTCTATGCACACCAATCAGATTCTGTTTTCTGCGTCGCTTCTCACTGGGGGCATCTTTGTGTAATAATGATGTGTGTATAAAAGCATAGTGCAATCAGTACTTGTACTTAACATAATTTATTATGTTTAAATATTTGTGATTCGTTTTACAACACTTCCTTCAAATTAAATAGCAAATCGTGAAGCACACGAGTAAGTTGAATTGATTTTTTTTTTCCATTTCCGGGCATTGAATAACATTAATACAATTGCATGCAAGATACAATAGTATTTCTATAAAAATGATTCCTTCGCAAACTCGGTAAATCAATTATATAGTGCGGAACTTCTTGTATTTTTTTAGTAAATTCTACGAAGGCCTTATAATAAAGATCTATATGATATTTTTATCCGACTAAATTTATTCACGTTGTATTTTCGAACAAATCCAAATAAAGGTTATGCATTAATGAGCCTAGAGACAAGGAGTACGTCATACAATGGCTTGTTTTATTTAATTGTTAATGCTATTCAATTAAAAAGTTATGTGTAATATCACTCACTGCATTTTATCGTAGAGTGCTACTCGCAACTAGATTCCTCTCCGCTGTACACTTCCATTTTACAGATAAACCCTCAGACTCTGAAGCTTTAATTAACTTGGACAAAAGCCAGAAATAGCAATGAGAAAAAATCAGTTATCTGTCACCCATTCCAGCTGAAAATTTTTCAATTTGCAGTAACAACCCCGGACCGAGTTGATAAATTTTCCTCACCGACTAATACATATAAATGAACTCTTTTGATTCAGCTAGGGGCTAGGGCATTTCTCTGTCGTAGATCGGATATGACATTTTTCATTTCCCTTTTGTTTTTAAATAGGTGCCTTTTATTGAGTGAAGTGCTTTTTGTGGGGTTGGCTTGCAATGTTTTTTTTTTCAACATATTAAATATAAAAAATAATATATTCGTAAAAAGCATTAACTTTGTGGCTTGCCATATTTATAAATAGAACATATATACTTTGTTTTTAACCACTTTTTTATTTAATATTTAGACAAAATATTAAATAAAAAAGTGGTTAAAAACAAAGTATATATGTTCTATTTATAAAAAATAATAATTACAAATTTTCTTCAAACAGTATTTTAATTATCTTTTTAAAATTTGAATCATCAAAACTTTTTATTTTTAAATCCATTTATTTTGAGGGTCAGCGTTAAAATATAATAACATTCAAATAATAAGTTTTTAGAAAAATGCACAGAAAATTAAAGTTTTCGGTGCTACTGGGATTCGAACTCGAAATCTCCGCCTGCGGGACAGATGCCTTATTTTTTTATTTATTCGTTTCGAATCTCAACTGCCCAGAATCTGTGGGAATACGTAATCCTTAATTTGAGAATTTTTAAAGGGCTGATAAAAGTGAAGAGGGGAAGATCCCAGGCTATTCAGATCTCAATTCTGAATGGTGGTTTCTCACTAATACGATACTGAGAGAATCTTCTACTCTGGAACGAGTAGCAAATAAATATTGTAAAGAAATGTTATAAAGTGGTTAAATATTTCGAAGGACCTATTCATAATCAATCTTTATTATTTAAAGTTTTTTTAAATGAGCCGGTTTATTTAAAAAGCCCTTTCTAGTTTTTTTTTATGTAAGAATTTAAAAACTTCAAATGAAATTTTACGATTTGTATATAGGCAAGTACTGTTTTCGGCGGAAAATTATAATAGTACTTTGAAGATTTCTTATGCCAATAATTGGAAAATTCACTGAATTTTCATGATTGCGGTAAAAACGGGGGGTAAAAAGTGGGGTACGTGAATAATGTATATTTTCTACAAATATTTTCCTGTATTTATCAGAACATCATTAAAGCTTATCTTTTGAATGGGATGGTACTGAAAAATAATATTATATAATACAATTCACCATCATACCCATTTTTTTAGGTCTTACGTTGTACCTTTTTTGCCTAAATCAATTTTAAAAATCAGGCAAAGCTAAAAATTTTACTAAAAAATAAATATGAAGCCATTAAATATCCCATTTTAATTTTCATCGTTTGACGTATCGCACACCTCGTTAAAGGCAATAGCAACGCATGTCGCACATGTAAACTCTTTAATTCGCCCGGCCCACAAAATCAAGAGTAATCGATGACGTATTTCAAACGCTGGGCCCACGGAATTCTGTCTTGTAGCACATTTTCGACATGCAAGGCGTCCATCATGGCGCTGGGGCTTCGGCCGACAGACCCGACGGTTGTGACGTCACGCACGCCGAGCCGGAAACACCGGCTTGATTGATTGCGGGTACCACTTCAATTAGCGTAAGTGATTTCTTTTTGACCTGTTTTATATTTCAGATTCCCAGCGAATCCGAGAGCCGATTCCGAACGGCGATAAATTACATTTCTTTTGTTTGACGTACAAATGGCTGGAGTTTATCTAATAAAGGATGAAATGTTTCCCCGTGCTGCATAATTTATACCCTACCCACAATACGAAAACGCGTGTAGCTTCGAGTGTTTAGGAACACTTTGGCTTTAATAGATTATTATTTGCTGGTGGTGGAGCACGCTTTATAAAGCGTTTCGAAAAATAAATTGTTTTTCCTCCTGCTTTTCGTGTTCATGTCGTGAACACGTGAATGATAATTATGTGTTAGATAATTATAGGAAGAAAAATACTTTTGCGTCCTCTGCAGACACATTTATCGGTTACTCAAGTATCTTCGGAAGTGTTTGCTTACCCACATGCTAATGGCCTCTATTGTTCAAAGCACATTACAATTTTAACAAGTAAAATCAAGCGAAAATAACACATTTATGGCAGTTTTAACTATTGTTTACTCAACTGTTCTGAAAAGCAATCAGATGATTCGAATTTCCAGGAAACTCCATTAATGGAGGACTGAACGCTGTTGGCGCAAATAAGAAATTAGCCAAAGAAGCGAAGCTAGCAGTCCACAATGGAGTGTTTATACCAACCCTGATGTATGGCAGTGAGGCATGGAACTGGCAGAGGAAGGACGAAAGTAGGCTGAATGCTATGGGAATGAGATCCCTGAGACGTATGTGCGTAAAACCATGTACTCGCATGTATTAAAAATGTGGATATCCGGAAAGAATGCAAGGCTGATGTGAGCGTAATGAATAGGATCAAGAAAGGGACGCTTAGATGGTTTGGGCATGTAGAGCGAATGATCGAAGAAAGGAGTGTGAAAAGAATATATAATGCGAAAGTTAATGGAAGAAGAAGTCGAGGACGCCCGAGAAAGACATGGCACGAACAAGTTAATCAAATAGTTGAATCAAGTCATGTGAAGAGTCAAAATAACAGAAGAGCATGTATGAGACGATGTATGAATGTGAATGAAGCAAGGAGTGTGTGCCAAGACAGAGTTATATGGCGGTCCTTTCACTCTGCCTACCCCTGCGGGGAAACGGCGTGATGGTTAGTTAGTTACTGTTATTATTATTTAAGGTAAAATACAATTTTAATATAATCAAGAAAACAAACCATTTCACATCTGTGTCAATGCTAGTTTACTTAAATGTGCTTCAAAGTTATTTATGTAAACATATTAGTTAATTTTGATGGCAACCTCGATTATTATTTGGTATGTTTTTAATACTCGTTATCAAGGAAAAATAATACTTTCCATTAGACATCGATTTTTCAAATATTCTCGAAAACATTTCCAAGCAATCAGATAGTCCTGATGGCCTCCTTGATTATTGGTGCGTTAACATTTTTGTACAAAGCAACGCATAAATAAAGGAATCATGTGCGTAAAAATGTATTTACCCAAACCAGAAAATTAAATCAAAATTGGTTTGCGGATTAAATATATATTTGTACACAGTTGTATCTATGTGCTGTGATGAATATCAGAATGCAGTTAAAATCGGAATTGATACGAAGGCAATATTCATGGAACACGGGAGAGTGGAACGCCCGCGCTTGAAATAACCACGTGTGACATATTTTACAATTTGCTATGATTCAATTTTTCGGGCCGCCACGGACCGAGGCCGTGCAATCCAATTATTATTGTCAACAATAACAACTTTTCACTATTCAGCGCGCTGTTTGTCTGTGTACTTTTTTTGATACGCCATCTGCAATTCAGGTTAAATATTAAACATTTTACGTGCATGTGCTTTTGGAGAATGGAAATGGTTTTGATTCGGCTGATGTTTGTATTAAATTTATGTTAGGCCTAGGAATTTAACGGGAAAACGGCAACAAAAGATGTTTAATGTTAACTATTTACTTTGATATCACTAGCTCTTTTCCCAGTTGTATTAATAATAAATAAAATATTCTTGATTTTTTTTAAACATGCCAACCTATTGCCGCTCTATTTTGGCACACAATAAAATTACTTAACTATAAATGGGTTACATGAAAAACATGCGTTTTTATTCCGAAATATACTATATTTTTGTAAGACTTTATAACTAACATGCTACTCGTAAAGCAAAATACTTTTTTTTCAATATAATTTGTCGGTAAACTATAAATCTGTGCATGGAACAATAACTCATGTGATATGCTAAAACGACAACAAATTAGTGACATTTGCATCTGACATTCAAGCAGACAACCGAGACTCTATTCTGCAATGGCGAGCGGGTTAATACGAACGACGAACTTGTTTGTGTCACTGGATTCTCGAATGTCTCAACTCTCTCTCGAATGTGTGAACTCTGAACGCATATGTCTAGAAAAAGTCGATAACACAATAATTTAGTAGCTCGATGCAAATAAATTTCTAATTTATAGAAAGATCCATGTGATGTTCTATATATATAATAAGGAAAAAATGGACTATTTTTTTAGATTCTTGAAAACATTGAAGTAATCTCTCTATTTCTTCAAATTCAGAGAGAAAGACATTTATTATGTTGAATATTATTGCCCACACATCTAACGAAACCCAACCAACTGAAATTTATTAAAAATATATGACAGCAACGATATGTTTTTAACTAATGACTTGCGAAAGTTTGTTTTTAATAAATTATCACATCGAGCGACAAATACAAGAAAGTAAAAAAAAGCACATTCCATGACTTCAAAACCTACTGACTGGTTAAAAAAAAAAAAGTTATGCAGTGCTCTTCCGGGTTGATTATTTGCCCTGGTGACAAATAATCTAACCTCCGATAACATATAGCACCAGAATAAGATTTAAATAAATTGTGAATATTTTTAGTTTTGGCATGATTTCTACTCGTCCGGTAATCAATCTAAATAAATACGTAAGAATCAACTGATCAAATAACTAAATACAGGAAAAATTTAATACTGAAAATAACGATTTTTAAATTTCCTGCAAAATACCATAATATCTGTGATGTTTATCGTAGAGATTCGAGAATTGCTTACCTGAGCTCTTCATCATCACAACTCATCACTACATGGCGCAGACAGTTTCTGCTGAACTGCGGCTGGAACTGGAACTGGAGCCGTATAGGAACTAGGTAGCTCAGCAGAATGTATTAGGTACACAGTTTCTGAGCAGCCCATCCATCACTAGCCGGTAGCCGCTCCGGCTGTGTTGACCCTCCAAGAGTAATTCACTGTCACTAACAGTTTAAAGCATTTCCTTCAAGTGTTTAGTTTCAATTTACTACTTTTTTCCTTGATTTATGGGCAGAGCTCCCCTTCAATTTATATTGAAAATTGTTTTCTAATTAGTTTTCTAGTCATCTGTTCGATTAACATTTTTTTGTTCAGTAGTTAGTGTTGAGTTTATTTTGCATCACTAAAGACCCCTGTTAATGAAATGACTGTTATGACCCCATTAATTGGAAAATAACACATACGTGTTCTAGAATAAAACGTGTTGATTCCGTAATGCTACTTCTTAGAAGGTGGAAGTATTGAGATATAGGGACTTGATTATTACAAATAATTATTTTTCTTTTAGTCCTACAAGCACAATCTTCGCTCCTATTCTCTTCGTCGGTAAAAAACTTATTGTTTGCTCATTATTAAGAAAAGTGAGCACTTGCTTAAATATTTGAATCATCTGGGAACTTTCATTGTGTAATAAATGTATTATTAAAAATATACCCACATGTCAGATTTTTTACACAAAAAAAATAATACTCCCCGTTCGAAATGTGGTCGTTAATGGTTTAACGTCATCTACCCCTCAGGAATCTAATTTATTTTGTATTAAGTATACTATCGTTCTTCCTCATATATCAGAGTAGTTGGCATCATAACTTCATTGTGAAATATTAGTCTCACTTCCTTTAAAAAAACAGACAGCTGCATTTAGCCACCCTTTAAACATTGAATATCCTGCATTCACCCTTCTGGCATTATCCTACTTTACGAACTTGTTTCATGGAAAATCATCTTGTGGAAAATGGTCACCCTAAAGCTAGACCTGAGTAACGCTCCTAAACATTTGCTATAAAACTCACGTTGATTAGTTTTTGAAAAACTTTTGAGTTCCTTTGTGGTTCCCTCTCTTACGCCTTTTCCTGGATCGCTAACAGAAATAAACGTCTTTTCGGGCTATTTGATGGAAACAACCTTCAATTTGTCTTTCTTAAGCCTTAATATAAACATATTGTAGTATCCAAATCAGTATAGATAGTGGTTTAAAGAGCCTTACAATCGGACTAACGAATATAAATGCCATTGAACCAAATTGAAACACATTCAAATTATTTATTTAAATAAACTATGAGCTTTCTTAATATTCTATCACGTATGTTACGTTATATTATTTTATCAACGGTTCGTTGATTAATTATTTTATTAACCTTATTTACTACCCGGTTTCTCCAGAATTTTCGTACTCAATATCAAAAAATAAATTATGCTCGATTAAAATATATGAAACAAGCAACATAGCGTATTGTCTTATTTTATTTATTCGTATTTTATGATGTATAGCTTGTAATTGAAATGCATTAACTAAAAATAGTTGCGTTGACCAATTCGGTAACAAAAAGATATGCTCACGGCTCGGTGGTTTTAAGTGATACATACAAAAAGATTTTATACTTTATAAGCAGAATTAAAATGTAAGTAGATTTTTCTTAAATAAAATAAATTCCATATCTGGTGAAAATTTGGTGAAACGGTACCCACTGCCAGATAAGAACCCGCTATCTGTGACTACCTTTCAAACATCCCTTTTTCTCAAAATACGCTCCAAATAATAACTAACCAGCTGAATATCATATTCAACAAACCTATTTTTGTGTGAAATTTTTGGTATTTTATGGTCATAAAGAATTTCATTTTTAATTATCGTAAAAAATATTTTGCATTTCTATTATAGAATACATACGAGGCCTGTTCAAAAGAAAATGTGAATTTTGAATTTTCGCGGGCCATGTACATTCGATTATCGATTTTTTTTGTTATGTTGGTACGCATATGTTTATTATATGTTAGCATTATCAGCCATTTTGGATTAGTGGTTTGTTTTTGACAACTGGAAAGGTTAGTCACAGTTGTGTGTGTTCTTAGATTTTTTGCTTTTGAAAAAAATGGATCAAAGAATATGTATTAAATTTTGCGTTAAAAATAGAATAAAGTGCTCCAACGCACATAAAATGTTGACTGTGGTATTCGGCGAGCCTACTTTGTCTCAAAAAAGTGTTTATAAGTGGTACAAGCGCTTTACAGAAGGCCGAGAAGATTTTAATGACGATGAGCATCCTGGAGTTGTGGAAAAACAAATCATGGATTTTATTCTTTGATTCATTTTTTTCAAAAGTAAAAAATCGAAGAACACACAACAACGTGACTAACCTTTCCAGTTGTCAAAAACAAACCACTAATCCAAAATGGCTGATAATGCTAACATATGATAAACATATGTGTACCAACATAACAAAAAAAAATCTATAGTCGAATGTACACAGCCCGCGAAAATTCAAAATTCACCTTTTCTTTTGAACAGGCTATGTACATATTATATTGTCAATAGGTGGGAACATTGGGGCGATTCCGTCCTTCTTACTTTCCGATGTGTGCTGATGCAAATGAATTTGGTTTCATGCAAAATTTGTTCAATTTAATTATTTTGAAATGCCGTCTAACCAATTCAAAGCATTATTTGCATTGGAAAGTCAAATATTATAATAAATCACGTAAAAATTAAATTTCTGCATGAATAACATTCAACATATTCTACAATAAATACCACGCCTAGGCAAATAGTACCTTCCCATGGGAAGGAAATCCACTATGCGAAAAAAAAATCGCTAGTAAAACGTATTCTATTTTGATACATAATATCAGAGTTCCACTTTTTAAAAACAATCTAAATAAAATAAAAACCGGAAATTTTGTGGATCTTTATGTTGTGAAGTAGTTTTTGTAACCAAGTAATTTTTAATTGACTCTGTGTGGATGGGGCACTAAAATGAATACAAAATACATAATCCGTGAATTTAGTGTGGGCAAGTTGAGATCCTTACGAACTTGGTGTTGGGTTGGTCACGAGACCGGTGAAAATGTGCTAACAGCTATGCCATTTCTTGGCCACCGTGAGAGTGAAATCAAACATTCAGGCTGGTGACCGACATATGGTTTTGTTTTCATTCTGGATACTTTTTGTCGGAGCCTTACAACCTGAAAGCATTAAGATTCGAAGCCACCACTGTGGGAGTGCGCGAAGGGCACCCAGGGCTGGTGGGCAATAGCCATATTTGTTACGAGACGCCGCGGACAACGCGGTCCTGGATTTTACAGAACTTCCGGCACCTGAAGGCGTGAACCGCTGGCTGATTTCACCCAGGAAGTATCCCGAACATCGATTCTTAAATACTTCACTTCACATCAGGACTCCCTCAGGGGCCTTTATACGCCAACGAATACAGTATCGGCAGTCAGAGTGTAGTTCAAGTTATCGAAACAAAATAATTTATAAAATAGGAATTAACTTTAAAGCATTTATGCTTTTTTTATTATTAAGTATTTAAAGAACATCAATAATCTGAAATTCAAATATGAAACAGAAAAAGTCAGAAACTAAAAATAACATTGGTCATGACCTTTGAATATCACCAAAAGATGGCACCCTAAAATTGGAAGAAAAATCAAATATTAATAATTTCCAATATAAGTATGAAATCGTTTAAAAATGCCGCATTCTAATAAGGTATTGATGGCTTAGTTGGCAGAGTGTTATTCCCGGATAGAGTAGAGGTTTCGAATTGTTCTTATTAGTTTCTGGTTTTTGTCTGTTTCATATTTGTATTTTAGATTATTAAAACTATTTAAATATTAAATAATTTATTGTTCCTTTAATATAACCATTTTGTTTATCTGTCTTGTTTCACCAATAAACCCAATTAATACTTTAATTAAAGACCCACTCATTGGAAATTTAATGTTCGTTAATCGTAAAGCATTCCTTGCGCCCATTTCACTAATAATTATAACAATTTGCACGTGTCCATTTGAATAGGGGTAACTGTACAAGTACAATAATTCGTGGTAACGATTATTTATGGGTCAGTTACACTTCCGAGTAGGTCGAGAAGATATTTTATTCGTGTAGCTTTTGGCAAGTGATTCCCAAAGTGGGTGCTGCCTCCCCCTTGAATACGATAGGTTTTAGGGGGCGCTGGAAGGCAAGCCGGAGCTAGGTTGTTCAAATGGAGCAAAAGATTTTTAAGACTCCTAGGAACCTATGCATTTTTTAGCACTAACCATTTTCACTACATCTGGATTAATCAACTCCACCGAGGATTTAATCCAAAACGTTGAATAAAATAATAAGTTTGTTTGAATGAGTTTTTTTTAACCAGACATTGATTAAAATAATAAATCTGCAGTCGGCTGAAAAAAAATAAGTCAACACTGTTTTTTTCGAAACTCAGAAAATCACTATTCGAATATAATGGGTAGGTACTTATTGAGCGAATCGACGAGATATTAGAGTGGTCTAAATGATTTTGAATATATTCTTGCCGTGCAGATCTTCGAGGGATGAGAACATAGAAAATCAAATATTCTTTATTCGGTGCTAAAAATGGTTCAATTATACCCATAAAATATAATCGAGGGGTAAGTAATCAAAACTCCATCATTGCCGAAAATAGTTTTTTTTTCTGTCAAACAATCTACTTACTGATAAATCGAAAATCTTGCAAAACTCACCAAATCTCCTGTAAAGTCGATTTAATAATAACGTTTAGTTTCAAAACTCACAATGTCCTTTCACACTTTTAAAACTCACCACTGTCTTACTCTTTCAAAACTCACCGGTGAGTATTAAAACTAACATTCTCTGGTTTAGCCAATGCGAGCCGATTCCGATGACGTCATCTGTCATGACCGCCGTAAAATATTATTATTTTCGTAATTAATATATGTTTAGTGATGACTTATTAATTACGTGGCGATACTTATTAATTTTTATATTTTTGATGTTTTAATAAAGTTCTACCCACCTACAGTATTTTCGTTAGTCCTGAATTTGGTTTTTTATTTCCAATATTATAATTATTCATTCTATAAAACACTTAATCTGTATGTAAAGAATTAAATACCAATTTGTTTCTAATTAGTACTATTTTAAGGTTTGCAGTCAATTATAACACACAAAAAATTGTTGACAGTGATGAGAAAACAGTTTTTTGAACATTTTCCAATAATTTCACATTGGTGGAGTTTGTGAGTTTTGATTATTTGCCCCTCAATTGCAATAGATGTTCAATATTAATAGATAGAACTGTGATAATTGATGAACTAGATGCTTTATATAGAAGTGGTCGTATTGATATTGATATTGTAGTTTCGGAAACACTGCTTTAGGGGTAGAGCGATCCCACAACCACATCCTTTATCCAATTAATCGCCCATGTTCTTTTAAGTCTCTACCCCAAAAACGACGCTTCAAAATTATGTGGTTGGGGGAAAGATATCTAATTTGAAACACACGAAAAATAATGGATAAATTTCGTTTCATAAATGGGTGAATTCTAAACGTTTCGAAATGTTATAAAACGATTACTAATTCATTAGGATAAATCAAAACAAATCGGTTTAAGAATCGTGCACCATTAGCTTGTAGGCAACAAAAAGTTTGCGAAGTAGTCCATCGGATATATATATCACCCTGTAGCACAGTCCGACAAATTTGAAATATTTACTTTTCACCTCTCGCAGTGTGTTTTGTATGAATAATGCATCTGAATCCTTAAATGCGTTCTGCGCTCCTCTCTCTCAAAGATACAGCATCCCTGGCGTATCGCTAGGATTAACTATTGTCGGTCACTTGCTTTCCTTGAGATTTCCAACAGCGTTCAATAATGCAGCCCAGTGGGGTAAGACCGTCAGCGTTAGGCCCGAGTGCCCGCTCTAGTTTAGCGTTCAGCGGGGCGGAGCGTGCAGCGTGCACCACAAACATGTCCACACATGCAAGTGTCCTAAGTGGCGGACGCTTGAGCGGTGGACAGAGAGACATATAAACTAGCCATGTATTATCAGGGCCGGTTCCACGACATCTAGCGCCCTGTGCAATAAGTATTGAATGCGACCCCCCCCTCCTTCCGGGCCATCTCCAAAATATTTTTTTTTATTTGACACAAATAAACAAACATTTCTAAATTGCTTTGCGAATTTAAGTTTTGTAACAAATGATTCCAATCATACGATCCTGAACTAGCCAAAGCACTGTTTACTAAAGATAAGATGACAAAAACCTACTCCCCATACTTTTTCGCTAGTCGTCCAATACACAGCGATGCTGTCAGCGCAATAAAAAACCCATGACGTAGGTAATTTTTAAATGATTCGGGGAAATTTTGATATGATTTAGGAAATATTTTAAATAAATTTAAATAAAACCTTTATTTTCACGGCGCCCCTCAGAGATGGCTCCTATGTTTTTTGCACAGATTAAACGTATAGTGGAGCCGGCGCTGTGTATTATTAATTAGTAATTTTATAAAATGATGTGCAATGCTCAACTATTCCCATTCTAACTATTCCGTGGGCTCACGGCTCAACATTTATCCCTCGGGCTTAGTTCTCAATTTCGAAGCTTGAATTTTTATTATTTTTTTTTTTTCAGTTGAAATTCGTATGAGTGCATTCATCGCCGAACACAATTTGCCATACACGGTTATGGATCATTTACCAAAATGAATACTAAAAATATGCCCTGAATCCATAATTGCTGAAGGGATCCAATGTTCCCGCACCAAGACTCAAGCCAAAGTGGACAACGTCATCGGCCAGGAAAGCTTCAAGAAGGTGAGCGAAGATTTGCAGCAGTTCAAATTGTATATCCGGGATTATTTTATTTCTATGATTTCACTCTCGTCTGCAAATGCCGTTGCTTTATTTGAACAAAAAGACAATTTTTTTACAAAACATGAAATTCCTCATAAGTCAAATATGGTCGATTTGAATCTGATGGGGCGAATGTTATGACGGGTAGCCAGCATTCTGTTATGACACTTTTGAAAGGAGCAATTCCAAGTTTAGTTGTCATGAAATGTATATGCCATTCGTTTCATTTGTGCGCATCGCATGCGTGTGAAAAATTACCTCGTTTTGTAGAGGACTTCATCAGGGACGTATCTAATTATTTTTCGTCTAGCCCAAAAAAGGAAAGCAGAGTATAAGAGTTTCAAACATTTTGTAACCTTGAAGTAAATAAAATGTTACACCCTTCCCAAATCCGATGGCTTTCTGTTCACGCCGCTGTGAAACGGATATACGAACATTATTCAGCTTTAAAACTATATTCTTTAGATTCTACCCAATTATCTTCTGGCTGCCAAAAATATCTTCATTAAAATGATCCTACTACACAACTTTTTTTAGAATTTTTAGACTTTGTGTTGCCAATTTTGAATAATCTTAATAAATAAATGCAGGCTGAATATCCCAGGATACATGTCTTGTATTCGGAAATAACTAAAGCCCTTTGAATGTTATATGATTGCTTTCTGAAGAGAACTTACATTGTAAGTATTTCTATTGAGGATGTAGATTTTAAAAACCCACAAAATTTTCTAGATTTAAATGACATGTATTACGGAGCATTAGTTTTAAATACATTATTGAACGCCGATGACAGAATAACTAATGAGCAAACTAATTTATTCAGAGTCAGGTGCTTAGATTTTTTTATTGAAGTTTTTAACCAAATCTTTCTACGATTTCCTCTTAAAAATAATATATTAAAGGATTTTTGAGCATTCTATCCAGCTCAAGTAAAAACTGGCGAAAAAATGTCGATAGTATTAATATGTAGAGCTTTTCCAAATTTGATTGATATCACCGAGTTGCAGACAGTCTAAACAGAATGGCGAATACTAAGAAATATTGGTTTAAAACTGTGACAAAACAGATTTATTTTTGGAAAGCGTAAGCAACATGAAATATGGTGATGGTTTTGCAATGTTTCCCATGCTCAGTAAATTTGTGTGTCATGTTTTTACATTACCCCATTCGTTTTCAAACGTAGGAAGAATATTTCCCACACTAAATAAAGCAAAAAAATAAACTTTTTTTCAAGTTTATTGAAGTTGATTTTTCACGAAAACGGCGCTATATAAATTATCCAAATATTATTATTGTTGCAAACGCCATATTGATAAAAATAGCTGATATGACTTTGAGATTTAAAAAAACATGAGGTCTGTTATGGTTACAAAACATTGGTACAAACAGGCAGATTGATATATATTTTATTTATTTTTTCTCACTGAGTGATATGACCTTTGTTATTAAGACTTACGTTACGCTTTTCATTCCTTTTTCACTTTTTTTCTTTCCTTGTTTCGGTGTTAGAAGCAACTGTGATTGTCATTTTCCATATTATCAATGAGTTGTATCATTAAGACTTACGTTATGCTCTGCATTCCCTTTTTACTATCTTTTGTGTCCTTGTATCGTTGTTAGAAGCAACTGTAATTGTAATTTTCCATCTTATCAATGGATTTTGTTATTAAGACTTATGTTATGCTTTGCATTCCTTTTTTACTATCTTTTGTTTCCTTGTATCGTTGTTAGAATCAACTGTAATTGTCATTATCTATTTTATCGATGGGTTTTGTTATTAAGACTTATGTTATGCTCTACATTCATTTTTTACTATCTTTTGTTTCCTTGCATCGTTGTTAGAAGCAACTGTAATTATCTTTTTCCATTTTATCAATGGGTTTTGTTACTAAGACTTATTTCGTTGTTAGAAGCAATTCTGATAATCATTTTTGTTTCTTTTTTATAAGCCTTTTTTATTGATAGGGACATAAACCTTAATGTGTAACATTTATTATCATATGGTAAGCGAACAATAAAAAAATATTTAACAACAATGATTTCTCAATAAAATTTAACATACAAAGATTATTTTGTTTCATTAAATTGTTGACATATTTTAAGGAAAAAAATCTCAGCATGGAGGGAAGTAACTTGTGTAAATTTCGCTCCGTTTTCAAAGGTTTTAATGTAGGTGTTTAATAACCACCCCTCCTACGTAAACTATCGTATCTTCAAAATCCCGATTGTTGAGAGCAATTTCGAAGTTTCTTTTGATCACTGTAAATCCAAACATTTTCATTTTATATTTTTTCAAAAATTTTGATTTACAGGGATCAAAAGAAACTTCAAATTGTTCTCTTTAGCAATCGGGATTTTGAAGATAATATAGTTTACGTAGGAGTCCATGAATAACTGGTACGGCTTTAGAGTTCGACGTTTAATGAAGTGACAGGAAATGAATAAATATCTGTGCTGTGTTGTCAGACTTAGGTCAAAAATTTCACGATTTTTATTTTTTAGTTTGGGAACACTGATTCCTACCTACACTAGGTGCTGTCTATCTTACGAATTATATGTTCATTATACATTATATGAGAACATTTTTTCATTATTACGACAAAATGAGTGAATAAATAATCATATGCGTAACTGAACTTGATTTGAAAAGACGAAATTTAAGAAACAAGTTAACCAAAAAAGTTGAAGAATGGGTCGATTTGCAGTAGTTATTGAGATATCACCAAACTTAATAACAAAAGAGTATGTATGAGACAATGTACGAATGTAAATGAAGCGAGGAGTGTGCGCCAAGACAGAATTGTGTAGCGGCCTATCCTCTCTGATTACCCCTGCGATGGTTTGTTAGTCAGTTAGTTACCAAAAAAATTAGGACCCTGAACGTGATATCGAATTATTCATTGTTCACCCTCAAATGACCAACGTAAATGTCCGCATGCACGTGCAACTGTGTCTGCTAGATATAAAAGTATTCATTATTATATCTCTCCTACGTCCTGTTTGTATTCTGCATCATTTATCAGCCACCCTGTAGCGTATCGCCAAAACGCAGATAACTCCTATCAAACAACTGCCTCTAATACGTAAGCATTTTTTTAAATTCTCGGCATAGCTAATCTTAGGCTTATCCGTGAGAAATAGTTCGAATACAGGCGAATTCTGTATGTTTTATATTTAATATTGTTTTTTTGTTATTTTGTGTCTGTATCTGTGTTTTCACCTAAATAAAGAAAAAAATAAAAAATCGTTTTAACATAGAAGTATAGATTTTTTTTGTTGCTAATTAATTTAAATAAAAATGAGCACCATGAAAACGCGTTAGTTGATTAACTGTTAGTTATTTAAAAAATGAATGTTAAGTTTTTACTTCTGAGAATATCATATTTTTCGAAGGTGAAGTATATGACGATTTTTAAATTTCACCAATGTGCTTCCACAATCTTCTCCTAAAATTAGTTAGGAATCGCAATTATTGGTTTATAACAACAACTTCGTACCAAATAAATATTGTGGAATGTAAACCATTGCCGAAAATTCAAATAATGTTTTAATAAAATGTAGAACTCATTAGGCTCCTTTATTTGTATTATACGTTTAGTTCCGTAATGGAAAAAACAACTTATAAACTTCAATTAGTGGACGCCGATTAGTGGCCAACGAACAAAGCAACTTCCTCTCTACCACATTTACACGTTAGGCAGTGTAAAAGATATAGATTTCTTTTCTGCGCTCTCTTTAGCCAAAATTATTATATTTTAAAACAAACTTTTGAGCTTTTCAATATACTTGAATTACGTAAGTAAGCACCTACCCCAAATAACTGAAACGCGTGAAGCTCCTGCAAGCGTGCTGCAATTTTGACCCTTGAGCAGAACGTAGAACGTCTAGCATTACATGTGATACCATTCCTCTGCAACATCATCCTCTTCTCCTACTCACGGAACATAACTAGCAGACCTAATAATAATGATATCGCCTTGTGTTAGAACTGTCGAGAAACAAGCACATTTATGAGATCGAGGTGTTAGTGTGTATAGCCCAATAGACGCTGCTCAATTTCGTATATCATGCGTTTGCACAACAAGTTGTTTCAACAAATTTCAGGGATTGATATTTCATGAGAATCCAACCAGAAAAACTTTTTTTTATTATGGTACAGAATAAAAGCAATGATGACTTTTTTGTTTGCATTTGAAGAGTTTATAAACACACTTTTATATTATCTCCCCCCCTACAGGTGTTTGGTGGACACATGCTAATACGATTGACTTGCATTTTTTTTACTTTACTAAGTTAAAAAAAATACGCGAATATTTTTTTTTACATTTTCTTTAAATTATGGTTTAATTATGGATCATCATTAAACCTATAAATTTTCGAGGTATTTGCTTAAAACACGATTTATAATCTTATGAAACTTAAATTTACTACCCCTAGGTTAAGAAGTTAAGATATTTTTAATCGCCATTTAGTGAGTTTACAGCGAGTAGTCGAAGCAAGTACTATTTTACTACCACTAAAGTGGCTGGTCCATTTAACCCTTTTAAAAGTATTGGGGTGCCGGCGTCTTCGTGCAGTATTTTTCGGTCAACTTCTCATGGTCAATAACACTCAATCATCTTTTATGGGATGTACAGATTTTACAGCCAGATAAATGTTTTTCCAAAAACAGTTTTCACCATTCCCAACACATTCCTAAAAAATATTCCAATTGACAGAATTATCAATACCAAAAAGGTTTTTGTTATAAAAACGACAAAATGCCTAGGAAATAAATTATATTATCATTTCATCCATTAATATGAGAATCGCAACCAGAGTTGACCCGAATGCAGTACCTACTCACACTGATGCATCGCTTACATAAGTATATTTACAACGTATTATTAAACTTTATTAAAGAAAACTCCAGTGAAATTGAATAAAAGCTCATTTATATATAATAAAACGAAGACCAAGTTTGGCGAGGATATCACTGCCACTGTTTGTTTTGTGTAGGTCAACTCCAATTGCGCGACATATGACACTATTAATAGAACACTGTCAATGTCCAAATTTGGCCGATCATTCAAACGTTGATATTGAACCTTCGATTTACAAAATGGTTTCGCAATTTCCAAAATACTTGCGATTACGCTAGCTTTTTTGAGTTTTGTGCCAACACATACTTCCTCCTCGACGAGTTAACATTTCAGACAGCTTTGCATTACTAAGTGTAATAATTTTATTCTGCATGGTTCAACAACCCCAAAAATTTCCCCTAATAAATAATAATAAATAGTTCCATATAAATTTTTCTACAGGTATTTATTTTTTGATCAATACAAAATTTCAAAGCATTCTCATATAATAAATATTAAAAATTTAAACTTTTTTTTAGTATTAGTTACTAGCGTAGCATTTAAAACACTGTTATAAAGTCATCAAACTATCAAGAATGAACGGATTAAATAAATAACGATGATACAAATTCAAATATAATGTATCTTAATTTGTTTCATCACTAACCGTGCACACTACTTGCAATGGAGGTGTTTCAGTCACATGCCTCAAAGCTCTAGTAGTGTATTATTCACTCACTGCAAAACAGACTCGTAGATTTTGTAAAGCATTCATGAAATTAACATCATACATGTTAAAATGTCTTTATAATAATACTTATAATAACAGTATGTTATACTACCATTTTTGTGAAACATCTAGAAACTTTCTTACAAATCTATTTAATGATTATTATTTTTCTGAGATTAAGTAAGGTTTACGGTTGAAATAAAAAAAATATATAAATACATATATATATATTCGGAGATATCGCGAGTTTGGGATGTTTTAAACCATCAAAAATAGCTAATTTTGCCGAATGGTGCAAATAGAAAACATTATACAATAGAATTAAGGTATTACGGGTTAGCTTTGAAAGAGAGTCATCAAATTAATTATCTATTTATGAATAAAACATTCCATAGAGAAGAGTTTTTAGTATCGCTCTGAATCCTTATATTCGTCGTACTTTACGTGGTAGTGTAATAAACCTCTATTAAATTTCCCCCCATATCTTGAAATATTCCATATGTTAGAGCCAATACTAATACTTCGACAATGCGATCTCCGAGCATAGTGTCTGAAGCGCGCTGAATTCCGATAGCTGACGATGTTTGATTTAGGAGTTAATTATCGTAAATTGGTGTTTTCGGGAATACACTGTTTGAATAAATAGGTTGGAGTCATTCCACGAATTGCTTTAAATGCCACCCAGTAGAGCTTAAACAAGAAAGAGAGTGAAGATTTATGTAATGCTTTGAATATGAATATATACGAGTACTATTATAGATCTTTCTCAGGATCTCAAACTATGTAAAGCTCATAAACCGTTTAAATTACACATTAGTTTATGAATACAAATACACTCAGTCGGTTTTTATCAATTGACAAAAGAATGGGGAAAACTTTTTTGCCTTAATTTTTTTGAAAACTAAAAGGAGGCTGGAGTTGTGTGGGGTAACTATAAAAACATTTAAATATATTTGATAAATAATTTGTTTTTATCTATATTGATATTTTTTATCTATATTGATATTTTTTAATCAATATCAAAGAATGATTAAAACTCCACAAACGAAATGTTTTATTAGTTCCAAAGTGCTACGAATAAACCTAGGGGAAGCCCGGGCAAAGTGAAACGGGACGTTCCCACTATTCAATCATAGATGACATCGCTTTGATTAATCCTGTCGATAGAGCGATCACAAACCCACGCCGCGACGGCCCCAGACAATGGTTTGTACGAACCGCGCGTCCCTGATTAATGTTAAGTTTTTTGGTGGTTCGTTGCGATTCGCCAAGGTTTCTACCTCAATAATTTGTAAGTACTTACAAATATCTCAATCTTTAATATGACGTAATCCTTTATGCCTAAGCTACCGTATTATACACACACCATCTCACTAAATTTCATTAACAACATTTACTGTTTTACTTTTCGGTAGTTATTTTTCACCACCTTTACGAACGGGGGCTCTTTTTGTTCACCCAAGCGATGAGATGAGACATCAGATAAAATTCCCGCCCACTAAATGAATTAAAATTTACATTTAGTAAATGTTCGTTTAGTGATGTTTGAAAAGTTTGGTAACATGGTTTAAACAGTTGTTCTTCCTTGCGAAACGGGTTGGCCGGGTGAAGAAAAGTGAGCAATATGGAATGAATATTCGAATATTCAAGCTATAGATAATTATCCTAGGTATTTCAGAGGTGTTAACAACCCTAAAAGGAAAACCGCAACGAATCGAATAAGAAATACTCATGCTTATAGTTTTGTTTGAAGACTTAAAGTCTGCCTGTGAAAGATGCATTCAATACAATCATATAATGCAATAAGTTCCCTAAATTTGAAAACTATACTTTTGAATTAGTAGCTATTTTTGTGCGGATGGTAAAAACGAATATATGGATTTTAAATACTATCTTCTTGTTCCGGACGGGCAAGCCGGATGATAAAATTGATTTGTTTTTGTTGATGAAATGAGTTTATTTTTGTTTCAGTTTCGGAAATATGATTTATATAAGAAGTTAAATTTATTTGATTGAAACCAACATTTTAGATAATATTTTACCTTTGCTCTCACTATCGTGCCGTGACTTTTGATTTTTCAAATGAAATTTAACCATGGTTGGTATTTTTATAAACAAATATACGCTTTTTTTTCAATTTTTGGCATTGGAAAAACTCTGTTGGGTGAATCCTATTGTTTAAAAAAAACTTTTAAATTTCCGCTAAAACGATTCTAATTCAATATCATATCGATATACTGACATAAGATTCGCAACAGTTGTCATTGAAACTTTAAAAAATCTTCTTTCTTCGGTTGATTAATTCGATTCTTTAGTAATAAATTATTCGATTGGCACACTTCAATTGATTGATAAAAATGTATAAGCCAATTGTATACCCGTAATCACGATTCAAGCGATGGAATTATACAATAAGCATTCGAAAGTGATCATAAACATGACAGCGGCTTCGTGACGCGTCGCAGTACCAATTATTTTCCTTGTAACCTTTTGTTCATATTATGTATGTGTACCACTGACCGTTGATGCCGAGAAGAAAACTAACGTAGGTACATTCCAGTTATTAAACGATTAATAAAATGTTATTGAACAAGCAAACAAATGAACAGAAAAAAAAATATTTTCAACTTGCGGCCATGTAGTTGAAAAATTGACTCAATTTTATAGATAAAAGTTTTCTTCGTTATGAATAAGTTTCCCGGATGCAAAAAACCAAGACAGTAAATAAATGTTGCGATAAATCAGCCTTCTCTTTGAAAAAAAAATTGTTTCCGGAATTGAAACGCAAATGTTTTTTCCATACTTTCCCACAAACTCAAATAATGTTTATTTTATAACAACGGGCTGCCTTATGAAAACTTATTTTACACTACACATTAAAAAAATGAACTCATCTGATTTACTGGGCAGCGTTTTCAATTCACCCCCAATGATAAATACCATCAGAAAAATCTTTTAGGTCTCGACACTTGCTATTAGTAACATAATTTAATTAAATCGTTGAAAACCATATTTGTTTGAAAACCATATTTTGACATGTTAGATATTTTTAGTGAATGTAACTTAATGGAGCAATATTAAATTAATGTGTAAGCTTTAATGTATATTCAGTTTTGAATTATTTGGCAAAATAATGATTTGACGGCCTCTGTGTTTCCTCCCTCATACAACATGGAACTCTTTAGGAACCGGGTTCACTATTTTATTTTCTCAAAAAGACCATCCACACAGCATCCCCAAATATAACTTATTGATAACATTTTTTAAATTAACGCCTGTGTGGACTTAATGTCAAAAAAATTATAAAAATTGTTAGTCGAATTATCTTCCATAATAGATGTTCGAATAATGAATTCATCATTAGTTAACATAAATAGGAAAAAAAACTGTAAATGCGTGACCGGCAAATATTGTTATTTTGTGGCCCTGTGTAGCGTGATGCATCTTTTATTTTTCTATTCGCTCTTTTTACAAGTTTGTTAAATTTAACACATTGCCACAGAATCCGTTTTAAACAAGGATTAGTAACTCAATTATAATTTACAAGCTACACTGAAAGTAAGATATGCCATCTATGATTAATATAGATATCTGTACCTATTTACCTTTACTGAAATTGAAATAAAAGTAAATACTGACAGACGTTTATTATATTATTATACATTAGGTAGTACTGTTTGCCTTTGTACAACAGGTTATAGAAACAGAATTCCCTCGGGCTTATGGGGGTGGTTGGCGTTTTAATAACTAACATACCGACGATGAATATTTCACTGTAATAAATTACTTACAATGGAATTGTTTTCAGATATTTCGGGATAAATTTCAAATACACACTTAAGAAATCCTTTGTTTTCTCTTTTTGGTTACATACATCCGACAAAATTATTGAAAAATCCGCAAATTGCAAAAAAAAACATATTAAATACATGGCAAAATTTCATGAATAACCCTTTAGAGTCTTGGATATTTAAGAACAATGTCAATAAAAAAAATTATGTTCATAATTACCGAAATAGTTCTATCCGTTCCAAGCCATGTAAAAAATAACGTCATGAATATGAACAATTCCGAATCCAATATAGTTTGAGCATTTTTTTTCTTCTTTTATATCAGTAAAATTGGTGATATATTACGCCCGTCGCAATGACGAAACATTAACCCAACCACTACCTACCAGAAGAATTCTAGACACTGGAGTCATGATTTGTTTGCATTGTTGTATTCTTACTAAATTTTGTTGATTACATAATTACCGTTCACCAACGACTCATACAAGAACATCATGTTTTTTATCATATTTATCCAGAATTTATGTAACGAAATTCTGTTATATAAACCAGTTTTATTTCGGTATGTTATTTCAAAGTCAATTCAACTACTTTTAGCTCGCAAATCCAATATAATCAAGATTTATGAAACTTGAAAAAATATTTAACTGTCAAATTTAAGACAAGAAGTAATATTGCATGTCCCACGTTCTTAGTTGTTAATTGAGAAAAGGTGTTCTAAAACAGAAAACCCGAATACTAAAGCTGGCTATAAGAAAAACGTTACCTAAAAAATATCGGCTTCATTAGAAAATAATAAATTATTATTATGTGTTTCCAGTACAAAAAAATGTTTCGCCACTGGCTAGTATAATATTTACTCACAATGTGCAGAATCTGGTGCTTTTGAATTTGAAAAAAAATGCGTTATCGATATTTTTTGTGTTTTAGGAATAACACTCGCAGTGAAAGCGTTGAACATAAGCTTTGAGATTAGTCTCTCTCGGTATGATATAATACATACTCGTATGTAGATATAAAATATGAAACACGTGTTTCGCAAAAAGAGACGGATAAATAAGTAATATCTCTTCTCTCCCATTGCCTCCCCTTATCAAACAGTAATACCCTTCATCTCCTTTTAATATCTCCTGAGAAATAAATTTACTGCCGTGTATTTAACTTAAATCGAAGACATTTAAAGGTGCTAAATAACGTTGGAAATAAATTGTTTCCACTGTCTTAAATCATCGTGTGACGATTGCTGCCGTTGGGTTTTCGATTAAAACATTTTAGATGTAATAAATTATTGTATATTATTGAGATAAACTTAAGATATTTGGGTTGGTGGGCCATTCTAAAATCTGTAAATGCCAAATTCAAGAAGATATTATTTCTGTCCGAAAGCCTTATTACTTTCTGGCTTACTATTTATTACCACCTTAAAACTACCCGGATTCGCACGATTTTTATCTCCCTATTTTTATAAATCAGAAGCTGAAAATAGTTAAGCTTATCTTTATAATTCAGAGAGAAAACACCGTGCAAGTCTCATGACGCCAAAGCTCACTGTTCGAGAGTTTTTGCAGTGACAAACAGATTTTCTGCTAAATAGTCAAGATTCATTAAAAATCATAATATCGTCGCCGAAATGGCAAAAGGGCTGAAGCGCCATTTTGAGAAGTTTACACCAGAGCACTTTAAAGTTTTATTTTTAATTTACAATAAAATTCATAGGTCCTCAGTAGCTGGTTGTATTTAAAAAAAAAAGTTTACTCACGTAACTCAATGCTCTCACTGAGTTACCTGAATTAACAAAAGCTAAAAAAAAGTCCCAAACTTGTGCCGCTTGAGTCAAGCGACACAAGTTTGGTCAATTCTCTCAAATAGTAAATATATTTTTAAAGGCTGAAGCGCCACAAAAGTCTTCAGAATCAAACGAGAATCATTCGATGCAGAAAAAAATGGTCAAAACTGCATATTTAACTAATTTTTGACCAGTGTCGCTTAAGGTCGTTTAATTGGAGATCGTTTCTCCAAATAAGGTTAAATAGGTTACATGAATTTCAAAATAACGAACTTTCACTATATATTTATCCCGTATGTTTTTAATTTTTTATTAATTTGATCGAAAAAATAGTTTATTTGAATTCCAATTTTCTATATTTTATTTCGCATCTTCCCAGCGCCACGTTGCTTTATATGTGCAAAGGAGCACCAAGCAACCAACAAAAACACTACCAACATTGGGCGAAGCCCAATAAAAAGCCGCCTTCAGCCTTAAAAATAATCTATGAAAATGTTAAATATATAAAACGTAATCGAATAGATACGTAACGTCTAAAATAAAGCCTAGAATCTACATACCATAAAATTGGTTAAAAATAATAAATCAAGATTGAGAAAAAAATCGCGCGTAGGTTAAATTGATCGCCTAATAAAGTTGAGCAGACTGGGCAGCAAATGACCCGTGTAGAGATTTGATACAGAAAGGTCCGTCACTATGATGAAGTGTCGCATTTGTTCTATATGCCCCCGATCTAAAAAACGATCCAATTTTGTGTTGCAATCGAAAACAACTGAGAAATGGGACAAAGGGGAAATTGCCTTTGTTTGGAAGACAAATATTTCACTTGGCGTCCCAAATAGAAACCGCTCAAAGGCCGGAATATTTGGAGGAAAGTAAATATCGAACGGGGATGGAGCAATTGTTCTCAAATTACCCCCATGTCTTATACTCCTACAGTGTACTTGCGTGATTTATCATGTCATGGCGGGGGTTTCTGGGAACACTTACACCGACATTGGGTACACCAAACATTCTGACTATATTATTTCAATCATTTTATGTGAATCTTCCATACGGTTTATTTCTTCTAGCGGAGGTTGGCTATCATCGGGGTGAACTGCACCCCGCAGACTGCATAAGTTTCATCATCTTCCTCTACTACGACTTCCGCCAACCTTCCCCTGGATTATCAAGGTAATCGTGTCACCTCAATAAATTATCTTCACTTTTCTCTGTCTCAACTCCATCTTCCAAGCAATAAATTAGGTTTCAAAGCATTGTTTCTTTCTACGAGTTATTATATCAAAACTCCATAGCTCATTAAAGAAAATAAATTAAAACTTCAAACCGGAAATTTTGTGCAAAATTCATTTTTGCTAAGACGAAAAATAGATAAATTAATTAGAAGGAAAATAAATTTTCTGTTGATTTTTGCCCTTTTTAGTTGGGAAAATTCCAATATACCGGTTTAATACTCGTACTTGTATATAGCGGGAACAAAGGGATGTTTTTGTACAGTCGCGGCCACGTTGAAACGTTTCTTATATTGAGACTGAAACTAGAATTGGTACAGGTTTGAAATTGCAAAATAATTCACCGGTATTAAGGGATTATATTCGGGTTCGGCGCTACCTGACTTCTGTAGGGGGATTAGTCTGGGAAAAAAACAGTTAATTAATTTATGATTCTTGAATTGAAATTCAGAAGTTACGTTATAATTTATAATTAAACCGTTTCCCAGTACTCTTCAATACAACTGAAACCCGATACAAATATTGAAATAATTTAAGTTGCGTTTTTGTAAGAATGATTACTTTGTTCTTGTACTTAATTTTTAATTCCAAAGGTGTTTGCACAAATGAGGTGTGTCGACAGATGAGTGTATGAAATATTTGCATTTTATTTTATAATTCTGATCGTCGCACTAAAACAAGTCGTTCTAATATTTTCGTTAAGAATTATTTTTTTTAAATCAATCTAAGCGGTTCGTATTTGACTAATATTTTTACCATGGCCTAGGTTTTGCCTGCGCAGTTTATTGGCCGCTGACGACGACTGTCACCGGAACCCGAGACTGCTTAGAAATCTGGAATGCGTGACGTAAAAGCCGTATATTTTCCGGTTTTTGCAGCATTTTATTTGATTGTAGAAAATGTATTTGTAAACATTAAAATTAAATTATTTTCGTAATTTTTTTCAATTATATATCATCTGTAAAAAATCCCCTATCGGGGGTTTTTTATTCAGTTATCGAGGTATGCTGATAAATTTATTTTACTCTCAATCACACAATAATAATATGTTAATAGTATATTTGTATTTTCGTGCGATTGAATGGTTCTGGAAAAACTAGATTACAATAGTTTTATTTGGTACAGCGGTAAAGTTTTTTTTTCTACGTATAAGCGTAAGTTTTGAATCTAGGCCTCTCTTAAAATTCTCCAGTTTTGCTGAACCTTGAAGTCGTCATTTTATCTCATCTGTTAACGATCTTTATATATTTTCTTAGCAAAGACGCTATGCGATAATATGTATGAATTCCAACAGTCATCTGTAAATCATGTTACGTGCCCCGCATAGTCCCACTAGTGTGGAGATTGTGATGGTTATGTATAACATCTAGACTATCTATTTCTTGCTCCCTGTTCACTAACAAGGATTTTTATCGCACAAAAAGACACTTAGCATTAACATGGCTTTTTCTATGGTTCTTTATGGGAAGGCACTTTTTGTCACAATTCAATATCCCAAAACAAAGTAATTGCGTCTACTGGCGAAATATTGGAAGGAAAACAAAGCTAATAGGGGAAAAACAAATGGGTACAGAAGGGCTTAAGGTTGTCTGTAATTCTTAAAAAAATACTAATGCCTTCCAAAAAACAATGAAACACCAGTAAATAATATTCATAATTGAAGTGTCGTAATACGGCTGCCCACTCTAAGCCATGTAGATTGATAAACATGCCACTAACTATGAACATTTCAAAATCCAATATATCTCTCGAAAATGTACAAAAATGAAACACCTATCAAAATCATGTAAATGTGTAATTATATAATAGATGTCACAATTCCAAATCTAACACAAATTTGGAAGAAATTTTGGAATTGCAATATGCCACACTAATAAATCTTTTAAGTTTAATCCCTTGGGCCTGTGTGACTGGCTAGTTCAAACACGACCGTGCATCTTCACCTGGTTAGAGGTATTGCCGCACATTCGATCAAAACGGATAAAAAAATTCTCAGGATTTTTTTAATGACAAACTCACGCTCGTATGAAGCCGGTTGTAAAGGGTTAATTTCAACAAATATGCTGAGAGACAACTTATCAAACTTTCTTCCAAAAATGAGGGAACCCAAAACATAAATATTCATAAAAATGCATGATAATAAAGTTTGACTTGTATCTTCATACAACTGAAGCGTCCCACGTATGATGCTTTGATGACAATTCCACAATCCCGATTCTGGGAAATTTTTGCCATATCCGTACTCTTTGCGAAACAAACATGGTTGTCGTAAATTTGGGTACGCACGTGAGGGAATGTACGGAATAATCGCTCTACCATGTTATTATTACTCGTTGCCCTTTGAAAAACTTTTGATTGCTAATCACAAAAATAATAACATGTCCCCAAACTTTTACATAAATTAAAATCGAACATTTGGGGTTTGAAAACAGGACGAAATTAAAGTTATAATAATTTCATAAAACTATCTATTTTAGGCCCTCGAGGGCACCTCCTTTAGATGAGTTCTTTGAAAATGGATACTTGACCAGGCAATTCTGAAAATACATCATAAAATTCATTATATAACTATGATATTTTCCAGACAAATTAATGTAAATTTTAGTCATTTTCAGAAACTTATAGCAGTATTTGCACATCACTGGGAAAAACTAATCTGCATTTCTCGCATTATTCTCTTCTCTGTTGTTGTATTATTTTAATAAAACACAACATTTTAACGGTAGCCCTGCTTTTACACCAACAAAGACTACAGCGATCGTATTGTACTGACTAGCTGGCTAGAACTAATAATGCTGGAATCATGTTTTTATTTTTACCATCAGTAATATTCAGTTCATCTATGCCGAATGACTTATTTACCTACATACTTAGTATCTACCTACTGTCCAACACGTATGTGTGTAACCTGAAAAAATCGTTATTAGTAAAATGCTTATAAGTATTTTAGAGAACGGAAAAATCAATGATTACAGAAACGCTTACCAATTATGACTTTGAAACTGTTCGAATAGTTTTTTATTTATTTATTTACTACCGCACCAGAGTCCCAGCTGCCAAGAGCGAGTGTGACTACGGCATCCCGATTTAGAGGTATGTTGTGAGATTCAATGAAGTGGGAGGGGAAGAAGCTAGGAAAGAGGAAGGTTAAGAAGTACCTGGCTATTCAGATCTGGTCTCTAAACACGGCTATTGACATTTCAAGCAACACGGAACGTTTCAAATCTTTACCACTTTGTAACGTAACGCAGATATACTTTATATCATTTTGTAAATTATTAATATTTATTTTCTATTATTATTTAAATAAACAAATACATAAGGATCGTTAAGCTATTTACAAACTTTTTTAACAAAACTACTCAGCTCAAAAATGTATTTGTGTACGCCGGGTTTCGAACCCAAACCAATTCGAATTCTAAACCAAGGAACTAGACCGCTCGGCCGTGGATTTCGTCAAATCACATCGTCTTGAGAATATATAACAAGTAAAAAATATATGTATATTTTTACTTGTTATATATTCTTTTTTTTTACTTGTTATAGTATTGAACTAGCATAGCGATATATTCATCGTTATTTACATTTCCATTCTGGTTTTGTTTTGTTGGGGTTGTTATAATATTTTCAAAAATTGCCAACATTAACTTCATTATTTCTCATTCGCTACCTACTTTTTTAACTCATTTATTTTTTATCTCTATTTTCCTTTTTACGTAGTAGATAATGATAGTAAAGTATTACATAGCAAAAAATTAAGTAAAATAAATTACTATTATCAAAGAAGAAAAAGCAGATTTAATCCCGTAAAGGGAACTCTAGAGGTCTGTCGGGACGCAAAGTGCACGTTGTAAATGTTGGCGATTTCCTAATGGCATGTTTATGCTGGGAGTCATAAAGCTCCCGGATTATTTTACTAATCAATAACTCAAAAAGTGTCGTGCTTGCCATTGGCAGTTGTCGTTGACTAGATTTGCTACATTGTTCCAACATGAAAATGTTAAGAATCTTTCATTATATTATAGATTATCAAGTAATAAATATGGGACCCTCACTAAGAGATAACCAATTCACAATTTACATTGGAACGATTTTTAACGCTCGTTATTAAAAAAAATATTTGTATATTTTTTAAATACAATGCCTATTTCTATAGAGCGTTAAATTGTAAAACTTCCTTCTTTTTTTCACCCTACATGGTTAATACTACATATTATATAAAGGGTTAAGAAAAAAACAGTTCATTTTATATTTTCTATTGGTGTTGGAAACAGCGCGGCGACTCAAACATATTTTTTTCATAAAACAACTTTACAACAACATTAGTTCATTTGGCAATTAATATATTATGACATGTAAAACTATGGAGGGTGACTGTTTGTATATTTTAAATACAAAGAAGTAAATCTGTGTGCTAATGTAGAATTTAAATCATGAGGTATGGAGCATTTAAATTTCACTTTTTTCCATAGAATAAGACAAGATTCTCCATTCTAATGAGATATTAACATAACATATTTCATGAAAATGAAATAATAATATTGTATAAGACCACAGATTTTATTTTAATTTTTTTGACCGTCCGGTTTCGCTTAGCCTAAGCATCATCGTGGTACAAAATTAAATTACCCTCACTAACCCTCCTAAATTAACTAACCACAAAGTGATTACTTTCTACCAAAATATAATGAGTTCCATATTTGTTCAAAAAACATAGTGCATCTAGATATATTACCTGCGAATATAATATTCAACTCACCCCACAATGTTGTCCAGCCGGGTGTCGATATAGTTCTTTGTTAACGGTGTAACATAAAAAAATAAAAATAATGGTTTCTATCATTAAATATGAAGTTATTAAAATGTTAAAAAGAAATCATTTATAGTGACGTTTTTTGCAGTAGGATAGCGATTTTTTTCTATGAAATATTCAGCCAACCAAAAATAAATTCATTAAATAAAAAACACACGTTGTTTAAATCCACTTTATTTTTGTATAAGTCAACTAGGTTCGACTCTGCTGAGTCTTCATCGGGACTTAAAAATATACAGTATATTTTTAAGTCCCGATGAAGACTCAGCAGAATCGAAACTAGTTGACTTATACAAAAATAAAGTGGATTTAAACAACGTGTGTTTTTTATTTAATTAATCATGTCAATCCACAAAGTGTTTGCTTTTTTTGATAAAAATAAATTCACCCAAAAAACATTAAAAAATTTCAAATAATGAATTAAAACACCCGAGTTCATTTGCGAGTTTGAAAAATTACAGTCCTTTATTTATTTTGTACAACATGTCAAAGTGAATGAGTGTCGTACGTACAATGGCCGCATTGATTGATGTGCCGGCATACACTGACAGAAATGGAAAAACGTGAAACATCATTCATAAAACTTAGCGCACTCCCCCCCATCCACCTCACACCCCCACCCCTTTCAAACAACTGTCCCAACGACTCGGCGGCCAACAAATAACCCTAAACACCAACAATCTAATGGCCCCTTTTATTTAAATTCTACGTTCACTTGCAATCTAATGATAAGCAGGCTAAATTTGATAATAAAACCATGAAAACGGTGTTTTATCGATGATTTAGTTTTCGGTGGCGTGCATTGGCTGCGTTTTTTCAGAGCACTTAAGTTCGTATTTTCACAGACGAAAAGTTTTTATTGCGAATTCTGCTTTTATGCATGGGAAAAAAAACGTGAAAAATTACCAGCAACCTGAAAAAAATGAAATTCAAATACATGAAAAAATATATATTAAATGTATTTTAAAAAAAGATAAACATTCCCTGGTTACGAATAATCTGACAATGTTTGATTTCCTCCTGTTTCCATAATTTTAAGCGAAAAAAGTGGCAATGATAGAGGGCTTTGCCAGTAGAGGATTAAACCTGCGACACCTGGTGGGAACCCGACGCATTTGTCCACTCGACTACAGACCGGTCTTGATATATAAGTGTTTTTGTTTTTAATTTCTAGAATCGTCCTGATGAAAAACCACCATTCACCAGATTTGAAAGGTTGCTTGAAATCACTTTCGCTATCTAAGCCGATCTGAATAGCCACACTTTTTTAACCCCTATATTACAATATGCTTCCATTTCTCTAATTCCTTTCGCTACATAATTTTTCCCTATTCTCGGGGTGTCAACCCTATTTACCTAAGCAGTTGTGTGGTGATAAAATATATAACATAAAGCGCTGCTTTGGTGTTTATCACTTCGGAATTTTAAGCACTCGAAAACGTTCTACAATAGGAACATCGATCGGTTACCCTAGTTGCATTTTTAAATTTATATTTAACCTTTATATGTACCCTACATAATACGTTGATATGGTAGTACATTCAAAGACACCGCGATTCAGGGTGGTACCAAGAAATCGCATATATTTTTATTAAAGCCCAAATAAAAAAGGTTGTGATGAGAAAAGGTTGTATGACAAGGTATGAAAAGTTTTGACCGGTCGGTAGCTGAATGGAGAACGCGTCGGATTCCCACCCGGGCGTCGTGCGTTCAATTCCTCTGCTGGCTAAGTCCTCCATCATTGCACAAGCAACATCTTCCGCTTTTTATGATGGCAGTAGGAGTTTTTCAAATATTGTCAGGTTATTCGTAACTCGGGAATGTTTGTCTTACTTTAAAAAAAAATAATAATAATAAAAATATTTCCGTACGGTAAGTGTAACCAACCCTTCATAGTAAACATTGTATCGCCCGCTAAAGGCGGTAATCTATCGCGCTTCAGGCTCACTAATTGCCAAATCTGTTTGACTGACCTTAACCTATGCACATACCTATTTGTGCTAATGGGCTGGTACCTACTCTCACCGTTAGCGATGACGTGATCAATCGTAAAGCTACAACCACTCGTTGTTGTTTAAACTGTTGTTTTTCTTACAAAATTTAAGATATCACCCCGAAACACAATGAACGAGCATAATGAAGTTGCCTGGAGGACAACTTCGACTGAGATCGTGTACTTACCGAGGCTAGTCATACCTGTAACTTATCTTCAGTTATTTACGTGGAATAATAACATAAACTAAAAGCGCCCAAATTTAATTTTGTTTCTAAAGATGTGGGTGCGGAACCGTTTTTAAGTGCCCCTGGAAAACAAATGTCATGCGAGCGTACAAGTATATAAATATGCCCGTTGTGTTTTAAACAATAACACGCAATTTATCACGAAAGCTGGAAAACTCAGGAAACTCGCAATAAAGCCCGCTTCACAAGGCTCCATTGTTGCAAATCATTCATCATTCACAGCTAATTAATACACTGTAGGTACAGCCAACAACCGTCGTGTGTGAAGTAAATTAATTTTCACTCCGGAAATTTAATGTACTAGGTGAACCCTTGACTGCAATATAAATGTTATTCACTGATACTTGCTTTTAAAAATCCGATGTTTTTTTTAACCTTGTTCTGGATCCTAAGACTTAAGCATAATTTAATACAAAATATCAGGCTCAAAAAAAAAGGTACAAAATATGGTGTTATTTATTCTAAATCTAGGTAATTTTTCTATTTTATCAGTACCTATAATTAATTTTCTTTACGCATACATAATTTGAACAGCTTACATTAAATGACACCAATACAACAAGTTGCAAAAAGTCGGTACGGAGGCCAACACTAGAATTATGATAATTATTACAAAACGATTAAATAAATAATATATAATAAAATCTGACAACTGAAAACAACACAGCAATTTAAACTGACAAACTTTATTTTAGAACGTTATTTAATTAAAAAATCCAAGTTTATCTTTAAGTTTGATACAATTTCATCAGTACACGCTTCAGGGTTGCTTTGAGTTTTGATTTTGCGTTGTTTACGTTTTGACATTTAAGTTTTTTCCTCTATCTATCACCATTTTAATATTTAATTAAACATAGTATTGTCTCTTTAACGAAAAAGTTTCTTATATGCCATCGAAATATAATTTTTTGTTTTTATTTTATTAATTTATTTATAATAATATTTTTTTGATTACTTGAATAGCGCCGTTTTTGTTAATATCACTTCAAGGGCGCTGAACAAATCTCAATTTCTAGTTAATATAATTTCCTAGTTTATATTAATATTTATTTAAATTAAGTAACATAGAACATATACAGGAACATACATACCTAGCAGAACACTTCTGATGGACACAATCACTTTATTATAATAACTTAAAATTCTAGCTGATAAATATATATATTCATTTTAGGACATGAGAGAAAATATAATATTTCCGAAGGTGATTCATCGTTGAGTAAGAAACAGAGAATGATGAAAATCACTTAAGGAATGAGAGAGTCTGAATTTTTTTTCTTATTTTGGACAGAAATTTTATCGGGCTTGTTACACATCTCGATTATGGATATGATTTTCTGAAAAGATGAGTTTTGAGTTTGGCTCTTAACTCTGTCGAGTCTTTTATTATTATCAGGTATGTGATACCCTCAATACTTCTTAAATACCTAATCATATCACCATAATCACTTAACAACATAAATGATGTTACTGCATACCCTTTCTTATATGGCAATCAATTCTCAGCGATAAACGAATCATGCGATGACAATTTTTTTTTTCAAAAATGACACCTCAATTTCAGCATACGGATATTTTAATCCAAGCATGTAACTTTTAGTCCCGCCAAGATCGCTTCAAGTATTTTATATCAATGATTCCCACATTAGTTGTTTCCCGAAGTGAGGGTAATTATTTTTAAGGTTTTCATACGTCCTTATCTAAAGTCAAAGCTCAATCTACAAATGCGTAATTTATAATTGAAAGTAGGGTCAAACAAAGAAAAATATATTTTTACATTCGTTATTTATTAACATGGAGCAATTTTTTTAGGAAATCAACCAAATGGCTTTTACTTAAACATTTCATTGAATTCTGTTATGTTTGAAGCAGCAAATAAATAATCTGGAACGCTGAGCTCTGGCGTCATGAAATTTATACAGCTTTTTGTACGCAGTTTCTAGATATGGTTTGTACTTACTTTATTGCGCAGATTTCTTTTTTTTTATATATAATTGTACAACAGATATAAACCCAATAACAGTACAATGGAACAACAAGTAAGCAATTTCAAATTATAAAATTTTTAAATTAATAAGTTTTTTGAACTTTTGTAAATTATCTGAAAATATATCCAAATATATAGATGATGTATTTAACAGAATTATACCTCTTGTCATGCCATGCTGAGCCAAAACATCTGTCCGACCATAGGGTATTCTGAACATTGCATGATTTCTGCTGCGACAGTATTTTTCTGGTACGAATAAGCAGTAGCATGCCAAGAGGTATGGACAGTCGATTAAGTGATTTATAATTTTAAAGCCTATTGTCATGAGACCAGCATGCGCCTAGTCTCTAAGCTTTGATAATGTGTCTCCTCGAGTAGTTCCATGTGATGCATGAACATAGGGTATGTTCCGTGCGAACGCATGTACACATACCTGAGGAATTTTTTTTTAATCTGGTCCAACATATTTATGTATTTGGTTTGATGTGGAGCCCAAACGTGCTAGCGTACTCCAACTTGCTTCTGATCACTCCATTGAAGAGGGCTGTCATCGCATTTGTGTTATTAAACTCTTTGCACCTTCTGATTACAAAACCAAGAAGTTTATAATAATTTGAAGTAAGCTGCACTATATGACTCGAAAACGTTAGCCTGGGATCAAAAACCACCCCGAGATCTTTGATGGTAAATACGCGGGTTAAAATTTCACTATTCATAATATATTTGAAAAAAAAGGCTTTTTAGATCGGCTTTATGTCATAATGACGCATTTTTTTATATTAAAATTATTGTTTCTTGACCAGTTTGAAATTGCATCTAGGTCGGCTTGTAGTTTGTCAAAATCTTCATCCGATTCAATCTCTTTTAAAAGTTTGAGATCGTCCGCAAACAATAAGCACGAGCTGTGACGTATGCAATCCTGGATGTCGTCTATCAAGATAAGGAACAATAGGGGACCGTTTCGTTCCATTTCGTTTCATAATAAAGGTGAATTCATAAATTTCTCGATCAATTCGCAAATTCTTTCTACTAGATATGCGTTGCGGGGTGTTTCGAACGTTACACTAAAAATGCTCGATTTATTAAGACCATCTGTATTTAGCATTTACCCAAAACTGTCTTCTTATTTTCTTCTATCCTACCTGCCTTTGCGTGGTAACGGTTAGCTAGTTAGTTATTTAATAGAATAAATCATTTGCAAACGCAGGCTTGACAAAACCAATGTCTACTTGGCAGAGGTTTCAAATTAACAGAACCCCGAAATACAATTATTTGATCCTGAATAACAAACACTTCACAAATTAAATTCACAAATCGTTAGATATTATTTATAATTATTGTAATTTGTCTAAATTGTAATCGTGAAAGCTATGTTAACTACGGTTAAAACAAAACACAGTATTCTATATTTATCTACCTTTACAAATATACTGTCTTCTTAATGTATGTAGCTATCACACGTGCTGTAATCCGTATTTCCCCTTTGTTAATGAACTCGTACGGCAAGCTTTCCTGCTAGCTGCTAGCTGCTAGCTGGATGCAGCGAAATGTTATCATGCTCTGCTCCAGCGGACACGAAAACAATTATTTATTTATTTTACACAAAGCAATTGGAGTATTTAGAGAACTTATAGTGACAAACCCTCAAAGAATGGCTAACCATTGTACCTATGTATAATACCTCCAACAAAGCGACATTGTTTCACATATTCGTTGCTTAAAACGGAAGGTATTACAATCAAATTAGAGAGGCAAACTTTCTCGGTTACGAATAACCTGACAGTATTTGAATTCCTCCAATTACATTCCCATAAGCGGAAAATGTTGCTTATGTAATGATGTAGGACTTGGATAGCCGAGGATTGGATCCGCGACGCTTGGTTATTAACGCGACGCTTTTGACCACTCGGCTACCTACCTGCCGAATTGCCAATTAAATGAAGCCTCTGCTATTATTATTTACTATTACAATGTGTTTTATGTGATAACAATACAAGAGTCCCATCTGTGTGGAATTAGTAAAATCATGGTACCCCGAACACTTTTATATACTCGTATTATTATATAACATGTAAGTTTAGTGGGGAAAGAAATGGAAAATATAATATGAATAAAGATATGAAAAACCGGTTTTTCATATCTGGTCTTACTACGCCTCACATCAAAGATAAAATCCTAGTGTGGAGTAGCTACATTATCTAAATGCACTTTGGGAAAACTTTTATTTTTAAAACCATTTCACTGCAACGATGGGCAGACCTAGTAAAACGTTGCACGACTCTCATTGCTTCATCCACTTTCACATATCGCCTCGTATAATAAAACCATCAAAATATGGATATTTTCTTTTTTTTCATTCAATTCCAATGTAATTTGAATCTTTCTTTTTTTTTAATAATAACCCAGAGCATTTTCTTCGTTTTGCTGTATGTAGTCTTCTATAATTGAAAACACTTTTTCACTGGGGATGAAATACAATATTACAACAATGATACTATCTCAACAGGTAAACCACAAATGAAAATAACGTAGGGAAAAATGCATCATTATGTACAATTTTATAAGGGGGTTAGAATATGAAAGCTTTTACATTTGTAATATTATACTTCCGAGTCATAACAAATACAAGGTTTTCCTGCTAACTTGCGTCTGTAACGCAGACCTACTGATATAAATAGGGATAAGGAATAAACAACAACACGATGTTGTAAATAATACCTTCCAAGAGCTCGCCACTATTTTCACTAGGTACTATTTTGCGCTTGCTTCTAAATCTGTGATGGAGGAAATGCATCCCCGATTCAGTTTTGTTAACCATTTTCCGTTTTTATTGTTTTTTTAAAAACGCAAATGTCTATTTATGAGTGAATAAGTCATATTTGTTTACACTTTCTACACATTGGCTGGTTTTTCTTAAAAATATATTGTCTTAAAAATGCTAAAAATATATTTTTTTTTTCGTGGAAAGCAAAGCGTTGGGGTTTGACATGTTTAATGAAATGAAAAATTATTTTGGTATAAAAATCTGTGGTCTTATACAAAGTTGTTTTTTCATTTCATTAAAAATATAAAGAAATGTACACAATGTTGTAAGTACTTCCCATTAAATATAAAAATAGCATATTCATTTAAAGGCAGATCAAAAGGAAAGTAAAAAAATTAGGTTTTTTTTTTTACTAGAAAAATCCAAGTAAAAAAAACTCCTTAAGAACAGTCAAAACAATAATCAGTGGCGTACGGGTAAACATTGGTATTTGCGAACGCTCTAGTGCCTCTCAAACATATATATTACGCGTTTAGAACAGTATAATAATACTACTGTTGAACGGCAGTTTTATCTAAAAGATGGTACGTAACAAATATGTAAGCTATTGATACTATTTTTTTGCCATGAAAATATAAACATGTACGGATAGTGTTCGATACCACTGTCGTCAGAAGATAATAAATAGGTACCTACCGTTTGGTCTACTTCCTCACATGTGTATTGCTAATATAATGTATCTTAACGTAGGTTCATAAGTACCTATGGATATTTCAATACAAATAGTTCGTAACTACAAGATTGTTTTCACATTAAATTCCAAAACTATTCTTCGTATAAATCAGTGAATTTTTTGACAAGTTTGGAATGTTATTGAAAAAGGGTTTCATGTAAAAAATTCTGAAAGTCTGGTAAAGTTTCAAAAACGCATATAAACCTTCTTCTCCGAAAATCCTAAAGAATTGCTTTATTACTGTTAACGGATTTCTCGATCAACGAGATAATATTAATGTTATATCAGGAAGTACCGCATTTAGCAGCCCAGTCGTTGATTTAAATAATCGAGCTTCGGCAGTTGCAAACTAAGCCATTAATAATTGCCGTTTGTACACAGTCATTAGGCGCACATGAGCAAGTCTGCTTGCAGCGAATTTATGAAAATCCCTCGCTATAACTTTTCATTTTCGGCACTAAAAATATTACAATTTTAATATTTGTGTTTTTCCGTAAAACAAAATAATCCTTTCACTAGCATCAAAAAAAATTGAAGAAGTTTATTATTTTTGGAAGCTTGTATTGATAAGTCTAGTAATGCCGTAAAAAATATTTAGTATTTATGTGTCAAATGTACAATTGGTTGAAAACAGGGGGCATCTTTTTTTGAAACGACTGTCTTTACTATCTGGTTTTTTTCGAAATTTCAACACCCTTTTTTTAAATATTCTGTGTTATTGACGATTTTTTTTTCACTTTAAGTTACATATCACAAAACTGCGCTATATAAGTTCACTGTTATTATTAACCTGTTTAATAATCTTGTCAAATATTTTTGACATATGAATCGATAATGGTGGAACTTACTCAAAATATAATTACCCTAAATGATAAATTTCAGACTATGCAAATTTCACTACGCCATAGCTCATCTTACAAGTGTGTTTTACTGAAATATACAAACAAATTTCCTACTTTTCCGACATTTTGGATCTGTACGTACTTGAGGAAATCTTTTGTACGACAAAGGCAAGTTTTGCATAATGTTTAATCAATGACTTTATGAATTTATTAACCCGGTCAAACAACACACACATGTAGGTACCACCAAGATTAGCAAAATATATATTTTTTAGGTACTAAGGCACAACAGCACGGTTTTCGTGAGGGCTTCACTTAGTGGTGCGTGCCCAAAAACGGTTCAGGAAAAGTGACTAATTTCTGCATAAATTAAGCCGGTTCTACTAAATCGAACATGGTCCCCATACTACTAATCTTCCTATCGAATTGAAAGTCGAACCAAGGTTGTCGTTTATTTTAAATCAGTTTTTGGAACAGTAAAACGAGGGACACGAGTAAAACAAATTATACTTTCAAATCTGTCCAGTTAATCCTTAAAGTGAAGACGTGTACCTACTATGTAAATTAATAAAAAGTTTTAGTTTACGTCAAGAGATATAAATTTAAATTATCAGAATAAGCAAACACTTTGTGGATTGACATGATTAATTAAATAAAAAACACATGTTGTTTAAATCCACTTTATTTTTGTATAAGTCAACTAGTTTCGATTCTGCTGAATTTTCATCGGGACTCAAAAATATACTAATGAAATTAGAGGAATGTGCATATATATATAATGGTGAAAATGGGGAAAAGAGAGATATAGTATTAAGAGGGAGACAACAATATAACAATAGGACAAAAGTAACGTATCATATAATGTATTTAGTTAAGTGGGCGAGGGGGAAACCATGGAAGATAGAGGGGGTAGCAGAACGTCAAGTTTGAGGGGAGAGGAGGTGGAGGAGAAGGGAAACATGTTTAGGATAGGACTATAAGTTTAAAAAAATTGGTTATTTAAAAGATGGTTATCATTAAGTTTTACTGATTTAGTTATTTCCAGGGCTTCTACGTTGTTTAGCCGTAGGCCTATTCCATTTTTATGTAGAATATTAATTCCCGTATTTTGATGGAAAGGAATGATTATTACTTATTAGATGTTCCGCAAATTCAGAAATACCTACACTATTCAGACATCGCATATGTTCTTTGACTCTAACATTAAAATTACGGGCAGTAAAATGAAGGGCAATTATTACATGTAAGTTTACAAATGCCAGAATGGCTTGAATTATTTTCTTTATCTTTGCAGTTAATTAAAAAATTCCTAAGTTGTTATTGGTATAATAGGCGGGTTTTATTTCAGAAGGCAATTTAATGGTACTAAGTGATGAAAAATTATTAATAAATAGAATCCGGTGCCATATTGATTTTTGCTTCCACTTTTGGTACAGCCTCAAACTATATATTTTAAAATAAGAATTAACTTTAAAGCTTTTATGCTTATTATTTTTATATTAATTATTGAAATAATATCAATAATCTTTAATGTGAAACAGAATTAATAACAGTCGCGACCGAGGCTCGAACTCGGAACCTCTACTTTTTTATATTTTTTTTTTACACCATCTAGGCACATAATATGTCCTCAGGTAGAAGATGGCAGCCAAATCGGAAGAAAAAAATAAAAATTGATAAATAATTTTCAAATGAAGAATGAAGAATGATTAAAAATGCCGGTTTCTTATAAGGTCTCGATGGCTCAATTGGCAGAAGCGTTACCCCGGCTAGAGTAGAGGTTCCGAGTTCGAATCTCGGTCGCGACCGTTATTTTTTCTGTTTCATATTTACGTTGAATATTATTGATATATTTCAATAATTAAAATATAAATATAATTTAGTTTTTAGAAAGACAAACATTCTCGGGTTATTCGTAACCTGACAATATTTGAAAAACTTCTACTACTATCATAATAAGCGGAAAATTTTACTTGTGCAATGATGGAGGACTTAGCTAGCAAAGGAATTGAACCCACGACGTCTGGGAATCCGACGGGTCAGTCCACTCAGCAACTAACCGGTCATAAACGTGTGCTTCTATTAATGTATAGAAAAATACCACGTGACCTTGTTGAATTGAAGTAAAATAATGTAAGGCACGTGAAGTCGAAAGTAAAACTGGTCTGGGCTAAACGCTGGTTGTAACCATGGTTTTGTTTAGACTTTCAAGGTTTATGGTTGGAAATTTAACAAGTAACCAAAAATAATTTTCCTTTCAAATAGAATTTTATCTTTCATTTTTAAACAGTTTTTTTACTGTAAGAAATTTTGAAATTGAAATAAAAAACGCCTCACAAAGAAAACGAATACAAGTGTAGAAAATCAAATTCAATGGTCCCTGCTTTTGGTTTATCAAATTCTCATATATTTAATGACAGCAATTACATAGGAATTCATCTTTTATAATACCTAAACAGTTTTCATCTTCTGAAATAGTTGGTATTTGAAAAATGCCGTTACTAAATTCCTATGATTAGTTACTAAATATATCGTCGCTGAAAGGGCTGAAGCACCATTTTGGGAAGTTTACGCCGTGGAGCACTTACAATAAATTGTTTTACAATAAAATTCTTAAGTTTTCAGTATCAGGTTGGATTCTGGAAAAAAAAGTTAACTTAGGTAACTCAATGCTCTTACTGAGTTACCTGAAGCGTCTAAAAGCTAAAAAAAATCCCAAACTTGTGTCGCTTGAGTCATTCCTTTTCCCAAATGGTAAATATATTTTAAATGTCTGAAGGGTTACAAAAGTCTTCAGAATCAAATGAGATTTAGAGCATATGATGCAGAAAGAAAAACTGATCAAAACTGCATATTTAACTCATTGTTGACCAAAGTGTCGCTTAAGCCATTTTTCCTTTCTAGCGATGATATGTTCAAAAAGTAGATATAAAACAAATCTCGAAGCTTAACAGAATAACCACTAGTTTTGCTTACGAATAGTTAGATGCAGCATTTCGTATCAACAACTCGTTTTCCACAACTTCTGGGGAACCTCATCCTAAATTGTATTGCGCTCTTATGTCCTGATCTTCGGATTTTTTTCTTCGTGTAACCCCGGAGAACCGATTGTCTCTCTTCTCCTGTACCATTTCTTTGTTGGGCTTCTTACTTGGCCCTCTTCTTTTTTGTTGATTTTTTTTTCTATTTTAAAAAATTTATTACCATTTTATACGGTGTGTTTTGTTTTAGTTCGTCTCTCTGCGATGGTGGGAGTGCGCGCCGGCATATGTGTGGAGTCGCGTGGCGTTTTATCCTCTGCCTGCCCGTACGTGGAAATGGCGTTCCGGTCGGGTGCAGCGCGTCCGTTCTCGGATAGAAACGCATTTAATTTGAGTTTGGCACAGAGGGCACGTTTTTATGTTAATTTCAATGCGTTTTGAGAATAACTGAGAAATGTGCGCGGTGCGTGCGGAATACCCTGATCAGTGGGTGCATTTTGAATCATTGTTGATTCGATAGATATTCTATCGGTATATGGCATCCCCGCGCATCCAAAGATCAATTTGAATAACCATCTTTTCTTTTACGAATATTGCCATCGACTGTTGTTATAACATAATAGATATTTCACGTCGAAACCGTCTGTGTGGTTATTTTTCATAATTTTCTTTAGCAGCCCGCGTGAAAGAGGCATCTATCGGATTGTGTTCTTCCAACGTTATCAATAATTACCTTAAGAGTTTGACACGTCACATGGACCCCTGAACCCGTACAAAAGCAACGGAGAAGAAACTAGAAACCTTACAACTCAAAGTATACTGTTGTAAATTGAAAATTTCCTGGACAGACCGAGTAACCAGAGATCATGACAGGAATATCCAAAGACAAGAAAATTGACAACATTATCAATAATACCATAGTATATCATAACCATCTTCTTGGACATATATTTATTTATTAGAAATAAAAACAAATAAAATATTGAAAGGAAAGATACTCGGCCAAGAAAGTGCTGACCGAATTTACTCCGTAGCTTGAGAATCTTCAAATATGGTTCGGTGGCATCACCAGGTAATATGTTTTCAGGCTGTATCAATATGTGTCAATGCTTAACGTCTGACCTTTGTAAAATGAAGAAGAAAAAAACTATTCTAACCGTAAACTTTTATAATAGAAAAGCAAGCAACCGTATCACAGTGACCCACTATCGTGAATGCTCCTTAATTATTCATGTCGCGGTAGAACGAGAGGGATTAAAAATATTGTTCAAAGAAACAACATCGAATGCAGTCTGTCTCCAGCCCACGTTCATCTTCTAGCTCAGGCTCGTTGGGCTGCTGTTAATCCAGACACGAGTGGGCATCTCTAATTGCCGCAGCCGCCGCCGCCAGGCCATTAGCGGAGTCGAGGTGAAATCAACGACGCTGTCCCGGCCGCAGTCCCCATTGTCCGAGCCGGGCGTGCGCTCCGGGCGCGGGCGATAGCGCCCCCCTAATCCACAAATCATATCTAATAAACCCAAATCACTGATTGTCGAGATTTATTGGAGGGTGGAAGCTGTAAGCCTTGCAATGTACGGCTAAATAATTCGAGGGAAAACAGAAATCGGCCTCTGTTGGTCTGCATTCGTAATAAACTAAAAATACATGGTTTGAAGTTGATTTTAAACAAATTTTAAAACTCTTTACTCGTATAAAAGGTGACAATAAATTACATAAATTCAAGCGCAGTCTAATAGGGCAATAAGTAACAAAAAGTGAAAATCACACATACAAAACGCAAGTAAATTTGCTGAAACAATATTTTGTAAGTTTATAATTTCCAGAACTCCGAAAACGGGGGGAGGGGGGGTAATCCGAGATTCACATTTGAATTAATACTGATCAATCTATAGCAAAAAATATCTTTTTTTCCGAGGATGCACTCGGAATGTAATAAATTTAAATTTAACATTAATAAAAGCTGATCCTCACCATTCCCATTATTACCATAAAACGAGGAATTAATTCAAAGGTACACCTCGTGCAGAACACCCGTACAGGCTAATGCAACGGCTTCCTGCTACAGCAAACTCAACCCTATGCCTCTTCTATCCGCCATGCGGCAAGCGTTATTTTTTCGTCCCACCTTTTGAGTTACGTCGTTTACGATTAAATTGCCGCCGATAGTCGGTGGATAAGCACGTCGACACTGTGGCTGACGTCACGGTGAATTTTTAGTTTATTTTAATCAATACTTAATGAAATCATATGTTTTTAACATTTTTACTTTATTTACCTGTTAAAGGGATATTGATTTTTTTAGCAATTCAATAGAAAATGTACAATGGAACGTGTGCAAATGATTTTTTTTTTTAAATCTCCGCCCATTTTTTGGGGAACACCACTCGCCGATTTATTTTTAGGGTACTGCGTTTTCTTAAAAACTCAAATATTAGTTTTTTTACGAATATAAATTATGTATGGGGCCTTTTCAGTTTTTTAAATATCTTCCCGAGGGAAAATAACGGTGTTCCTACAACAACATATAACAAAGTTAGACCATCTTAAAGGTCGGAAGTTCTCAGTGTTCAGAAGTCGTTGTCCAAATGTGGTACTATACCTTGGAACTATTTTTTCACCCTTTAAATTGGACGTAGTTGTGCAGAAAGCATCCAACCCCAAAAAGAGGAAATTGAGAAAAAGGCGTTTGAATATATGACGATAAAAAAAAACATCAATATACGTAATCGGCGTTTGTAAAGTGAATATCATTTTTTTTTCTTTATGGGCATTATCATAAATAGGTAATTCATAATTTATCAATTTGTTTATTAAAAAAAAAAGTTTTTATTTTATTATCCTACATTTCATAATGTTTTCAAACTTCAATCTAAGTCGAATATCTGTAATGTGCGTCAGTAAAAAAAATTACCAAAAATCGTTTGCATTTGAAGCTTGATATAAATCTTTTAATTATCTATAGGATAACATATTAAACTCTTGAACGCATTCTGCATAACTACGTCCAATTAATACTATACGACGTTTTATAATCAATGTATTGAATGCGTACTGAAGACAACTGTATTTAACCTAAATAATTTGCTTATTTTACAATTTCCCATCTCCTGAGCTATTTTGGTTCTGAGGTACCTACCGGTAAAAATATGTGTAAGCATTACATACAAACAATGCTTCGAGGAAACTGTTCGTATGTTGTACAGACAAAAGATATTCTGACCCTGAACTTCGTAAGTACCTAACCCCGATAGCTTCCACGAACCTCGGTTTGTGTTGGCCATTATGAAGTTGGATACATTTCAGCAATAGAACGCCATAATTATTAATGTTATCATTAGCAATCAACGTAACTACATAATTAATCCCCTTAACTGATTTATTAAGTGTTGTCTCCGCATTCAATTTCCCACGCAAACGCAAAAATGTATTTATAGTTATTGACACAATTTGAATTTGTAGATGTGTCGTTTCTTTTTTGGATGCCGCCGGGTCTCAGTGTGATGCTGGTTGTTGAAATTTTATTGACCTTAAAAAAATAGCTCTACATCTGGCTTAGGCTTCAGCACTCAAAAATTGCCCTAAACGTCACTTATTGTTCTTTTTTTTTTTTTTTTTAAAAGAAAGACAAACATTCCCGGGTTACGAATAACCTGACAATATTTGAAAAACTCCTACTGCCATCGTAAGAAGCGGAAGATGTGGCTTGTGCAATGATGGAGGACTTAGCCAGCAGAGGAATCAAACGCGCGACGCCCGGGTGGGAATCCGACTTATATTATATCATTATAGCATTCTAATAAAAACAATACTACAAATGATTTATCTACAAATTCTACGTGGGATTTTACGAAAATGTTCAAGATTTACAGTAAATATATTTTTTTAACTGAATTAGATTTTTTATTAATAAGCCAGAAACTATATATATATATATATATATATATATATATATATATATATATATATATATATATATATATATATATATATATATATATATATATATATATATATATATATATATATATAAATAAAATATACATATATATATATAAATATATATATATGTATATTATTTTTTTACTTTCACAAAAAGGTTATTATAGAAATATAAAGTGAGTTAAATATGCAGTTTTGGTTAGTTTTTTTCTGCATCGAATACTTTGACTCTCGTTTGATTCTGAAGATTTTTGTGGCGCTTCAGACATCTATTTACCATTTGGGAGAAGGCTTGACTCAAGCGACACAAGTTTGGGACTTTTGTCGCTTCAGGAGCATTTAATTACCTGAGTTAACTTTTTTTTAAATCCAACCAGGTACTGAAGACATATGAATTTTTTTTTAAATCAAAAAATCTTATTGCTCTGGGGTAAACTTCCCAAAATGGCGCTCCAGCCCTTTTGCTTTTCCGGCGACGACATAATTAAATTAATGTTACAAGAAATGTATTCAAAAATATTAAAATAATAATAAAATCCGCAAAAACATGACATTTTGAGACACTTAATAACTACAGCTAATTTCAGATCGCTGATTCCACAAATTAAAAATCCCAAGCATGCATATAATAAGAAATATTTGATTTGGTTAATTATCATGGAGTTAATAAACCATAGCTTTTTAAGTTTTCCAGAACAACATGGTTTTAGGTAGGTATTGTAAAGGCTTAAAATCTTGATTTTAAATAGTTGAACGCCATTGCTAGCAAGTTGGTACTGCTGTACAATACCAGCTTATGCTTAATCAACAGTCATTCTATATTATTATATGTATATCGGGCGCATTCGAATTCCAAAAAATAAATATTGATTACCAGTTTAAAAAAATTGCGGTGAAACATTGATACAAATATGTGCGAAAAACCCGCATGCATATACCATATATGTGGATATGTACATCGTACATCATATATAAACCTATAATTTAACCAAATTTTCAGCATGAATATAATTTAGCTGGTTCAATACTTCATACCTGGTTAATCCCCAAACATCAAAACGAAACATTATCACGCAATATTAATTTATTGGGTAAAACCTTTGAGGTTTTAAAAATCAATTTCCTAAAGCCCACAACCTCGTAAGAAAAAATCAATGGAAAACTTATTTACATTGTGCGATTCAAAATAACGTTTCCGTATAAAAGCCAAAAGATTTGCGAGGTCAAAATATTCTTACCCAACACATTTTAATTTAAACTTTTGGACAGCGGTTGGTACTCGTAGGTTGGAGACATAACTTATTTATTCCGCTTTTCCGATTAAAACTTTCGAGGACATTATTTTCATTCAATTCTGTAAACTTTTTACTCGGCAATGATTTACTATAATATAACGCGTAGACGTAGATATCAGTGGCTCATAATGGCTTTTTTTTCTTATTTTTTTTATAAAATATAAATAAAGTGTTGAATTTGTGTTAATATTCTCTTGGGTATTACCTACATCTAGTAAAATTATGTAACCATGCATCTATGAGCAGTCGTAATAATTACCTAAGAAACGAGACTTTTCAAACGAAGCTTAAATTGAAGCCTGGATTTTGTGTAAATATTCTGCGAGTATTATTTATTTGTTTAAGTTTATTAAAGAGGTAGTTCTAAAAGTGATCACATGACAGCTTGTCTGCAGGTTCTACCAAATCAATTTATCCTAATAGTGAAATATGAATGTATACATTTATCATATTTATCATATGTATTAGATTTAACTTAATTATTAAATATACATAGATAAATATTTCATTTGGTACATTTTAATATTCAAAGATACATGGATTGTTCATTTACTAGCCATAATTTTGTCATTTTGGCGCAAGGCTTCTCATTTTTCTCAAATTTATGTTTTTTTATTAAATTTATTTTAAATATTTGGTACCATGAATTTAAGCATTCGACCTCCATACTTAAGGATCAGCACCCATAAATATACACTTTATGGCTTTCTAATATAGAAGCAATACTACAAATGATTTATCTGTAAATTCTACATGGGCAGTTAGGTTAATTTTAAGGTTTCCAGTGAATAATAATTATTTTACTGTAATCTTTTGAATTCTATATGAAATTCAAATTAGAATTTTATGTAAAACGTTCAAAAATGCCTTCGCTGGTTTTCAAACTGCGCTTTTTACAGACATTTTGGTATGTTTTTGATAGAATTTAAAAGATTACAGTTTAAAATTGTATTCATTGGAAACCTTTTTAACTACCTTTTTAACAGCGCCAAGGAAGGATTGGATAGAAATATATATATAGATCTAGAAATATAGACCATAGAAAAATAAATATGTTCAATTGTGTAAAGGTATAAGACCAAAAATTATTTAAAGAAGTTACCCGCTGAAGGTCAAAACTGGTAATATATTTCGGGCACTTGTGTATCTCACTTAAATTTATTTTGTACTGTTAATCCCAGATAAGAATATTGAGTGTAATTGTATTAATTAGGAGTCCATATGTAAGTATTTTAAACAAGTGATCTAGAAAAACATAATCGCGCCAGTTGCTGTATTGGTATGCTCTGTTGCAGCGTCCGCTTATTTGTAAAGAGTGTTACTCACGCGTGCAATTGGCTCTAAAAATGAGAAGTTTCCTTTCAAAAGTCCAAAATGGACGGATCTGTAGGATTATTAATTGAGCTCCCGCGCTACTGCAGCTATTTCAATGCTTGCCAGAGCTTTGCCTCAGTCCCGATATACCGGATCGCTGCTATCAAAAAGAGGCTCAACAAGGGCAATAATTCTTTCGAACATCATCTAGTACGAAAGGATAAAATAAAACTCAAAAAGCAATATTTGTACAAAAGTTGCTACGGTAAAACTTGAATACGAACCAGTTTTTTTTTTGTTTTAGTATTTTGCTTTTATCTATGGAGAGTTGCGTATTGCACACATCATACAATAACTACACAAATATATTAAACAAAGTTTCCGGTTTTATCTCATAAAGGTAGGTAATACTTCTGTGAGAAACTCCAATTTATGTACTACCTTCAAAACAAGGTAAGAGAATACGTCAATAAAAACGAGGAGTAACAATGTGGACGTTACGAAGTTGGAAACGTCGTTAATCGTCGTTCTTATGTCGTAATTTAGATAACTTTTTTTTCAGATTGATTTCCCGGAATTCATTAATAATTTCCATACACTTCAAACTCTTTCATCATAATTTCGCCTTAAAATCTAATTACTTAAATCTATTAGGGAAACTGGCGGTGGTATGTGATATATGCTCTTCCGCCAATCGACGTGAAGCTGAGCGGGAGGCAAATAAAGTGCATCCGTGCGATAACCAGACGCGACCACCAGGCAAAAGTGGACGACTGAGAATGGGCTGGAAGGAGACACGGAGAGAAGGGCCTGAACTGCTGAGAATGTAGATGCTGCAACCGAGAATGTACCTACTTACACTACTTTTCGCAAGGCCCACCCAGGTACCACAGTGAAATTTAGGTAGTTTGAGTTAAAAAAATATCGCGCTTTGGGCCAGTAACCCTGTGGCCTCACCCTTGCTCCGGCTCTGTTGTACGCAGGTACCCAGTATAACCCACAGCTATGTACGTGTATGACTGTTGGCTATAATAAAACAATGTTTAACGTATGTCAATACCTACCTTACAAATGTGTCATAAAAAAAACAATGAAATAGGTGTGCCGCCTCCAGGGAAGGGATGTTCGAACAATACGACAAGGCATGAAACCCGAAAATGGAAGTTTAAAAGCGTGGACAGAACTGAAGTTCCTAGTTCCCAACTTTACTTCGTTCTATATTCGCCCCGGGGGAAAATGGAAACCCTTATTAGCTTTGCATCCATAGACAGCATCTTTACTGTTAAACTTTCATAAAATATTCAACGTTTTGCCGAAGCTTTAGCCACTCCACTAGGCTATTTATTAATCCCGATAAATGAGATGAATAAATATATAATTATTTTTTAGGTATTTAAAATATACTAATTTTCGAATAAGCCAGAGGCGGTCGGTCCAACCTTTTCCCTTTTCGGGCCCATTGCCACTCTAGGAGATGTCGTATTTTTCAATTTCCCACTAAAATTTTCGAAGAGGTATGATTTATTTTCCAATCAATAAAATAATTATACTAATGCTGCCTAATATAGCTAGGTTTTCCAAATAATAGGTTATTTAATCAAACAAAAATAAAGCTACATTATTTGGTCAATGATTAGGCCAGTTGTATACTTGCATTAATCATTTATTTCGGATGCAAAACACAATATTTGTAAATAGAAAAAAAAAACAAAGTGTACGTCGTAAGACTATAATAAACAGATATTTTTAAATTAATAGATATTTGTGAAATTAGTAAGTAAGTATACAAACATATTAGAATAATCAAATGATTGAAACTTATGGTTATCAATCAATCTTGTTTGTATAGTTTGAGCTTTGCCATAGAGCGTGAAATAATACTGTCTGGAGAATCTTTTTTAGGACAGGAAGTGAAAAATGACCATGGTCTAGAAAAAACCTATTTAAGAAAAATAAAAACCATAAAGTCGTCTTGCAGGCTAGCTGTTGGGGGCAAGGAATGTAAGAACAACCTATTCTGATTCGTCAACCTTGTACAAATTAATGTTTGGCACGCGTTTAGCGTATCTCTCGAATGAGCACCCGTGCCTAAAGGAATAATAACGCAAAGACTCAGAAACACCCTCCATTCCAAGCTGACGCCAACATATTATGTATTCTGATCCAAAAGTTAGAAGACAATCATTGTTGACTTCGTCAACGTCCTGAACACATCTGAGAGGTACGTTTGGAAACTGTTCATTTTCTCCCTACTCTTGAAGACTTTTTTTCCTTTATAGTGAATACCGCAGAAGAGTCCCAATTGCTCCCAACCGTCTAGAGCCAGTGAGACTATGGCATACCCAATTGGGGTATATTGTGAGGTTGACGGTAGTGGGGAGGGGAAGTAGATGGAGAAAAGGAAGGTTGGGAAGTACTTGGCTATTTAGATTTGGTCACCAAACACGGCTAAAGCCATTTCAAGCAACGTTTCAATTCTGAATGGTGGTTTTTCACCAGAGCGATTCGATGAGTATCTTCCACTCTGGAACGTGCTGCAAATAAACTTTATATTATTTTATATGAATTAAATGTGTTAAAATGTATTTGCGCACGCCGGGTTTGAACCTTTGGATTGACGAATGATAACGGAAAAAATATATATATATATTAGGTAGGTATATATTCTTTTTTGAAAAAACATTATTTACCAATGCTACTTCTATTTACATCTTTGTGCAACTGTTTCAAAATAAATAAAAAGATTGCAATCGTATGTAAAAGCAAATTAGTCATCACTGTACGTAATCTTGCGTACTGTTATGCCATCTAGGAACATTCGTTTCAAGAATTTCGTGGTTCATTTCTACGAATATATAGTTAGCCAAGCTGCATACCAAAGTATACAGTTTCCTTCAGTATTATAATGTTGCTATGTGCATATAAATTACAAAAAAAATAAATCGACTGGCGATCATTCATTTTTCAAGAACTGCAAATTATTTCTGTTCATGCGTACCATCCCTAGCAAACGTCAAAATGTCAAATATTATTGGTCTTTCTATGGTTTTCTTAAAATAATATATTGTAAATAACATAATAATCACTGATAATACGTATCGGAAATGAGCTGATATTATTATTAATAATTATGAGTGGTTTCATCAATTACCTATTTAACTTCTTCTGCAAAATGTTCAGTATATTCACATTCGGAAAAGCGAATTTAAATAATTCGTTGAGTATTTATATAAAGACGAATACCGGGGATACCTTAGCAGTCGATCTTGATCCAAAATGGGATATAAAGAACGTAAAAGAAGTCATAGGACCACAGTTGGGCTTCGATCCTAATGAGATGAAAATAATATTTGCTGGTAAAGAACTTTGCGACTCCACAGTGATAGAGGTAATTGTTTTTATGGTTAAATATTCAAATCATTAGTTTGCAATATATAATTTTCTCTTATTATTTTGTTAATTTTCAGGAATGTGATTTGGGAGAAAAGAGCATTCTCCATGCTGTTCGAAGTAAATCTCGGAAAGCCAATAGACTCCCTACCACTCTAGAAAGAAAGGAAAGTGAATCTGAAGGGACTGATAGTAATATTGTCGAAATAGATACAGCTGAAGGATTCAAGCCCCTGTCAGAGACCATGCTGGATCTGCAACTGACGACCGTAGAGCGTGCCAATGTGTCAGACTCTGGTAATAATGACATTTATATGTAACGCCCAAATGGACTTTCTATATAAAATGTGCCAATAATTCAGCAAAATAGCTAAATTAATTTATCAAGCTTGTTCCCATGCTATCAAACCTCAAAGATTATAATAGAGACAGAGTTTGATTTTAATGTACTAATTTAAGTTAATAGAAAAATGTGTATGATATGGTATCTTCACAGGCGTTCATACTTAAATCTACACGGACTTTATATCAAAGTGCAGTAAATTGCAATGCATAGTTTTACACAGTTTCAATTCAAATAGTTGGCTCAACACCTGACTTGAAATTATTTTTATATCTTTTCGTAACACTTAATACAAAAGCATGGGTTTGTACACACTTCTTCTTTTTGTAAAATTCAGATATATTTCTGCTTGGAAATTTATCCAAACAAATCGGTACACTTTTCTTTCGCCGACTCAGGATTTCAATGAATAAAACCACAAACCTTTCTCTATTGTATGCAACATTCATCATACCTTCATTTCAGAGAGAGCCAAGCTGCGTGCGCACTTCTACGTGTGGTGCGGCCAATGCAAGTTGATGCGTGAGGGCAAGTTGCGTGTGCGCTGCGCTGGGTGTCGCGGAGGTGCCTTCACAGTGCATAGCGACCCCCACAACTGGGAGCATGTGCTCCAACCTAATCAGATCACTGGGGAGTGCTTGCATCAGCCTAGTTGCTCTACTGTAAGTCTTCATTCATATTATTTTCTAGGAATGATTGATGAATGGTAATTGGAGAATCCAAGGGTGGGATTTGGCCTCCTCCACAAATGCTCTCCACTGGCTGTGGTCTCTCACTACTTGCCTCCAGTCCTTAGTCCTTCCCATCCTGCCATAATCCTTTCTCGTTCTGCCTCTGAGTCGCTTCCATTGATCTTCAATTGATCATGATTTGGAGGATTAAAAGGGACCATATAATCTTCAAAGCACGGCATCCCTGTTCTCTTCAAGTTAGTGTCAGTTGAGCCTCTTTTCAATAATGGACAGTGACAAATCTACCGATACGGTTGTAGGCCCCATATTACAAAGACCTAATTTACAGATGTTGGTCTGTGTGCCAATCAATAGAGCCCTTCTATAAATCTACCTTCTTAACCAAAGTGAGGGTAAAACCAGTGAATAAGAACTTAATTTTGTACATACTATTTTAACGATGCCTACTAACTAGACTGTCATTGATGGACAATGGTATGCCATACATTATAGGCGGTAGTAATTGAAATGCAGTTTCTATTTTTGTTGGGTGTTTTTAATTTTTATGTTTAAATTCAATCTATTGCTGTTTCAACTTCCAAATTCATGGTGCATTATCATTCCTTGCTTGTTCTAAATTAACTCCTTTTTATCAAAAAATTATTTTCAATGACCTGACAAAAACATTATAAAAACTGTTTCATTTCCTGTGGCCATATAAGCCAAATATAGAACTGACAAAACGGAGAAGATAAAATTGAGTTCCACTCTGAAAATTAAAATTTTGTTATATTAGATTAACCACGAGCAAGGGCCAGGTTTTGCCGAGTTTTACTTCAAGTGTGCAGAGCATGCAACCAAGGGAGAGAAAGATCAAGCCATTCCCCTCAACTTAATAAAACCAAATCTCAAGGATATCCCCTGTTTGGCGTGTGGAGATGTCAGGTACGGTATCTGTCGTTCGGTAGTCGTCCAATTTAATATACATAAATAAATTATTGATTGTACATACATACTATATATATGAATATATAAATCTTTTCTTTACTCATTTCAGCGAAACAGTTCTAGTCTTCCCTTGTGATGCCGGGCATGTCACATGTTTGGAATGTTTCCGCTTATATTGTTCTTCAAGGTATATACATAATTTTTTATCACTGCTATATTTATTTTAATTTTCTATGGTGGTATAGTTGGCTGACACGGGAAGGATTCCTCATCCACAAACCTTACCTCGACTGTCGGATTATAAAAATGTTTCGTTCTTTGTATGAATGCATTTTTCTTAATAGCCTTTGAAACTGTTACAGATTACGTGATAGGCAGTTTTGGATTCACCCTGAATACGGGTATTCGCTGCCATGCCCAGCTGGATGCGAAAATTCATTAATTCAAGAAATACATCACTTCAGGCTTTTAACAGAACAACAGGTGAAAGTAGCAAAGTGATTTGGTATTGAATAAAATAAATCCCCTAAATTTGAAGTTCCGATTCTGAGTAATATGTTTTAATTTCCCCAGGTCAAGGTTTCCATTGACATCATATTACTGCACTGACATATTAAGTTTAAAAATTCGGATATTGACTGCGCTAACAAATATTCACCGTAATACTTTCTTTGATTTTTTTTACAGTATTCTCAGTATCAGCGATTTGCAACTGAAGAATATGTGTTGCAGGCAGGTGGTGTCTTGTGTCCTCAACCTGGTAATTATTATATTATAAACGTTACCCTAAGACATAAAACTTACCATTCAAGTCATCAAACAATACTTTATCTTTCCACTGTGTTTTTTATTAGTGCTTCCTTTGCAGATTGCGGTATGGGAATTATCACCGATCCAGAATGTGTAAAAGTAACCTGTATCAATGGCTGTGGGGTTAGTTTTGACATTTATAAATCATATTTTAATCCCGATTTTCCAATCTCAACAACAACTTGCAAAAGCTTTATTGGAATAAAGTCACGCAACACTAGCTGTTATTTCACAAAGTAAATTCTCCCCTTTTCAGTATGTGTTCTGTGTAAAGTGTCTGCAAGGCTACCACATTGGGGAATGTGGAGAGACGGACCCCGCAACAGAAGATTCTAGAAGTTGCAGCTACAATGTGGACCCCGCCAAGGCTGAACAGGTTTGTGTTAACTCTTATTTTATTTTCTCTTACAAATTTACAACACAAAAGTATTGGTCTCTACTAGTATTATGAAAAATATGTTTTAAATAAAAGAAAACTTTGTTTTAGAACCACAGAATTTATTATGATGAAGGCCTTATCATTCTAAATGCCTTCATCATAATAAATTCTGTGGTTTTAAAACAAAGTATTATTTTATTTAATATAATGTCCAACCACCATGTGATTGCTTCTTACGAAAAAAAATAAAACAAAATAAATGTTTTTCCTGGGTCAGCTATAATAATTTCTCTCGTTCATAAGTACATATTTCTTCAAATAAAACTATAACTTTTTACATCATTCTATTTAAACGAAAATGCCAACTGCGGCCCAACCGTACCTTTGGGAGGGCGAATATATGGTTGCTATTTACACAAAGTAAATAATAATCTATACATATTATAATATGAGTACAAGATACAAACATAATTATGATCCTGCCGCTGAGAGTTCTCTTTCTATTTTATGCCGTAAAACCATAAGAGGTGATTAGAAAAGGTGCAAAAGAGACAGAACCAACAGTTGAGGCGGAGATAGGCAAGGGCAAAGGAAAGGAAGGAGAGGTTTAGGGGATAATCACAGAAGTACCGAAGAAACTAGTTAGTCATCATCATCACGGCGCTACACCTTAGGGTGAGATTTGGCCTCCAGCACAAATGTTCTCCACTGGCTGTGGTCTCTCGCCATTCGCCTCCAATCCTATTTCATGCAGTCCATCCACCCCTTCTCGGTCTGCTTCTGGGTTGCAGATCGGATATAAGACTGTAAAAATATATTATATTGTCCTGAAGAAGGTTGACTCCAACCGAAACTAGTTGAGATATATATATAATAATAAAGTGGTTTAAAACAAAATATACCACTACTTAAATTAAATTGCATTTAATTTAATGATCTTCCATTACAATGTTACTAATTCCCAAAATACCTATATTTTCCTTTCTAAATGTAGGCGACCTGGGAGGCTGCCAGTCGTACAACCATCAGAGTTATTTCCAAACCTTGCCCTGCTTGCCGAACACCCACACAGAGAGATGGTGGATGTATGCACATCATCTGCACAAGGTACATAATTTTATGCGACATTTCCCTTAACTGACTAGTAATGTACACATGCATATTACATTACGTTAAACTTGCAAGCTTAACCATTCAACAGAGTTAACAAGCAGATCATTCTGAACAAGCATTAGCTGCAGTTGATTACTCTACTGTAATCTAACGAACATGCCTTGAATGGTACATACATATTACATGTTAAGTAAATGTTGCAATTAGTTTATAATAAATTATGGGTAAAAGAAAATGGTATCGCCGTTGGTTAAAATCTGAGAATTATATTAGATGCAACTACCTCAACAGTTGAATTTGATAATCAAATACATATGAATAATCGTCATTTTTCCAGGGCTGGCTGTGGTTATCAATGGTGCTGGGTTTGACAAACCCTATGGACCCGTGATTGTATGGCGGCACATTGGTTTGGATAATTCTATGATTTTGGAAGAAAATATAGCACTTGTATCAAATGTTGATAATACATAATCGTCGCTGTGAAGTTCAAGGGGGCCAGTCCCACCAGAAATTGGCATACAAATATTTTCTGACAAAAAAGTAACATTTTTTGTTTGTAACTTTTTTGTTTTTAAAGATACATGGGTAAACTTTCTAGTGAGAGAAAGGAACTAGTGAAACTTGGTTGAACATTGAGAGAATGGAAAAAAAATATTCGGAAGTCAAAAGACTTGTCGTCATTGACTGCTTTAATGTACATATTCGTGCTAGGTCTATTGGAAATTTACATAATACTCATAAATAGGGCTTTCTGTGTCTCAAACCATTGACCTCGGCATTTTTTATGATTTTAAAATGCTTTTGTATACTCATTTTCGCCAAATTTGTGGCTTGACTCCCTTGACCTACACAGCGACAATATGTTTTGTAATTGTATAGTATAGTCATATGTAAAAAGATAATTCAAATATACATTGAGTATTGTACTCATTGTTAAATATATAATAATAATGTGCCTTATCTAGTTTATATTAAAGTATATTTTTACTAGCGTTAGTGTTCGTCGATCGAAACCCCAATGTAATATTAACATTAACATCAAGATATTGTATAAATAAATATATCTACATGTGATTTTGAGAACTGGTTCGTTGTGTTTTTATTTTTATCTAGTTTTCAAAAAATCTGAATATCATGTAAAACTATTTTGAATCTTCTATAGTTCATATGAAATATTAATGTAATATTGGAATAATATGATGGAAAATTTTTTGGAACCAATTCCTTGCTTTAAGCTTGTTTAGTGACCAGATCTGAATAGCCAAGTACCTACCAACCTTCCAATTCCCCAACTTCTTCTACTTCTCGCATCCCCCATCCTCACAACATACCCCGAATCGGGGTTAACATAGTTCTGCTGTAGATATATAAAGCTCATAAACTCAATTAATTTTTATTGGTCCTCAGTGGGTTTCGAACCCGCTATCTCTGAGTTCGGAGCCAAGGAGCATACCGCTCTCGAAGAGGTCGTCAATAATTAAATAAGCAATTTACACATAGTGCAATCAGCCCAAACTAACTCATAAAAATTGAAAAGACCCATACTGATGCCCCTTAAGAACTTGACTACCCTGACAAGCCAATAAACCGATAGCACATCAGGTAAAAGTTCAAACTAGCTACAAAACTCAATGAACGCAACAATACTAAGCCAAATACTTAAATCAACATATTTAATACACTTTTAGAAATACATTCTTTAATCAACACAATACAAGAAACACTGATTAATCTATTGCAACTAGTCATTTATTTTGGTAACTAAATTGATTTTATTAAAATGTCGCGATATATGAGAGAAAAGTCCAAACAGAATTACAAAAATCTGGTACGAATGTGTAGAGCACAAAATTCTAAAGACAATGATGCCGAAAACACCGGGCCTGGACTCAAGTCTCAAAACCAATGCGCAGTACTGCCGCGAATATAGGCAACGATTCTGGATCAAGTTTAGTATAAACTATAAACGAAGATTTCGTTTTACGAAAATAACTACGGCAGTCTCCGACACTGTCCTATATGACTTTTTAATAGTGACGACATGTACATGTTAATATTAATAATAATATGACAAAAGGAGAGATTTAAGTAAAAACATTTATTTTTACTATCAATTAATTTAAATTTGATAATGCATTCCAAAAAAAAATAATGGAATCACACCCAGAGTTATTTTTTCAAATAATTTGTAAGCAAGGTCGCGATATCTATTTCGAAATTGAAATCAGAAAAGTTGATAGTCTTGTTTAAAAGTTTCGTATCAGTCATTGGAACAAAGTAACATCGTCATTAGCAGTTGAAATATTCAAAACGCTTTCGAAAGAATCACTTGAATATAACGTGACCGAAAAAATGGGATAATTATGTAAAAATCACAATCATAAATTCACACCTGCTGTGTACGTAGTTGTATTAATTCATGGATAACCAAAAAAAAAATACTCAAGAAATTTGGTTTTATTTTTTGTTGTTGTTAAATAAGTCATTCAATTATGTTTGTAACTTGTTGATCGACATCGAAAATCAAACCAAGATACGTAAAACTGTAATATTTGGCAGCTTCGCACGACGTATCGTTTCCGATTGATTATTTCGAAGATTGAAGAAATATTCGAAAAATTTCAGAAATATCTACTTCGATAAGTATCATTATTGATTTACCCCATCACTATTTCAAATCGAAAATAATAATATTATTATCTGGGGAATTTTATCTATGGTTATGAAATTTAGTTGGGGTTTTTTGTTTTTGACTTTTACATTTTTCCTATTTTTACGCATAGAATCTAAATTGAATCTCTAGTAGTATTTTATTCAACAACATTTTTAGCAATGTCATAAAATTATTTGTTTGAAACTTGAATCAACTTAATCTTGACTATTTGTGTACGTGTTCTTAAGAAATATCAAAGAAAAGTATTATTTGTTAACATGTTATGATTGTCGGCCATATTTGTTATCGTCATTATTATGGTTTTGCCTTAATGTTTTGGCCGTAGTGACCCATTAAATTTTTCTATTGTCACAATAGAGATTTGAAAAGTTGACAATATTGATTGATTTGCGGTCTAACATGGCAGAAGCATTGTGCCTCAAGTGGACGGACTTCCACTCCAGTATTATCACTGCACTGGAGTCCCTCAAGTGTTCCGAGGACCTGGTGGATGTCACTCTGACCTGTGAGGGACAGAATATGAAAGCCCATAGAGTTATTCTGTCTGCGTGCAGCCCGTACTTTAGAGGAGTTTTCAAGGTACGTTTTACACATTTTTTTTTTATAAATCCTACACCTACCTAGGTGCAGCTAGAAATGCAATATTTGACATTTGATAGGTCAACCAAATTTTATCTGGTTGGAAACATGTCAATATAATACTAAAATGGAATATGTTTTTTTGCAAAATTGTATGTATCATTATTATCTGAATTTTGTTTCCTTGTTTTGGAACAAATGTTCAAATTACAATACATTATAGTCCTTGCTTTAATGCTTACCGATTAAATTTGCTTTTATTATTTCCTAATATTCTCTCACAACTACCTCTTACACCGATACTGTTTGTATCCTTATCTAATTGAAAATGAGTAGCTTGTGTGAGCGAAAGTAGTTGGCTTTAAACTCACATATAGATGTGTATATAACACAGGAAAATCCATGTCAGCACCCCATCATTATCCTGAAGGATGTGCTGGCGGGAGACATGGCCCGCCTGCTGGAGTATATGTACCAGGGGGAGGTGACAGTGCAAGAGGAGCAGCTCCCGGCGCTGCTGCAGACTGCCCAGCTGCTGCAGGTCTCAGGGCTGGCTGCTTACACCCTCACTCCGCAGGTTAGCCATTCATCTCTGCTATTCTGACACACGGTGTCACTGAAATGTTGTTTATCTCTTGTATTGGTGTTCTGGTATACATATTTATTATTTTCTATCTTACCTAAAACTCGTGTGTAGAGAACTGTAAAAAGTCATTGTGCCTTTATTGCAATAGTATTTATGTTTTCCTACAAATAGTACTATCAAAATACATATTTTGTTTTGCACACTCAAATCTTTAAAAATTGTTTTAAAACTCTGGCCCCGTCTCTGATAGTGCCGGATTACTCGAGATACCAGACCTCTGCAGTACTAAATTATTGGAAAACAAAACTATTTGTGTACTAAATAGTATTATCCTTTTAATTTTTTCAGAATAAAAGCAATCAACAACGAACATTGGTATCTTCCCCGAGTCACCCCAAAAGAGTTGCCCCACAAACAGTCAATACAAAAAAGCCTATAGCCCCAACCACGAGTCTACAAAAAGACCAAGTCACCAATCTCAAACCAACCTATCAAAATAAAAAGAGAAGAAACAGCACGTCAGAAAAACTGGCAGAATGCCTTCTGTCAGATCCAGTGAAAAAGAGTAAAAAAGAAAAACCTTTTTCTAATTCTTCCAAGATGTCCGAATCTACTTCCACAAGTGCTGAAATTGCCAAGACTGATTATACAGAGAAGGATAAATCTTCCGGAGTAAATAAAAACGATAGCGTGCCTTTGCCTAAATTAGTTACTATTGAACTTCCAGTCGCTCAACCTGATGACACCGAATTCTTAGCATCCATTAAGGTAATTCTTATTTAAATAATGTTACTTTAAAAAGTTTTCAATTTAAAAAAAAAAATCTTTTATACCTTTTTTTAATTGCTTTTTATCTTTCAGGTGAAACATGAAGTGCTTGAAGACGAGGAACGAGAAATGGATCCGGTGATACAGGAAGCCGAAGGCAGTAGCTCCCCTAATTCAAAACCATTTTACGAGACTAGTATGCTCGCACGATCACTGCTCTCTGGTTGGTTGAACATTCCTTATTTCTTGGTATCACAAACTTAGGTTGAGGTGTTTCAAAGTTTCACCACATTTGACATCGTTACAATTCAACGATTAGCGCCATTTTGACCCACAAATTGTGATCAACTGGCAAGCTTAACTGCGTGACTATTATGCTTGACGGCATAACATCACAATTTGATAAAACGCTGAAACAGACCTACAATTGGCACTTAATGAGGACCGTTCCAAGGTAAAAAAACCCAAATGGCCCTAATCAACGATTAGCTGTGATTAACTGTGGCGATGTCAAATATGACGAAAGTTTGAAACACCCAACCCAAGACATAATATATGCATCTGATCGTAGTGTATCATATTCATCCAAATAAACTGATTTATTTTTTTATCTTACAGGAACACAGTCGCTTAAAAGTGATGTAACCTTATCCACACCGCCTAAAGCGAAGACTGCCCAAACCACCGGTGAAATTCTTCCCCCTGATATTAAGGGAGAACGCCTTTCTCCGGGTGGTGACAGCCTGGAGCCGGAGATTCTTATTGCGGAGGACGATCCTCGAGGTGCCGGTGGACCTCCAGCAAACCACGCGGCCATTTGCGGAGACTGCCCGCACTCGCGAACCCAGTACTCAAATCAGTCCGCCCTCAAGTATCACGTAAGACTAATGCACTCAGACCTCACTAACCGACTGTGCTGTTACCTGTGTCCACGTTCCTTTACAGTGAGGGACACCTTTAAAGAACACATGTGGTCTTTTCACGGTCAAAGAAATTGACCTGCATTGTAAATCGTCCCTGTTCTGTCAAAAAAAAAAATACTTTTATTTTCTGCCAGAACAACGATGAAATTTTTTTTGAGTTAAATACAACACGGTCAATAATATCTCCATAATGTAAATAATGTTTTGTAAGGTTTTTTTTTTTTTACTTATCTGCTGAGTTAATTATTGCAGTGACCCTTGTCGTTGTTTGAGAATGAAAGTTGAATCTTATTATGTATATTGTTATTTTGTGTCTTTATATCTAACACTACTTTTAAGTGCTTGTAGATTTTTACAACTGCTAGTTATCTATTTGTCTCTATTTCATTTAATAGCAATAGCCTGATTTTGATTTTTTTTTTCAAAATTATATTATACTCTATTCAGTCCTAAAACTAGAATTCCTAATATTTTTTAAATTTCAAAAGAGACAAAAATGAATTTTAAAGGAATTGAGATTTCAAAAACAACATTTAAGTCTTTTTTTGTTTTTTTGTAAATTATTTTCTTTTAATTAGAATTAACTTATTAAACTTTATGATTTCTTTTGATATTAACACTAATTTTCAACGAAATATGCAACAACAGAAGACAGAAAATAAAAAGTTTAGGTTGCGACCGAGACTTGAACCCCGAACCTCTACTCTATTTGGGAGTAATGTCTCTGCCAATTGAGCTACCGAAACCTTTTTAGACACTGTTATTTTTATCAATCCCAAATTATTGAAAATAAATATAATTTGGGAAAAATAAATTCTCAAAGAAATATGGGATTGATAATTTAACAGTATTTAAAAAGGTTTAGGTAACTCAATTGGCAGAGATACTCTCCGATAGAGTAGAGGTTCCATGTTCAAGTCTCGGTCGCAACTCAATCTTTCTATTTTCTTTGCCTTTTTCTGTTTCATAGTTTGTTGGAAATTATTGATATTGTTTCAATAATTGAAATTAAAGTCATTTTCATTTATGAGTGATTGAATTTGTATTTTTTCACAGGATATATTGTATTTATACCACATTCTTGGTATCGCATTATTGCAAAATATAAAAAAAATTGAAAGTAACTGTTGTTCTAATCCAGACAAGAACTATTTAAAATACATATTAATAAATAGAAAATGTTTTGTGTTGAAATAAGGAAAGTCACGCAGATATGAAGTGCAAATGAGTCTTATGTAATGTCCATGATACTGGCCTTGTCCTGCTCTTATTGCGAAAGTCTGAGCTTCTGTCCTTGAAAGAGTGTTTGCCCGTAGGGTTATATTGGGAAAATTCTGACAGAAATCGTCAACTCCAAAATATTCTGAATACCAGTAAATAAATACACACATTTTTTTGTTTTTAGTTTATAAGGCTAGGATCAGTAAGTATTGATGGGTTGGTGAATATTAATAGTTTAAAATTCCACCTTATGACATGCTGTGGGGAAGTGAGTTTTGCTGTTTTAGGATAAATTGAAACAAAAAAGTACTTGAAATATAATTTACAATCAAATTGGAGTAAGTGATTTCTGACGGAAAACCCACAAATTATTTTATGTGTGTGCAAATGGTTGACTCTATTGAGTTCGGCAAACCCCATTGGTGCACAAAGACAGTCAATTTTCTTGATTCATTAAAGAGACAAATAAAATAAATAATTCGACAATATAATTTTTATATTATAGAAATAATTTCAGTTCTCGAATAGTACTATAATATTCTATTGAAATATACCAACTATGTAAAAAATAAGTATTAATGTATGTGCCTTAAATAAATGATTTTATATGCAGCTGTTGAATACTGATATCTCAAATGCAATTTAACATAAAGTAATTTAATAAAATTGATTTTACATATCACATAGGCACAACTGTGAATCGTTATGTTATGACAAACGTTTTGAAGTTAGTTTGTTTACTAATAATACATAAAAACATAGATATATATATATATAAATATATATAATTCTTATTTAATGACTTCACGCTCATACTCAAGGTGTTGGTATAAAAAATTCCCCACAATTGCAAGGGTCATATTTTATGGGGAGTCACAAAGACTTGTCACTTTCACATTTTATTTTTTTTTATGTTGATAACTTTTTTGGTGGTGTTAATAATCGTAATTTTATGGAGATGATGATGATTTTGTTTCATGCATAATTTAATGCCATTGTTATCCACCTGTTCTCCAATATATTAAATTAGTATGTAATTATTTATCGTGATCCATTTGAACTTGTTTATCAATAATTCAATATTTGTATTGAAATTATAATAGCATAATGGTGTCTGCATACATCTACCATATCTACTGCTGTCTATTAATAATTTTCTATAAATTTCTTTATTTTACACTCAGAAAATTATAAAAATAATCTTTTCAAATGCCTACCTTATAAAGTACCTTGATAATGTATTTTAGCAGACATTATTCTGAATTTGAAATGGGTGTATTAAAGCAAAAAATATTTCTTCTTAGCAAATCAAGTTAAATCCCATATTTTTTTACATGTACATATTTTTTTAGAATGGGCTAAATATCTCCATTTTTTTTTAAACCATTTTAATGACTAGATCCATGCTTCAATTAATAATAAATCATAATAATATATTATTAGAACATTCGTTTTTTTAAATATTTTTTAGAAAAGTTGTGAACTTAATATTCATTATATTTTAATGCTTATTAATTTTGCTATTTCAATGGTATTTCCTAAATTGAGTTTACGTTACTTGTCGTAAAGTAAACATATTTTTTAACATGTTTTTTTAGGGTGTGTTTTATATTTTGTTAACATTTATACAAAATTTATTTGCAAAGGTTAGAACATTTAATAGAGGAACTGTTTGCAATGCGACTGAAAATTAGAAGTGATAAAAATTATTCGCCATCATATTTTTTAGTTGTAGATGTTATTATTTTTAGTGTTAACTATGGTTTGATACTGGCTGTTGTTAGCCTGAAGCTGACAAAAAAATCATAGGATTAACATTGCGTAAATTACTTTTAACTACATTTCAGATATTTTATTATTTTTAAATATATTCTATTCATTTGTTTATATGCAAGCAGTGGCAGCTGATGCATTTTTAGATATTTTTTATTCCATTACATGCTAGAGGGTTGAAAATGAAATAATCAGTTACTTTTATTATTTTAGTAAACAAACATTCTTAGTGTTAATATTTATACAAACATAAATTGCCTTTTTTTAGCTACAAATTTCAATACAAAAATTGAAAAAAATATTTACATGTGTATCCCAGATTTTATACAACAGTTCCATTTAAAGTGTTGTTTTTGAATAGAAGAGTACGATAAGAATAATTTGAGTAAAAAAAATCACTCTAAGCCCTCTAGCTTGAAGGAAGTCATCACCCGCCACTGTACGCAAGAGCTACTTTTTATTAATATTCATTGTTTTGTTTAATAGATTTATTTAGCAATAAGAATATATTTATTACTATCCAAAGTGCCTTTACAATTTTCAAATTATTTATACTATATTATGTCTGAGCACAATTTTTTTTTATATTTGGCGTGCTACCTACATTGAATTTGAATTATAATGTTTTATTTGTTTTCAAATAAAAATCTTTTATTTATCATTACAGTTTGTTCATATTATTCTTGGATTTCCAACAATTTATAAAATGCACTTTGGCTTTTGGCCTTCTTCAGTCTTTTTACCATCCTCTGTCTTTTCATAGACGAGTCCCAGAGACTCAATGGCCTTGAAGGTGTCCACCAGCATGCTCATGGCTGCCTTGGGAAGAGCGCTCGGCAGGTTGACCTCAATCACCACTATCAGATCTCCCCTCCTCCCATTCTCTCCCGGTATCGGTAATCCTTCTTCTTCTATTGTCTTAGTGCATTCACTCCTGAAAAGCAACAACATGAATAGATTGTATTAGTTGCTAGAACCGAAGTACTAAAAGTACTACATGACGTTTTTGTACTGCCCCCTTGGTTTTGTAAAAGTATCTTATTCTCTTCTTCATTTTAAAAAGCGATCGGGGCCATGAGGCCAATCTTCTGCAGACGAAGTCCACTACCTCCCAGATCCAAACTCCTGGTATACTATACACTTGTACGACCTGTCATCACATATGCTATTCCCGTCTGGAGTAGCATATCACACTCTACACACAACCAGATCCAGTGCATTCAAAACTATTGCATTAAAATCATTTTTAATACTAGACTCAGAACAAATCTCGAAAGATTACACTCTGAAAAAGAAATACCCACCTTGTTCGAACATACGAGTACACACAGGCTGACCGAGCGCTTTTACAGTTCACTCAAACACAACAAGAATCTACTTATCAAATCAATTGGTCAATACAATTCACTTTGCGACTTCACATTTCGATACAAACACAGGATGCCTAAACACATTTTGTTAGATTTAAATTCAGTTTGGCATATTCCAGACATGGACGAGTATACGTAATAGGTACTTTCCTTTTCTAATTCCAAGATACCGATAGGTATTTCCCATTACCTATCCACTCCTGTTCTATAAATATGTATATGTACATAGCCTGTTTAAAAGAAAAGGTGAATTTTGAATTTTCTTTAAAAGTAAAAAATCGAAGAACACACAAAAACGTGACTAACCTTTCCAGTTGTCAAAAACAAACCACTAATCCAAAATGGCTGATAATGCTAACATATGATAAACATATGTGTACCAACATTACAAAAAAAAAACGATAATCGAATGTACACAGCCCGCGTAAAGTAAAAATTTACTTTTTCTTTTGAACAGGCCTCGTATGTCTATTAATATTTTCCCATAATTATTTATTTTCATAAAAACAGACACACACCCACACCTCACAATGCAGGGCGTCACATATGACGTCACTGAAGGCCATAATGTCTTCATGTTGGACATATGGCCGCTTCCACCTGTATAGGGATTTCTATGGTTTTCCTTATTACCATGGCGAATGCGTTGGAATTCCTAAACATAGGCCATAGCCGAACACCTTCCCAATCCCAACTCAACACATACAGACTCATGTATATATGCCATAGTGCTGTGTCGTGAAGGAGAGGACGCTCTGATAATCCGGTAATTTCATGCAATTTTTGTAGGGTTTTTAGAAACATATTTTTTACCTACGTAAACTCCTGAATTTAAATTCAATAGCTCACGTAAAAGCATTTTTCCACCCACATGAGGTAACAAAGTAAGGCTCATAGCGCCGTTCTATTGGTATAAAGAACAAGAATTAGAGTCAATAACTTTAAATGATTCATCACTTATGATAAATAAGAATCTAGAAAATTTTTAAAAATCCTTCATTTTATATGTCTAAACCCCACATAAAATGATAGAGTAAACTGTCTGTAATTTAAAGTGTAAAAAAAATTTGCACACCCATTATATTTTTCGCCAATACACATTTAATTTTTATTATTAGTTTTAGAACAGATTTCTGTTTTTCACATAATTATGTGTATTGCAGAAAAAATGTGCTCAATTTTTATTATTATTACGAAGGCTGTTACTCCACTAGTTTTATGAACACCATAATCCTACACTCCCAGTAGAGCCAATTGAAACATATTTTTTGTTTTGACTGATTAAAAGAATATTTCAAAGTTGGAAAGAAAAGTAAAATAACATTTAAAGTAAAACACGTAAATTTTGTTTATATTGTGTGGTTCCATAATATTAACGTGTTGGCAGTTATCGCAGTTAAGTTTGCTAGTATATACCTCAATGGTGGTACCAGCCTGACATGCAGAGTGCGCCTGTCCAGCGTATGTATGGCCAGCAGAACTCCCGACATGGCGTACCTCAAGCTAACGGGGACGTTGAGTAACAGATCGTTCCCCGACCGCACAAATCTTTCATGAGGTCGGTCTTGAATCACCACAACGACGTTGGCTGCAACAATAATATTTATGAAAAGAATCAATGTAATAAGCATTAAAGTGAAAATCGGTAGTTGCTGTCTTTTTTGTATTCTGAATACTGACAAACTAAAAGTACCCATATGTCACAAGTTGCGTCTTGCAAATAAAATAGGAACCGCATTCTATTTTTTGTAATTAATTATTTTGTTATCTCAAATGCCCTGAAAGTTGAAAAAGAAAGGTTTTCACGGATGTAAAATAATTTTCTCGGTTAACCCGTGTAATGTAGTCCTTGGAAGAACTTTTTAATGCCTGACGCTTCGAACAAATCTCACTGTTCATCTTTAGAGTCTTTATATCTTAAATTTAGTTTTCAACTGACCCCTTACGCGTGTCCGTTCAATCCAGCGTAAAACAAAAATTGATTACAAAACTGATAAAAATGTGCCAGATTCCGATAGTCATTAAATAATCCCCATTAAATACAATATTTACATCTGGCGGTACAATTCTGATATTTTTATAGTCCTAATGCTGATTCACACCAACGTCCGGTTATACTCAGTGCCGATATTGTTCCGCAAGAGAGCTTATTGATATGGTATGAATATCAATCCAGGAGTATGTGCCAAGACAAAGTTGTATGGCAGTATATCCTTCTGCCCACCCTTGTGATATTTAATTACTTAGTTAGTTAAATAATTATTTTGAATTGTAAAAATACTAACATCGCAGATTTTTTTTTATCAAAAACAATTTTTTTATCGCTAAATAATATTTTTATTAATTATTAATTATTCAAAATATTATTTAGTGATAAAAAAATGGTTTAAAAAAAAAAAAAAATCTATGTTGTGTATTTTTACACTTCAAAATAATTATTTTTAACTAAATGTTAGTTAAATATCACAGGGGTGGGCAGAAGGATATACTGCCACACAACTTTGTCTTGGCACATACTCCTTGATTGATATTCATACCATATCAACAAGCCTTCTGGCGTCCACCCTTGGACATAAGCCTCACTGAAATATTTCCAATTTTGCCATCGTTTGCAATGTGCCAGACATATTTATTGCTATAAACCATAACATGTACTGCTTAGCTCACCGGGAATGTTGGTGGGTCCCTGGTCACCCTGCTCATCGAAGATCAGCCTTGTACCGGCCAAAACTCCGGGTTCTATGGGGACACTGAGGATCCTCTCCCTGGCGCAAAGGAATTTCCGCTGGGAGTCGCAAAACTCAAGACGACGAATGAGTAATTTCTTGACACCGCCGTAAAACACCTGAAACAGTCAAACAATTTTTGTTGATGGTATTTCAGAAATGTTTCTAAAACAATGTGTTTCGTTCAAAAAACTAAAAATGTCTCATGCTTGCACAATTGGAGCAGGCCGCGTTGCTGGTGCGCCGTATTTGTCAAATACCAGCAAATAACAGTGCTCGCCTGTCGTTAGATGCCCGGCGCCCAACTAATAAATCCATATTAATGTCTGTTTTCGCACGGTGCGAGAATCGAGTCCGCAAACTTCCTACTTAAATAAAAATACATAGACCATCATAGAAAAGGCGGCAGCACTAGCGAGCGCCTCAGCCCCTCTCGTATTAACACACAGTTTGAAAAACATTACGACTGGTGTAAAGCCATGCGTTCACATGGAACATAACGAAGGTATTATAAGTATATACTCGTACACATATACGTAGATATTTTTTAGAAATCAAAAGGCGCCACAGTAAAAGGGGCTTCAGGCGCCATTTGATTCTGGACCAGGACTGAGCGGTTGGCGCAAGATATCTTGGGTGCTTAGACTCTGAGAAACCGCTCTGCATTTTTGTAGCTATGCATTCTTTCCTATCGTCCAATATTTTCATTCAGTTCCTCAATGTAAACCTTTCTTCATAACTAGTTCGTACTTCAAAAAATCTTAGAAGCTACCGTATTTAAAACGTTTCACCTCCTCCAATGCTTGAGGGAGATCCCTCAACAAATCCGGGTCTTGTTTCTTGTGCCCTTTCGCGAGAACGCTCTTGTTTATGGGCAGAGGGTTGCTAGTTTTCTTTATCAAGTTCTCAAAAGGGTTTGACGCCCCGAATAAATTCCTAAAATTAAAAAAAAAAAACATGTTAAATCGTTTTTTTAGGTTAAATAAGGTCAGTTGTGGAAAATGCGTCATATATACTTTAACACATATCTTTACAAATATCCGGGTTGCTACTCATTACGTAGTTTATTTTTTTATGAATATCTCATCCACAAACATTTTCCTCTCGAAACTGTAAATTAGACAATAGTAAATTTGTGTGCAAAAGGAAGAACTGAATGAGTAAAAAAAATCAAGTTTTGAGTTGATTATGCAGAATTGTTCCTTAGATACATATATAGCAAGGAAAAATGAGATGAGTCAGAAAATAAAATAATGTATGGTTATTTTTTGAAAAAGCACGTGTGACATATGACATGATTACATACAAAAAACTAAATTTCCAAATTTTGTTTTGGCTCTCATGAACATCTGCGTGTTCCGTTACTACTCATTCCGTTCTTCCTTTCGTACACAGAATTAGACATTCCACAGGGGCAAAATGCGTCAAAGTTGTTTGTTTTTTTATCTAGATGTAATATATTTTTTTGATTGTTGATGCAATTTTTCTTTTAACCATCACTTTACCAGTATTTTTTCACACAAAATCAACCGAAATATAACCTTATTTGCAAATGACGGGGCAAACGCGTCAATAAAATTGAATGGTATAAATGCATGTGAAGTTACTCCAGCGTCTTCAGCGGCTGTCCGTGGAAGACGTAAGGCTTGGCCAACACGCCCGCCTTCAGCGCCTCCTCGCCCAGCTGGTCGAACAGCGCGCGGCTGCTGGGGTCAGCCAGCACCTCGTAAGCCTCCGCCACCAGGCACATCATGCGCTGCTCGCCGGGGAAGAACTTGACGGCGAGACGCCTGAAACTGTATAGAAATTCTTGTTACAATTACACAATCAACCCGTGTCAACAAACTTATATTTAAGAGTTATGGCGAGTGGTAGACAGTAGACTATAACCTGCCTCGAATCATATGGCTATAATAGAGGTCAAATGTTGTCCTTGGTATGGATTAACCTTAAACCCCTTCCGCGGTAAATCGGAGACTGTTTTTTATCCTGAAAACTATGAAGTCTTATGAAACTTATGTAGTCTGTATTATAAACTGTATTTAAAGCACGGTAAATCCTAAAGACGCTCTTAATGCATCTAATATATATTTTTAGTATCTACCCTAAATTCCCATTGTGTGAGAATTGTTCTTGTTTTTTTTTGTTATATAAACAGTGCCGACTTCGTATGCATGAATCCACGTGCACCAATATTCCCAAGAATTCCGACAAGAATGTGAAGGAACCGAAGATTAATGAAGTTGACCAAGCGAGAACATCATGATTTCCAGCACTGTGTCCTCTGTTCATCCCTTCAAGGACACAGCGTGATAGTTGTGTGTACGTGTCCACTGTCCTTCCATTTGCTTCAATGATTTTGTTTTCTTTGCTCATGTGTAAACTATTTAATATATTTATCTTCTGGCGACATTATCGACACAATAAACAAAATAGCTCACGCATTTTGAATATCCTGCAGCGTACAGTTCCGTTTCAGTGACAATATTCCGTAGTAATCGAGACCCATCTTTATACCACGAGTACTACTGTACTACTTAATTTTACTTGTAATAATGCAGGAATGTGCGTCAACTGAATCATAAATAACAAAAAAGAAAATCTCATTTGTCATTATTTAATTCTATCTTCAAAACAATATTGCCGACTACGTGTAGTTCTTACAGTTCATTCTGCAACAATCTTCCTTTTATTTTTATTCGGGTACTTTTTTACGATTTTTAAAGAAGGACAAACATAATGTCTTGGTTACGAATAACCTGACAATATTTGAATTCCTCCTACAAACATCATCAAAAGTGGAAAATATTGCTTGTGCAATGATGAATGAATTAGCTAGGCAGAGAATTGAACCCGCCACACCAGCCAGTCTCACGAGCGATGTAACAAAACACACAGATGCTGGTGAAGCCACAAAGCGTTCACTCACTTCGAAGTCTAGCGCGAGACTGAAAAATATAGATTTGTCCATAGAACGAAATAAAAATATTGTGGTTTGACTAAAATAAAGAAATGCTATTATTGGACAGAACTAACTGATCATTTATTGCAGATTCTCTTCCTTCATAATATGAACATTATATGGGTAGGTAGGTACATTATTTAAAACTCGTGATTGTTTTTCATTCGGTTTATTTCTTCCGTACACATAGGTATTTCATAATATGGATGACAATTTTTCTACCTAAATCTATGTTGGGTATAATAGAAATAAATGCTCGATCACTCGGGTGGGGGAATCTGCGAAAACCTAATAAAATAGTTAAGTATTGATTTACATTTATTCTGTCGCCCGAATTTAATAAGTCATAAGACAGATGTCAGAATCTGCTCTAATATTAACATATTCATATGGTTATATTTTCTATATAAGTTGTATAATATTTGTACAGTTTTATGGTGTTTACATTATGGGACTGAGCTCAGTTTGATGACTGCCAATAAGTACGCCAATGATGATATTTTCTTTCATAGTATTATAACTTCAAGTATCTCCAACGGAAATATTTGAATTTACCAGGTCTAAGGCTGCAGTTACGAGTACTCTAAGAGGAAAGTGATTCATAAGTTTTGTGTCATCCGGTTTCCTATGTTATTTGTTATGTATATAAGATAGGATAAAATGTATGTGTGGATAATAGCACTTTTGTGTTATTTTCAAAGCTCATTTACTTAGTTAATTTCAATACTTAACGACGCCTTGAAAATTAATAACTTAAATTTTTAATTAAAATGAATATAATCGAAAGTACCTTTCTTAATATGTTGTCTCGGAGCTAGAGTGATCATATTTTGATTAATAGAAAACTTTCTGAATAGTATGCCAACTACTTCAGTCCCGATGTGTTTCTTGTGAGGAAGAGTCTTTCTTTGTTGGCAGTCGTCATGTCTCAGCATGCTGATCATCATATCATTATTATTCTCAAAAATACAATATGTTATATCCTATTTTATATTACACGACCGGCCAAATAAATTATTTTATAAAAATAATGCATATATCGCTTTCAACCAAAGCTTTTTATTATGACAGGCAAATGCTTGCAACGCCATTGGTTTGAGTTGTTGGGTACCTACTTGCTATCACTAAGCGGAAATGAAACACCTACTATATACTTTTATATATTTTTAAAGAAACAGGCTTCTTTGATTTGCAGGTATACAATTTCAATAACATTTTTGGAATGTATGTAGGTGTGTACTTATTTTCTTGGGTTTGAACGTTGAATCCGAAATATGATACGGAACGATAAAAGAATTAAAAAGTAAATGATATGGTTGTAACGAGGTTAACACAAGTCGCTTAAGTTGATTAATTATGCAAAAAAAATATTACTTAGAGTTCTAACTAGCAATACCGCTTCTTAAAAGTACGAGTAAACATTGGCCGCATGGAAAATAAAACACATATGAATATAAAACGACAATAATATTATAACATTAAACAACACAACATGGAAATAAACTAGACAGAAAATTTTGTATAAATGGAAAATAATTTACTATTTTCTTCCTAACAGAATGGAATACAATTTGGGAAGCTCAAAAATTTTTCTTCAAGACATTTTTTGTAATAAAACTTTTGTGGCAAATAGTCAAATTAATTAGTATTTTGGAAGGTCTGAATAATGATTAATCCTAAAATATAAATATAAAACAGTTGAAAATATATTTTTGCCACCTACATTTGTTGTCACTGAATTTTCAACGTTATTTTTCCACTTGTTTATAGTTACACATATTAAGTTGGAATTTTTTCAAAACTTTTGTATCAACGTTAAATAAAATTCATAGACTACATCTAAATAATTTAAAAAAAGCTAATGGAAGGTTGATAAGTTCATGCATGCGAATACAACTGCAACTGTTTGAATGAACTAAGCACGCGAAACGATAAATGACTTAGGGGCGAGTGTCTGTAATATTACGAGTATAGAATTACCCGCTGCGCCGGTACAACAGCTAGTGGCTTAAATATGTCCCATAGAATCATTTACATCTTAAAATAATAATTATAGGGACATAATAATAGTCCTGAGTTACACTCAGTTTGGCACCATCTTAATCGTACGATATAACTAAATAAATAAAAACATATGTTAAAAGTAAGGCAAAATTAATTAATTAGTTAATGCAAAAAGTGATGCATCTACCTTTACATAATAATAATTGTTTGACTTAATGATAAATTTCTTAAATGACATGTTGCGAATGATAATAATTGAATTAAATATTTTGTAAAGAATCGCATCAGAAATGCCATAATATAATTAAAAATACTTTGTCTTAATGTCAATATTTAACTACCATAAAATGATGTTCAAAGTTATTTTTATTCTAATATGTTTCAAAGGAAAAGTGGTGTTCTCATTCTAATTCAATATGTATAAATCTATATTTTTCTATAAACTTAAGGCACTCCGATTCTTTTAAACATGAAAACATGCGTTAATCTGTCATCAAGTCAATGGTCACTATGGGTGTGGTGGGAACTACTTGACTGCAAGTCTGCGAGAGGAGAGGTAAGAGGGAAGAGGGGAGGCTGCCCAACGTTGGCTTCTAACAAAGTACGTTCCCCTACGGACTGCGATCGTTCCTCGCAACAAACTGTTACTTGATCTCTGTTCTGAACAGATCACCCAAAAGAAGTTTGGCGCCAGGCTGTGTAACCATCTACTCGTACATCGAATATATTTACATGATTAATTTACTGATTAGAAAATTGGATAGTTATTTTATAAGGATCCTACGATAATATTGGTACATTTCGGATTAACTACGCAACGATACATATGTATATAGAGTATAATACAAAGATTGACTTCTCGTACACACAGCGTGATGAAGACTAGCTGCCGTGTGAGGTACATCGGCCAATTTGTTATGCTGTACATTCAGTATGTTGATTATATGAACGGATCAATGTATTGTAAATATGTTAAATTGGTTAAAAGTTGGTTTATTATCTCAAAGGTTTATAATATGGAAACAAACCACTTCCGTAGCTTAGTGGGGAATGTATTCAATTTGGTGTTAGCATAAGAGTGACCCTTTTCAGATATTTAATACCCTAACGAGTTCAACAAAGTTTGCTTCCACATTTCGAAGACTTTTCCTAAATAATAACACTGACCTGGAATATTTGTGCTTAAAATTTGATAGATTTATCTGTCTAAGTATGTAGGTCCTCGCCTACCTAGGAATGCAGGTCCCTATCTCTATCTACTTTAGTGTGTAGATCTGGGTCATCTCCTACCCGAGTGTGTAGGCCCCTATCTACCTAAGTGGGCAGGACTCTACCTTTCTAAATATGTAGATCCCTGTCTACCTAGGTATGTAGATATGTCCCTATCTACCTCCGTGCGTAGGTTTTCGCCTACCTGACTGTGTAGAAAAACTTTTGCGACCGGCGAAAAACAAATGTTTCCTCTACCAAATTTGACAGAACCACGACGTCAACGGTTTCGATTTTTGAATATTTTTGGACCCAATTTCAATGACATAAATCGTAAATTAACAAATCTTTGTTTAATTTCTCCATATGATAAATTTGACTATCTAACTACGGTGTATTTTGCCTTAGATTTTTCTAATAAAAAGTCGACAAAATTATGTGTCTCGGATGTTACTGTACACGCGCAAACTTCTTTACTAATTAAATATTCTTATAATTATAATGTTGAATTACTTCCGAAAAATTACAATAATTACCGACTCAATCTTCAGATCGATTGAATGGTAGGAATATATTTTTTTGGTTTTTCCTAAAATAAAAAATGTCCGTAATACTATGTATCGAAAGGCACGCATAAGTAAAAGATAAACCGACCCAACACCCCGGTTTATCTACTTTAGTAAGTACGTCCGACTACCTCTGCGTAGGTTGTAGGTTGTAGGATTGAAGGGTCATTTTAAAGATATATTCATTATATTCATCATTTTGGCAGTACATAATGCTAGTGTACAGTAAACCTGATAACTAAAAACAATGTTCTGTCGATAAGGTTCACTATTCATAAGGTTCTCCACATAGATTCATTAACATTACATTTTGTCTAAATAATAAAGGCGTTTGGGATGTTGATAATTGTTTTAAATCGTTCATTTAATATCTAGCTTTTTAAATAATTCAATTTAAATTAGAAACTTTTCTTTAAATTACCGATCCTATCATCCATGGTGGCACATCGTTGAAATATAATTTTAGCTATAGGTTTAAAGAAAACATAGAAAACACAAAGTACCCTCCACCGCGTTCTTCATCTCCATTCTGCATTTTTTCACCATTTGGTTTGAGGTGAATTCGGGATCTTTAATAAACAAATTATAGTAAATCTAAACAAACAACCTTCAAAACGAATTTTGAATGGGGTTGTAACAAAAATATCCTGACATTAAGATATTTTCGAATTGTTAGAAAGTTATATACAATTTTGGTTTGTCTTCTGGATGTTGAAATGAATGTAATTTTAGGAAAAGGGTCTAATTAGTGTCCTCACACTTGATCTGTTTCCCCCTGGCAGACCAAGGAGGCTCATCACCCCCCTCCCCCCATCCGAGATCTTTTCCCTCACCCCAGCCAGCCTCCCGCCACTCCCCAAGCAGCCCCTGAGAAATAGCCCTGCTGACCATATCCTCAGTGATGGCGCCAGCGCTTGTAAAGGCCTCAGAAAACCTGCCTATCTCAGTGGAGCCAAAAGCTTGTTGGAAGGCGGGGAGGGGTACGGCGTCTGTGGCAGATTTCGGGGGGGTCGGGGGTTCTGGCGGCGGGTCCTCTCGCGCGACGCTCTTCGGGGACTTGTTTTTCCTGGTTCTTTCCATGGTCGAGGACTTAGCCTCGTCCTTGGCTCTGGGCTGGCGGTGCTGGCGAGGGGCGGGAGACACGGAGGAAGGCAGAGGGCGGGGCCGCGGAGTTATCCTCTCATCCACCTCGTGGTGGTACTGTTCCCAGCTGCAGGAAGACGTCATCTAATAAAAAAAACATTACATCAATAATTACACATCGAACAAATATGTAAACAGGGAACAGAAAAATAAACTATTTAAATGCAACGGACTCTCAACACTGATTTTCAGGGAAATACATAATATTAAATGAGTCGACACAAATTTTACATATACTCGTACATATAATAAGTACATGTTTTGAGTAGGTTTTTTTCGTGTTTCAGTAATTATGATAGTCAAATAAAGCTTCGGTCCATTTGTAAAATTTGTAATACCTCGATGTTCTCATGATTGGACCAACGCATCGCGGGGAATCAACAGGTTTACGAAATCGCTTATTTATTTACTAGTATACCTACTCTATTAGAGGAAACGTGGCTTTTTTAGATTCTGAGGAAAAATATATATTTATTATATGTTACCGCATCAGATTCCCAACTACCATTGTGAGGGTGAAGGAAGTTGGAAGGAGAAAGAAATAGGCATTAGGTGAGTTAGAAATTACCTGCTTTTTGGGTCTGGATACAAAATATATCCAAAGCAATTACAAGCAAGACTTTGATTCTGAATAAAGGTCGTCTTACAGGGTGATACTGAGATTCTAAACTTAAATATTGTGGTATTGAATGCTCTCAGAATCGTTCTGGTGAGTTACTTTAAATGCATTACATTAAGTAGAGTTACTAGATTTGTTACATACATTGAGATAGGTGAGAATAGATTAGTACATATTGGGTACTTAAAATTTTAAATGTAAAGTTGTGAGTGGCGATCAAATACGAAACAATTTTACTTCAGTCTACTAATTACCTTTGCTATTGTTATTATTTATTAGGTAAAGTCACCTTTTCCGTGTTGATGGGGGCAGCTTGCATGGCGGCCATCCCCCTGAGCGGGTCTCGGTGCAGCGCAGGGTGGTTGGGGTGCGCGGAGTGTGCGGGGTGGTTGGGGTAGGCGAGGGGCGGCGGCGGCGCGGGTGGCGGCATGCTGCGGGGCGGGGAAGCCGCCCTGCAGCGCCACGGGCCGCACGGGGTAGCCGGAGCGGCTGCCGGAGGACTGCCAGCCGTTGTGACCATTGTGGCCATTGTGGCCGCTGTGGCCGTTCTGCAATAGAGGCTATGTTGTCAATGTGAAAAAATAAGCACCTGTCTTGCAAAGAAGAATTTATCATTCCTTCCGCACGTTTAACCCATCTCTTCCCCATCCCTTCCTTATCTACTTCCTATTCTCTCTCCATCTCTTCAACATACCTTTCTCATCCGTTCTCCATCCCTACCTTTCTCATTCCTTTTACAACCCTTTTTAATCGTTCCCCGTTCTTCTTCATTCCCTTTCCCATCACTTTCCCCCTTCCTTTGCCGTTCATTATTCATGTTTTACTCATGACTTTTCCATTTTTTCTCCAAACTTTCCCTATATCTTTCCCATTCCTTTCTCATTCTTTCCTTATCCCTTTCATCACTATCCATTTACCATATTTTCCGTATCCCCTTTCCATACTTTCCACATTTATTTTCTATTCCTCCCCCATCTCTTACCTCTATCCTACATATTTCATTCCTATCACATCCCTCCTACATTATTTTCTCATTTTTTTTTATCCGTTCTCCGACTTTTCCTCACTCCATCCCCATTCCATTCACAACCCTTTCTTAGCCTTTCTTGGTCCCTTATAGACTAAAGCCGTGACCACCAAGATGAGACAAGACATTAATTGTATAAAGCTTTTATTCATTATTGAAGAATATTTCAGATTAGTCATAAAATAAAATAGTTTTTCTCTGTTTATGATACAAAAGTTCAGATTAACACTCATCTACTTTACATAAAGGCACGTTGATTGTAAAAGTCAAATAGAAATCTCTTTTATATCAAGAATTATAGACTTAAGTAGAAATCAAGTAATATCTTACGGTAGTATTTAACGAAATCAAGGAAAACATTCATACCTGATAGTAGCTCCATGGAGTGTCCCTCGTGTTATCATTAACTGGCGGCAGGTAGGAGCCTTCCGCCCACTCCAGTGCACCCTGAAATCAATAAGGTTCCGTTACACGATGCATCGCTGTTACATTGTTACAGACTTTCATTATTTCAGGGGGAATGCTTGCAGTACTTTCAGGAATGCTCGACGTTTCGGTATCAGGATGTCTGGCGAGCTGTTTAGGTTTTTGTCTTAAAATTTATAGGTTTTCACGATAATTATATATTTCTCACGTTTATTCAATAAGATTTTTACTAATAGTTATGGAAAAAAAACTTTTTTAGTAAATATTTCATTTGTTTAGCTTTTATCAAAGTTTTCTGAATGCTTTCGTATAAAGACCAAACACAATGAGATAAAAAAATATATTTTAATTTTAAAACTTTTTTTCTTTCTATGAAATAAATTGTGTTTATTACATTAAACACCATGACAGTGATTCTGCGTAATTTATTAATTTATTTGGGGAGAATATTGTTAAGGATTACTAGGGATTTTACAAATTAAAATTTTAATCAGGGTGACTCGATTATCAGGTAAATTTCCTACAGATCTACCTTCTCACCTCTGATTATTTATTAGCAAATGCGTTCAGTGAAAAATCCAAGTTATTCGACAAACTTTTGATAAAATAACCGAGCATCTCTGCTATCGATTCCGTAGCATTGTGCAGTTTTAAAATTAAAAATCCGAATATCCCCAACAAAAAGTTTATCTGGACTAGAATGGGTTGAAAGCCAACGAGCCTAGTGACGAGAGGATGCCTGCCCTGATCCTAAACAGGTTTACTTCCCAAGTGAGCCAAGCGCTCACCAAATGAATCAAACTCTCACTTTGCAGTGAAAAATGCCAGGCGAATAATGGAAATGTTTCGTTGTTCCAATTATCACCTCAGAGCAATGTTACAAAAATACTGAAGCAGGTGTTAAACTTGAAACTGCTTATATATTAAATCAACAATAATAAGATTCTAAGCGAACAGCAATATGGTTTTTCACAGAAACCGTACTTTTGGTGATCTACTCGAGTACTTGACACGAGGTAGTGGGAGGTTCTCGGAACATTTCGTGGAAATCCAAACTGTTTGTTAGACATTTCCAAAGCCTTTGACGGAGTGTGGAAGCAAGCGCTTGTCAAGAAGTTTCCACAATTCGGAATACATTCAACCTTGAATAGTTGAATTGCGAATGCTCAAAGGATCGAATCATACGAAATGATGTAGACAGTGGATAAATATAATTATTATAATTAAATGGATGACGCTCCCAATAAAATAAAATTAAACTTTCCCGAAAGCATGCTTTAAGGATGTTTCATTGATCCTGATTTCCCTGCCGAAAAGTCGGTAGCACATCGTTTCATTGGTATACAATATTGTAGATGGGCCCTAGTTTTAAAATAAAAACAATTCAATTTCACGATAGTCATCACTCGGCGTTCGTAATCGTAACACCGTTTTAAAGCGCTAAAGAAAATTCATCGAAACAGCCCGACGGCCACGGATGGAAAATACATTGAAGGCAGATTAATGCAGACGACCATTTAATTTAGATATGATATTCACAGTATTTTTCATATTAACCCAACACAAGAGCACTGTGACCATGGTACCCTTGGTTGGGGAATGTTGTAAATCAGGGAAGAGAGGCAACGTGTGGATTGTAATGCTGGTCGCTCACCAGAACGGTACTGAAAGTAAGCTGAATAGGCCCATAGTGTAACGTCTTTCTCTCTGCCGGGATCTTGTCATTTTGTACATATTCTTCAATAGATCGTTTTTTTCGGAACAGCAGATCTCGATCCTGCTTCCAGCTATATCAAAATATGATTATGTTCGACACGGCGTCACTTTGCTACCGGGATTACCAATCTAGCATATTGCATATCATCGCTGCCTAGTGATCGAGCCACAAGCGGGGAAAGTGGTGTAACACGCGTACTCTGTTATTTAACACGGTGTGGGGCGCAGCGGATCGATGTGTCGAGCAGCCTTCCTCTACCCCCTCTCCCCAACCACCCACCTCCCTCCGCCACCCGCCCGCCCACGGGGTCGCCGGCGATGGTCACGTTAGGACATTTAACAACGTTCATTGATTAGCGATTCGGCATTCATGGCGGTAATGAATCCTCCCATTAGATGATAGACTGCTTATTGCGAACTACCTTGAACTGCCCACGTTTCATTTGCATTGTCCATGCTAGGAAGTAAGGCATTAAGGTAAGAGTATCACAGCATGTTGTTTTATAAAGTAAGTATTTTTGATACCGATATTGAACGTGAAAAATCCCTTTCTTACGTCGTAGTTATTTACGAAAAGTTATAAAAAATGATCAACTAAATAGATGTTTCTATTGGCATAGTGCAAGGAGACCGTGCCCATGAGAGGCGTGCGTCCGATTATCGTGATTTTTCGAAACGCAAACTTTAGCTTGGTGTTTAAATTTTTTTTTTCATCCCATTTTTCGTGATAAAATGCTAAGCTTTTTACTTGCAAAATAGTTTTTTCTGGAAATCATGAATATTGGAATAGAAATAATGCCACCACACCATGTACGTAATGTGGCTACGTACATTCAAGCACCTTAACGTACTAAATTTTAAGTAGGTATTTAATTAAAGTTAGTAGTTTTGATCAAATAACATCAATTAATGTTCTCCCTTGTTTGGACAAGGAACAATTTGATTTTTTTGTCATTCGGGGAAAGTTTGGGCATAATATTAGTTACACTAGCACGATGTTGCAAATTACGTAATTGACATTGGCAACTCCAAAACCTCTTAACCTATTTTTTTTTTTGATTTTCGATTCAAGTCTTAGAATTGTTCAAAGAAGACGCGCCAACTAACGGCAATACTAACACTACCAGGGAATTATAAACGGGCGTGCTAGTATAATTCGTTACACGCGAGCAAAGAGCTGATGCCTGCAATTATACACTCAGCAAACATTGTGCTATTTTCATTTGCATATATGTAGGACTTTAAATACTACCGATGGAGAAACTAACATAAACCATTTGGTTTATTTTTTAAGTTTTTATCATGTACAAAAATATATGATCCGTACGTTAATCAGTAGTCGATAAAAGCGTTGTAGCTGTATGATGTGGATAACTCCATTTCGAGTAAATCAGTTTTATTTACACTTTGCGGGGTTAAGAAGCATGACCTCTCGGCCCAGAGTTCTCTTCAGTGAAAAATATGAGATCGATTAAACATGTCGGTGTAATAAGGTCCCAATGGCTGAATTGGTTAAACCTTCACTCTCGCATAGAGTAGAGGATCCAAGTTCGATTCTCGGTTGTGACCATTGTCTTTTTTATTTTTTGCCTTTTCTGTTTCATATTTTGTTGTTGATTATTGATATTATTTAAATATTTAAACTTTTGTGTGTATTCCCTTTCACAATATTATGTGTTCTAGATGCACCTATGCTTTTGACGTCCTTCACAGGTTTTTGCAGTTGGTTGGGAGTATACGGGTGGGGCAGCGCAAAAGAAAATCGATGATTTATTTAAGTTTTTTTTTAAATATCTTCAGAAGAACACAAAAAAGAAATAGTATTAACTAGAAGCCTTATTTACTTCGTAATAATACCACACTATTATCCATATTTAAATAAATTAATACCAAACAAAAAAATACATACCGAACGTGTATTAAGGTCATACAAAAGTAACTAATCTTGAAGTAACAATATATGGAGGCATAGCTAATTTGTTTTACCATACCCATCCGAAATTGTAGTAAATCACTTTTTCCGAGTTTTTACATCGTACACCATGAGAGAGAAAGAGACAGCAAATTTCTTGTACCGCTTCAATATACTGTCGCAATGATCTTAAGCTGGCTATCTTTGCTGGTTTACGGCGGGACTCCGCCCACATTTTTTATTATGCCACTTAACCTGACACAACTAAACGGTTTTTTAGGTTAGATGCCATATTTTTTTTGATAAAAATACTGTGAAAAAGTGGCTATACGAATAAACAAAAACATTATGTCGATATGTGATATGAATGGATGTATAAATACCGTAGCCTTAGTCTTAGCCACGCCCAGATGCACCGAGTCATGTTAAAATCATCAAAAACAAGTCCAAAACTGACTTAACTGCCTTGGCTTGGGCTATCTCTAGTATACTCTAAGTAACTAATAAAAACAAGTAACTAATCTACTCACACCTGAAAAAATATTTTTAAAGATTTTTGTCAAAGTTATGATTATAAATAACGAAAAACAGTGAATTTACTAACTAAACAGGATAATTATTAAGCTGGTCGTTCAGTAATATATTCGACGAACATTACGGTTTTATAACTCGTAACTTTTTAACGATTCCGGCTGATGTTTACTAAACAATCCCTGAAAGGGTGAACATAAAGCTGGTTTACAAAAAACGGATTCAGGCTGCGAGGATTGGTTTGGGCATAGGCCGTGATATATTATCTTTAAGGCAATTGCTTCTGATATCTGAAGGTATGTTGAATCTGATAGGTTTACCATGGTAACCATCTACTTTCATTTTGCTAGGAATTTATTTATTAGTATTTTTCTTTTCTGTAGTGCGAGTATAATTAAAAATAATATTTTAAAGCCTACTAACCATTTCCGTAATTCTCTACGGGGGTATGCCAAGATGATGGACCATCAGACATCTCTTTATTGCAACACGCTACTTGCTTCATCAACATTCATACATCGTCTCATACATAATATATAGGTACTCGTCTCTTTTACTGAATCCCTTCTCAAGTATTTGATTTAAATGATCGCGTTCTGTCTTCCTCTGGCGTTTCTTTCATTTACTCGTACGTCATATTTATTGTATTATTATCTTTATATTATCGAAATACAAATACATTCGTGTATTACAATTATAATACTACGCTTGTTTTTTAAGGAAATGCTCGTGTTAGAAGCTTGAGAGGCGGAATGTACATATTATCCTGACACTCCGTCCATCCGCTTTATATATCCAAACAATACAATAACGGTACAATATTATGTTATTATGGTACAGTGTTAACTATTTTTTTTATCTTTTTTATTTTAAAATTATGATACAATGAACTGTAATCTCCGCCTGCTCTCAACACAGGATTTCCTAGCGAGACAGGCACAGCACGATCACCCTTATATTATAATGTAGAAAAAAAAAATTAAAAAAATAATAAGCATTTAAGCATCTGCCTTTCAATCCGCAATACATTTTTATTTAAGTAAATTTTGTGTTGACAAACAAATAGCGAATCATTTTCCCTTCAATGATTCGAACCCTGATAGAATTAGCATCGCTCGTCATTGACATTGGCAGCGAGATGATAGCTTTAAATCTTCCTCTGTTTATGAAATTACATTTTCCAAAGAGACAGCGCGCAGCAGTGCAAAAAATCTGCAAGGCGAGCGACAGGTCTCGCATCGATCTGGATTGACACGGGGGCGGGGGGCGGGGAGGGCGGCAGGCGGACTGGGGGCGGGTGGCGGCAGGTGGAGGAGGCGTGGGCGGCTATCGATCGCCGCCCGCCCCGTGAACCGAGGACTCGCCGACCTCACATGTGCTCTATATGATTTTTTTTTCAAAATTCTAACAAACATTTGTGTGTTTTGTTTGCGCGCCTAATAAGGGTTATTCACGTTCGTCTGTGGACGTTAATAATAATTCAAACATTTAATTTTTTTGGAAGTGATACTGAACAAGAGTCCCGACGTCTAGAGCCAGTGGGACAATGACAACTCTGAGCAGGGGAACATGGTATTTTAATTTATTTTATATATAGTTAATGCATAAGAGTTTTGACTGCCCGTAGCCTATGGCACAATGTCATTCCTAATTGGAAGAATGTTGTGAAACTTGATGAGAATGGGGGGGAAGAAGACTGGTATGACGATGGTCGGGAATCTCCAGTGATTCTGAACTAGTTACTTAATATGTCGCTGGAAAGGCAAAAGAGCTTAAGCGACACTTTGGTCAAAAATGAGTTAGATATAATTTTACTCGTTTGATTCTGAAGACTCTCGTGTCCTTTCCACCTTTGTATCATTTGGGAGAAGGCTTGACTCAAGCGACACAAGTTTAGGACTTTTTAGACTTTTTGTCGCTTCAGGTAATTCAGTGAGAGCATTCAAGTACCTGAGTTAACTTTTTTTCAAAATTCAATCAGGTACTGAAGACTTATGAATTTCATTCTAAAAAAACTTCAAAGCTCTCTGGTGTAAACTTCCCAAAATGGCGCTTCAGCCCTTTTGTCTTTCCGGCGACGATATTTTCCGTAAATTCAAGCAACGACCGATTTTGAATGGTGGTATCTTTATCTGCAATCTGCGGATACTTGGCTAATTGTCATGGCACCATTTTTTTTTAATATCATCTCAAGCGCTCTGTGTATCTTATTACAAAATCGCCTAAAGCTCAAGGCCAACATACAGGTATTGCAGATTCAATTATTCTCCACAAACTCATCTTCGTAACGAAACCTGGCTGGTGGGTGAAATGCCTACAAGAACTACAATACTAACAAGTTTATTAACGAAGTTTGTTCATTTGTACAGTACCGCTGTCGGTTAGTTTACACAAGGTACTATACTGGTATATTACGTGTCTAATTGTATGCCATGTAGAGAGTTATGCATATTAACGCATTCACCTGTAATGATATAATATCATATTTTCATTGGAATGGGATGGGAATTATACAATTTTTCCTATTGCTTAGGTTATGAAAATCAAACCGTTTTCACTCATTCTAAACTTGTGGAACTGTAGGTCGTGAACTACTTTTAGTCAGATTCTTTAAAATTAAGTTCATGTGTTAACAGGAAACTGATTCGTATTTTAATGTATAGAGGAAAAATTATTTTGATTGTTTTTTTCTTCATTAATAACAACTATAAAAAGCGTACCCTTTTCACAGTATGATTATCATTTATATAGCTAGGTAGATTTGGTTCATTACTAATCATACAGTGTTTACGATCAAATAATGTGTATCGTATATATTTAATAATAGCATACCTTATTTTTTATCGAACTTCTTCTGTCTTATTATTTCTGGTTTTGTTGTTTGTTTTTCGTGGATTTTTTTTCTCACCTTTATATGGTATGTGACGTGAAAAGTACTGGAATATTATATTTGATTGGCAAATTTTCAAAGAAATATTTTTTTGTCAAGTTTTTAAATATATTTAAGACCAGTATTTTTTCAAATAGACAATAATGTTTGGGAAATCTTTTTTTTCAAAACTTACATCATGTTATAGAGAAAACTATGATTGTTTAAATAAATGTTTTTTGAGTGTAATCAAATTTAATAATATTTTTGTAAATTCTGCCAGTTTTTAGTCATAATTTTATCTATGGTAACTTTATTTTTATTTTTTATAGTGAATACCGTACAAGAGTTCTAACTGCTCCCAACCGTCTAGATCCAGTGGGAGGCTGAAAGTAATAGGGAGGGGGTGAGATGGTTAAAAGGAAGGTTAAGAAGTATCTGTCTCTATGTCTCCAAACACGGCTAAAGTCATTTCAAGCAACGTTTCGATTCTGAATGGTGGTATTTCACCAGGGCGATACTATGAGTATTTACCACTCTGGAACGTGCCGCAAATATACAATATATAATTTTATATTAACTAAATGTTTAATAGCACATGTTGATTGAAAAAAATAATTTAAGCCCCCGGCCTCTAGATTCGTAGTCGAGCGTCTAACCACTCGGCCACGGAAGCCGTAAAAAAAGTATATTGAGTTGTACAAATTGAACAATATAAATATATTTAAATTAAAAACAAATAATCATACATATTATCTATTCTTTCATACTGGCAATCAGCAACGTAATAAGCTACGGTTAGGTCACGTGGTTCTAACCCCCCCTTCTCCGCAGCTTTTGTTTTGGTTTTCCGCGCATGCGCCACCTGTTGCTACCGCTCGTGGTGATTTTGGCGGGAAAACTGATTGATTGTTTCGTTGGGGGAGAGGCGAAAGCGGGAGGATTCGTGAGGAGGTGTTGGAGGAAGATGGGGGTACAGGGGAGGGGTTAGGAAAATGTACGCAAAACTTACGAAGGCGCACTTCCGACTTCTTGCTCTAAGTAGTAAAAGTTAACAGTTCCTTCCGGTGTGGTCGGTTACTCTTGAATTTCATATTTCAAAGGTTACACTACGAAATGCGCATTAAAGAATTTGATAACATTGTTAATTTGTTTCTTTTCATATTTTAAACGACATGTTATTTTTAATAGTTTTAATATATGTAATACATTTAACCCTTCGCTTGTCGCAATGTATCTGTCATTTACATAAGGATTTATGTTCCTAAATTTAACCGGCAAGGAATATTCTGGATATATATGTATATATACGAGGCCTGTTCAAAAGAAAAGGTGAATTTTGAATTTTCGCGGGCTGTGTACATTCGATTATCGTTTTTTTTTTTTGTTATGTTGGTACATATGTTTATCATATGTTAGCATTATCAGCCATTTTGGATTAGTGGTTTGTTTTTGACAACTGGAAAGGTTAGTCACGTTTTTGTGTGTTCTTCGATTTTTTACTTTTGAAAAAAATGGATCAAAGAATATGTATTAAATTTTGCGTTACAAATGGAATAAAGTGCTCCAAAGCATTTAAAATGTTGACTGTGACATTCGGCGAGTCTACTTTGTCTCAAAAAAATGTTTATAAGTGGTACAAGCGCTTTACAGAAGGTCGAGAAGATGTCAATGACGATGAGCGTCCTGGAGTTGTGGAAAAACAAATCATGGATTTTATTCTTTGATCCATTTTTTTCAAAAGTAAAAAATCTAAGAACACACAAAAACGTGACTAACCTTTCCAGTTGTCAAAAACAAACCACTAATCCAAAATGGCTGATAATGCTAACATATGATAAACATATGTGTACCAACATAACAAACAAAAAATCGATAATCGAATGTACACAGCCCGCGAAAATTCAAAATTCACCCTTTCTTTTGAACAGGCCATGTATATGTTTTGTTATTTAAAACTGATATTTATGTTGAAATTTTGTTGAAAGAAATCCTTAGCAAGCCTTATGTTTCCTACAGTATGCCTCAAAATTAATATTAAAAAACTAAATATTTGTTAGATACATTGTGACAAATCACTACTCTATTTACATTGCGACAATCGCAGGGTTAACATACGTACTTACTACTATGTTATTAAAATTATATTTATGCTTCTTTATCAATGCGCCATTGATAATCTTATATGTATACATTTAGAAAAATCTGTACATCTAAACATTCTTAAGAATGTGGAAGTGTGAAATGCATTAACATCGATCAAGCGATATTGTTCACATCAAAGAAAGTTCAAAAGCTGAATTCCATTGAAAGTAAGATAACGTGTTTTATGTCGTATATAATGCAAAAATATATTTTTTAAAATGCTTTTTTTACTTTGTAGGTAGGTATTCCTTTTTGATATTATTTTATTGTCGATCGTTTTCCATCCGTTGACACAATTATCAAATACCAAACCATTTTCTTACTAAAAGTAAGTAACGATAATGATTCTATGTGACTACGATTGCACGACAGATAGTTGTCAGACTACGCCAACCTTCTGGCGGAAGGGCACTATTGACCAGCCAGTGGCGCAACGCGCACGCGCGCCCCCGAGCCCTTAAAGCCCTACCTACATAGCTCGGTGATCTACGAGCCGCGAGCATGTATGCCCGGCTGTAACGTGTACGCGTATGTACGCTATCATCGTTTAACGGCGCACATATCACACTGGCCTATCTGATACGTACTGCAGGATAAGCGGGGTACCTGTCTCGCGTATTGTGTGATAAATCGTGGGAGTTATACTAACTTTGTATTGATTATCATGCCACTCGGAGATGTATTAGAAAGCAAGAATATCTGAAAAAACCTGATTTGATCCATCAATTTTATCAGAATGAGCGGATTAAAGTTGTGAACTTTAGTATACTTGACCAAGAATGAAATATTTTAATTTAAAAGCGATGTTATATTTTCACGGTTTTGAAAATAGTTAAAAATATTTGAGTTTCCACCAAGTAAAGTTTTGTCATTAAGAATCGAAACTTTACTTTAAATGACTTAAGCTATGTTTAGCAAGCAGACCTGAATAGCTAAGTACTTCCAAACCCTCCCCTTCCCCTCCGCACGTCCTTCAGCTCCTCAACATTCTAAAGAGAATGCCTTATATTATATAATTCGGGCAGTTGGAACTCTTTTAAAATAATTGTGGATATAAATGTATTGCTTGAAAATTTATTTGATGAATATTGGCATTTTTTTAACCCTTATGTGAATGAAGAAAATTACACCTTTTGAAAATTGATATGAAGGTTTCTTTTACAGTATATCATTTGCTGAAGTTTCCTGGACCACTTTTATAGTGTAATATATTTCGACTCAGTTCAAAACTTGGGGAAGTGGATAGGAATTTCACCCAGTACCATCTTTTCTTACGGGTTTTTAATTAAATAGGTGATTAAAAACAGTATTAAGGACACAGGTGATGTAATTTTATCACAACAGTTCATCATATGTATCATTTAAAATAGATAAATTATTAATAAAAACGGACAAGCATAAAAAATCACATAAAACACAAGAGGGTACCCGGGTACTCTTTTAGTCATCAGAAGATGTAAATTATAGTAATTCGTTTTCCGCCAACAGACCACCCTCCACATATCCAATGGTTATGTTCAATTATTCATTTTCACTATTGTGGAGAAGTCAGGAAGTTTCAGCCGGTTAGACTTACTGGAACATTAAAAAAATATATGTTGTACCCTTCAAGTCACATAAAGGTTAAATTTTAGGTCAGTACATAAAAACAAAATGAGAAAAATATGTCCATATTATATTAAATCGTAATATAAACGGTTGCCAACTCAAAATAAAAGGTGAAAAATGAGAATCAAAACAGAAGCCATGAGCTGTACTAATAACAATAACCTGTGTGCAAAACAATAATATTTTTCATTAATATTGAATTCATCAACCCAATTGCGCAACGACAAGAATAGGCTGGCGTAATAATTGTTTTTGTAAAGTTAGGTATTGAGTTTAGGGTGAGAAGCCTGGCAAGTGCCCCATCCCTCAATCCCCACCCCCGACACCCCCACCCAGCACGGGGGTTGCAGCGTCACTGTGCAGGAATCGATAGCCCGCCGAGCCACCGACATACAGGAAATATGGATTTTTCGCTCAATCTCTCCGCTTGTAGTGATTTTTCAAGGATTGTGTTTCGAAAGAAAATCTTCTGTGGTAACTAATGTCTTACACGTACATGGTATCTACCGGCGACTACCTAATCTAACCATCGTATCTTCAAAATCCTGACTGTCGAGGATAGCATTTTAAAGCTTCTTATGATCACTTTAATTCCAAATATTATTAATTGATAAATCCAAATATTTCCAAAAATGAAATATGAAATTTAAAAAAAAAATGCTTAGAGTTTGGATTTAATCGGAATATTTGAATTTACACTGATCAAATGAAACGCTCTCCTAAATAATCGGGATTTTGAAGATAGGATAGTTTACGTAGAGGGGTGGATTTGTTACTTGCCGATTCCATTCTAGTATTGTATTTCAAATTGATTCCATTCTAGTATTGTATATATCTTGACTCTAGACGTCCAATTTATACGAAAATTGTATTGAATATTTTTGTACATATTTATGCTTTGGGTGATAATCAGTATTCTATCAATCTCCTGCCGCTACATCTAAACTGAATAAAAATCTTAATCTTGTAATTGGTACTTTACAAACACCGCTTCAGCCAAATCATCGGAATGCCCTAAGCGAAATTTACCATCAAGACACTGTTGCAATACTCCTTTGATGGAAGGGTAAATAGTCTATAATATTTACAACCCCGCTCAATCGGTGTTACTAGTATTCAAGTCGGGCGCAGGACCTACTAAAGTATTACCCGTCAGCCCAAACGGAACAAACATAATAGAAAAATCCGAGGTCAAATATTTAGGACATATCTTAACAGCCTGAGCTCAAAGACTTTTATTTTATTTTTTAACATAAATACTGCACAAGAGTCTCAACTGCTCCCAACCGTCAAGAGCCAGTGAGACTATGGAACCCCCAAATAGGGTACTTGTGAGGTTGAAGGTAGTGGGGAGGGAAAGGAGATTGTGAAGAGGAAGGTTGGGAGTACCTGGCTATTTAGATCTGGTCACCATACACGGCTAAAGCCATTTCAAAGCAACGTTTCGATTCTGAATGGTGGTCTTTCACCAGGGCGATACTTAGTGAGTATTTACCACTCTGGAACGTGCCGCAAATATACTTTTTTACTATTTTTATATGAATTAAAATGTGTTATGACACATATTAATTAAATAAAAGTTAATTGGCGCACGCCGGGTTTGAACCCGCGACCTTTGGATTCGTAGTCGAGCATCTTACCACTCGACCACGGAGGCCGTGAATGATGCTGATATTGAGCGACAGAGAAGAGCACTGTGTATTAGAGGTAACATGATTGCTCGAAGATTCAATAAATGCAGCCGAGAAGCAAAATGGCAACTATTTAATACATATTGTACCAGCCTGTATACTTCGGAGCTGTGGACAAATTTCAACCGGGCAACTTTAAAAAGAATGGAGGTACAATACAACAACTCCTACCGGATGCTTTTCGGGCTGTTATGGTACTGCAGCGCCTCAGAAATGTTCGCAGAAGGGTTAGCTCCCGGGTTCAGAGCCTTAAGAAGAAGACGCACCGCCAACTACCGAATGAGAATAGGCACGAGCAAAAAATACTCTTGTGATGGCAGCACTGGACTTCTTGCAGGGCTCCGTTTATAAACAATAAAGTCATTTCATGATGTCTTAAAACGTGGCTTAATTTTAATTTTATTTCTTTATTATAATTATTTATTATTAGGTTATCATGTTTTTTTTTAATGTTTATTATCTTTGTATTTTTTCTATGTATTATAATGATCTTATGGGATTTTACCACCCTCCCTGAGATCTGGAATAAATATATAAAAAAAAACAAAAATTACCTCGTCAAGGACGCACAGCTCGATAAATGCCAATCAAACCAAGTGCGCACCCGGACATTGTAACTATGAACTACAACATTAATTATTTCTTCTGAAACTCTTCCTGATAAATATTAAATATTTATATATATGAGATGAATTTGCATAAAATAATCAGAAACTTGTAATGTTGGATTAGGGAACCACATATTTTGAGTCACTCGGCTACAGCTCGGAAAGAACTATATAACTAACTAATAATAAAAAACTGATACAAAAGGTCCATTGAGATGATATCTCACAAAAAATAGCGCTATAAAATTAACCAAGCATTTTTTTAATATGTTACATACCTACGTTTTTTAAAATAAATTAGGATTATTACTGATGTACTATTAATAAAATCTTTAGTTTGTAACGAAGATTATTTCCCATGCAAAATATTCCAAAACATTTTAAAGTATGCGCACTTAAACATGGTATAACAACTCATTATTATGTACGCAAATACTTAAAACCTTCGAAAAATTACAAAATTATGTTAAGTGGGGAAGTAAAAATATTAACGAGTCCCATGCCCCTCTGGTTTCTGGCGTTAATGAATAACGAAGTTCTTATTGGATGTTTAAATTATACGGTAAATAAAAATGGGAAGCTGTCCATTAATAATGAAAGCATTTCTACGTTTGGAAAATTTTCTACACGATTAGAAGGCAAAAAGACAGGGACGTCTCCAGTGCGGGTCTGAAAAAAACTATAAAGTAGAAAATTTGCGTACGCCTGAATGGCACTTTACAAAGCTAAAACTAATTTCAAACTTTCTGAAGATTAGTTTTCAAGAGCTACGTAGAATATTCTAGGATTAATTTTAAAAAATCGTAGGTTATTTAAAATATGGAACGACAAAGAAGAGCTATAAATATACGGACCGGAATGCTCTCAAGGCGGTTCTACCACTGTAGTGACGAAGTCAGGAAACTGCTTTTTAAGACGTACTGCACTGCCTGGACACAGTACCCAACAGCGCAATGGAACAAGTTGAGGGTTTGCTACAACAATGTCTATAGGCAACTTCTGTAACTTCCAAGATTCTGCAGTGCCTCTACAATGTTTACCGAAGGGAGGGTGCACTCATTTCCTGCGTTACTTCGCCACCGACTAGTCAGCTTCTGGGGCAGAACACAGAATTCAACCGACGTCATTGTCGCGACTGCATCTGAATGGCTCAGCTCTCCTCTCAACGAGCGATGGATGGACAGATGATGCGGAGACCACCTTGAAGCACGCTCGAATAAAGTTTTTTTTTTTTTTGGAATAAAATTATTATATTTAAATACGTCATGACGTATTGACAGCCCATGGGCTATGAATAAGATTTCATTTTTAAAGAAAGAAATATATATTGAAATTATTGTACTATTGTTAGCTCTTAAATAAAGGTTTCTGGTTTAAATGTTATTATCTATTTATTAATACTAATAACAAACTAAAGGTTTGATATTATACTTATATTATGAGGATTATGATAATAGATTTAAATTATAAATTAGAATTCAAAATATTTAATTATATAAAAAAGGCACGATGCCCGAAACTTACATAAAATAACTTTTATCTAATAACAATAATAAGTTATAAATGAAGAACTGAAGAAATCGTTGAAGCAATTATCATAAAAACAAGAATAATGCAAATGGAAAAAATATACAATATGGGGTGATTAAACTAAATATTATTTTTATGACAAGTGGATGCTCGGGTCAAATTATACGCCTGGGAAATTTGTCATTACGCCACTGCATGAGAGTAAAATGATCCTTGAATAAGCCCCCCTCATGGTAATGGGCAGTTGCGAGAGGCGTCTGTCTCTACTGGCGCCGAGGCGGCCGTCGCCATGACGACGGAGGAGGGGGGGGGCGATGCCTAAAGCCTAAAGGGGAAATGAATGGCGGGAAAGTGATCATTTTCTGGAATTTTACCGAAATATTGAGTGAAAGCTCGTGAAAGATTGCCTAGTTTTCGTTGATTGGATATAGATAATAGATTGGTGGTTCCGATGAGAAAAGACAAGGGCACCAATTCGATTCTACTTGAATTGAATTGGTACATATACGAGTATAATGAATTTAATATATTGAGATGGTTTTTGTGAAACTTTTTTTTGTGTTCTACTTATTTGTTCAAAGTAAATAGGAGTTATTATCATTGTGTTACACTTTTCACGGTATATTACTTGGGTATTACGGTTATTTTCTGTTGTAATACAGTTTATTTTAGTTCATAGACTTTTTGCATTCTTCTCTGTTTTATAAGTCAAAATATCCATTAAATTGTATAATTTTTACCACAACAAGCTATTTCTAGAGTCGCTTAATATTCAGAGCGAAAATTTTTAGAAGTCGCAAAAGCTAGAGCGGCAGCAAATTGTGTACTTAAAATCTGCGAATTTTAGTTTTTAGTATTGGTCGTAATATTTTACAACAATACATCCTTCAGAGTTTTGTTTTTAAATCATTTGTTTTTCAGTCGTAGCTGCGAACAACATGTTTATAAAACACCTGTTGGTGGTCCTGAAGCCAACTGAAAAGCGTTTTGTGCCGGGAACGAAAGTTGATGGCGTTTATGACGCTGTTTGTGTTTGCGTGACCACTTGATCGGAGATCGTCAATATCGTGAGTCGTAATTTCCAACAAACAACAAACTAAACGATAATTATTGAATGTACCTATACCTCATATTTATAATGCCTTTGATGTTAATCGGATTTACTTCCGATAATTTTTCAATTTCGATTTATTAAGACACTAGGCAAAAAATGTATTACGGAGTGAAAATAAATTCGTGTAGATGACAAGCATAATAGCGAACAAAATGTTTACTCACCCTGTGGTTCTCTCCGGGATGATCGCGCAACCGTCGAAGCCTCTCTTTCCCACCGTAGCCATAATCTAAAAAACAATAAACGAGCACTATATTAATTGTTGAAAAAAAAACAATAATATTCAAAGAATAGGAAACAGAAGAAAACACGGATAATAAAAAAAAGATTAGGTTGTGACCGAAACGAACTCGGGATTTCTACTTTATTCGGAAGTAACACGTTTACCAATTGTGGAAAATATTTTTAAAAATACATAACTATTTTTTCAATTGAAGCACTTCTTGAATTGGCAGCACTGGATAAAACTATACATTGTTTTATTACGGAGTATCTTTAATTTTTTATAAAATCTAAAATCAATATTTTAAATATAATTGACTTATTAAAGCTTTACGCTTCATTGTGCTCCATACATCTGCTTTGACCACTGTGGATAAATTCAAATGTATGTACATGTTCTTATATTGAACCACACAGTCAACAAATGAGACAAAACATATGCTTTACAAATTTATTGAAATTGTTTGCACTATGTCTATGTTCATAAACATGGTGCAAGTACTTTTCTGAATTATATTATTCATTAATGTTCTCTCTTATGTTTATTTTGCCTTATTTTTGTCATCGCTTCATTTATTATTATGTATATGCTATTGCTTCTCTGTTGCTCTTTTTTCCATTTCGTGTTTTATATGTATTTTTTGTAATTAGACTTTAGTCCGTTAATTTATAAATAAATTAATATTACAACATAATCAAATATTGTGTGACTTCAGATTAAGTCAAACAATAATTTGCACATTTTAATGCTTTTTTTTTGCAGAAGTGAAGATTGAAGTGTGCTGGATATATTGTACAATAACGTCGCTGGAAGGCAAAGGGGCTTAAGTGACACTTTGGTCGAAAATTAGATAAATGTGCACTTTTGATAATTTTTTTTCTGCATCAAATGCTCTGACTCTCGTTTGATTCCGAAGACTTTTGTAGCCCTTCAGCCATCCAAAATATATTTACTATTTGGAAGAAGGCTTGACTCAAGCGACACAAGTTCGGGACTTTTGTAGCTTTTTGTCGCTTCAGGTAACTCAGTGAGAGCATTGAGTTACCTGAATTAACTTTTTTTTAATACAACCAGTTACTGAAGACTTATACATTTTATTGTAAAACAAAAACAAACCAAAAAGTGCTCTGGTGTAAACTTCTCAAAATGGCGCTTCAGCCCTTTTGCATTTTCGGTGACGTACTTCTCTAAATCTCTGATTTATATTTTTCATTAAAATTACAACATAATCAAATCAGAAAGACTTCAAATTAAGTCAATCAAAAATTTACACATTTTAAGGCATTTTTGCAGAAGTGAAGAATTAAGTGTGCTGGGTATATTGTATAATATAATAATTGAAAACTGAGAAACTTTTTTGACAATTGAATTTTTTAGTGTGTCCAGAGTTTTTTAGATTTACCACAGTATTAAAAAATTCTCTGTAAATAATACTGTCGACGGCGCGGCGATCTGCATTGCGAATAGAAGAGACGCGCAGAACTTCGTATGGAGATAGCACCGGCTAGGCAAGCGTTAAACCTTGTAGCCAGTCCATTTCAAATCATTTCAGTATCATAATATTTCAATTAAATATTCTTCCCAACCAGCAAATTGTAGTATTTTTAAAATTAATATCGTAACCTGCATTTTTTTTTAATTCGTCAATATTATAAATAAAAGTTTGTTTGGAAACTTTACTCAAAACGAAAAGAAAACTTATGTGATTCCTTTCTAATACAGTCAAGCTTCTTTGTGGGACAATAGTAATTATGCGGAAAGGTTCTGATAATAACGGTAACACCTTCATCAGTTAATAATATGCAGGATATAAGAAAGCAGCGCAATTTTTCCAAAGTTATCATAAAATCGTTAAAATATATTAGTTGGTTTTTTCATACCATCATCGTGGTAAAACCCACAGTATATACCGACTTATTATATGTTTTGAGTTTAAAGGTCTGAACGTACTTAAAATATCAAATATCCTTTTATAATTGGGTGTTAATCTTAACTTTTCGATTAAAAAATCTGTTCGTGTTGCGTATGCAAGAGCCAAAACTCAAACACTATGAAATTCCTTCGGAAAAACAACATTTTCAGGTCACAATTTTATTTCCATTATCATGGGTGCTCTTAAATATCCATAATATTGTTATGAAATGTTAATAAAAAAAATGAAAACGCGGTGTTGAAACTAGTACCGGTAATAATTAGTAAAGTATAAAATGGTTTCATGAAAATGTGTTGAATCTGTGATAGTCTGTTTAATGCGTCAATGAACCCACCTGTGGGGATGTGGTGCGTCTGCGAGTGGTAGTCCACGTCACGCGGAGCCTGCACGTGGTGGTGGGCGGGATAGGCGCTGGGCGGCGGCCCGTACTCCTGGTAACCCCCGCCCCCGCCCCCGTAGTGCCCCGCGCCGCCCCCGCCGCCTCCCCCCCAGTAGGGTGGGTACTGGCCCGGGTAGTAATAATATGGGGCCGCCCTGTACTCGGGGTAGTTGCAGCAATCCATTACGATGCAATGATCAATCAATAATCAGTCAGTTTGATGATCTGCACACATTTTGTTCGGTGTACATTTTCAGTTTGTTTTTACAACCACAAATCATCAAATATTTCAAATAACTTTTAGGTTCAATTTTTTATTTTCATATATTTCAAGAACACATTACGTCAGCAGCTGTTTCCAAATTCACTAAGTAGTTTTGCTGTCAAGTCATTGTCCAATTGTTCAAATCCTTGCTCTACTCATAAAAAGTATTCGATTATTTATTTTATTATTTTTTGTTCGGAAAGTGGTTAAAACATGTTATCAGTTCTGGTTTTGGATCGAGTGGGATTCCCATAGAAATACCGAATTAGAAGTGCATCGTCAATATAATGTTCCGTACGTCATATATCTAAATAACATCTGTTTTATTTTGATTTCTGCTTTTATGTGAAAGCTTTGGAAAATAACTGAAGAATTTACTACTAGGTTATGAAATATTGTACATTTTTTTAAATGATCGGCAATATTATTGATTAAAGTTCGCAGTTAAAAAAATATAGCAAACTTTATACTGTATTTACAAAAAGACTTATCTTGCGTTTTATGTAATAATTACATAAAGCGTTTGTGTAAGTATGAATAATAACACTGTTTTCAAACAAGGGTATTGAAATCGTAAGCTACCCGTAACGTGTTTCCGGTTTTAGATAGAACACTCTGTAGGTCCCCGTAGGGACCGTTTTTTTTTTCTTTGAATCCATAGATATCTTAATAATTACTTTTTCGTAGGTGACTGTGAACCTAACATATATTTATAGAAAAAAAATGATAATATATTTAAGATTAATCCAAAAAGTTAAGAGTTAAAAGCTTGATTGTATTTATTGACTAATAATAATGTAAAGCGCGTAATAGAGATACACCACGAGTTAAATATTTTTGAATATCAAAACAACGACAAGTTGTATCTATGAGAAGCTACATTGGGTGTGTTAAAAGCAACAAAATATTATTTTTTCTTGCATAAGTAAAAGCTCTGCTATTAGTTAATTTATTTAAATCGCAATTGAAGTAGAACGTTTGAATGAATGGAGAGTTGAACCCCTCTCCTCTCCACGCCTAGCAATCCTTATCCAGGTATGCACAGACAAGTTTTTGAAAGCTTTTTGATATTTGGATAGAAGGTCTTAATGTGTGTTAGAATTCAAAGATTTTAATGAAACGACGAGGATTTCATTCAAGATTGTTTATTTAGGCGGTATTAAGTGAAGAATATGTGGACTAAAACGAATTCTAATTGTTGATGTTTTAAATAACCCTGCAATGTCACTTTGGAATAATCACGAATGAAAATAACTTTTTATTTGGATTTATCCCGACTACATAAATTAAAGCTATATATCATTGTGTAAATTATAATTTCATGTTATTAAAAATGGTTTTATTTTACCATTCAAATAATTAATAATATTGTTAAAAAAATATTACTAATAAATTATACTATGAATACGGTGAAGCTAGTTTTCCAATTTATCTCCTCAAACAAAATTAATAAAATATTATTGTCAATCAGTAAAATGTTAATAAATAAAATCATCTTAAATGTATTATGGAAAATTAATTCCAAAGATCTCTATTCTTTGTAAACTATTTCTACCAATATCAAAGTGGTGGAATAATTTTCCACGTTGAAAAGTTCAGACGGATATTGGCGGGAAAATAAAATCGTTACTTCGATGCAGCAAACATAGGGGGCGGGGCGAATATATCAACAACACATTATCACAATAATTTCATAAAATACTCATGAACTTATCCTGCAGATGGCATTATATCTACATTAACTCATCTATTTCTTTCAATTTGTGGAATATATCAACATATTTAAATCAGTCAGTCAGTCATTAAAACAGTAATCGAAAAATAGTGTGTAAATATTGTACACATTTTTAGCAAATGGGAATAAGACGCTTAAAATGATGATAGCATCAAAGAAACTGGGGTTTCGTGTTGAATGATTGCTAGAATGGTGGGCTCATGTTACTTGACTTGATTCTTCACTGTGTTTAAAGATCGCGAAAGCCGCGGCGCTCGCGGTACAAGCCACCGCCCTGACTGACAGTGCTCATGGGCGGGAAGTCGCGACTGGACTGGGCGGTAAATCCCATCTGCCGGGAGTTCTCTACGGCTACAGCCCACAGTCTTGGGGCTATTGATGGAGGGGGCGGACTGCGTGCGCAGCCTCTATCGACCGAGCGCCAAATTCAAAAAAAGAGGAGAGACGCGATAAGTGGAAACTTAGCGCGGGAGAGCGCTGAAGTTGTCTGAAATTCCGATAATTTGCTGTCGTAGCAGGTTTTTTTCACTATATTAACAGTCCTAAAGACACGAAATCATAATTACATAGTATTGTAACTAAAACTTTCGATTGATTCTACACCAACCGTTGGATTAAAATGTTTTCGACCTGTTTTATTTCAATGAATGTTCATGTGTTCCAAGTTTTTATATTATATTATTATATAAATAAGAATAATTTAAAATCGATGATAGACGATTTTCTTTTAGATGAAAGCTAGCTACAATAGGAATTTTCTTTCGGATACAGAGCGTAAGCAAAATACAAAAAGGTAATCGATAGGGAAGTCAAGATAACAACGTAGGACGTAGAGCAAGTGTGATGGATTTTTCCATTATATTGATTTTATCATCACGAAGGTTGCACAAATGAGAATATCTATTCTTTGATTAAATAAAGGACTAGGGTAGTTTTCTCCGCAATATTACAATAAGATCAATCAGACACTAGTGAAATATATGTAAAAACAAAATACGTTATATAAAGACTTCATGATAAAATAAAGTAAATATTATTTAACGCACACAAACAACAATTATGATTAAATAAAAAATTACGATAATTTGGTTAATTATTGTTTGATTAATGTTGATGCTTCTTGAGTTTGAGAAAAAAAATCAACATTATAATCAAACAATTTATGACGTACGAGGTGGAATACAAAAGCAATTTAATTATAAAAAAATCGTGTATTTATTTTGACATGTTTAACTTTGGTCGTCTTTAAATTAATCTTCGTTTGACGCAATGCAGGATTTTTTTTCACCAGTCAACATTGTTTGAACTCATCAATTCTGATGCCTTTCATTGTTTATACCGACTCTTATTTCACTTCTCCCAAATTCGCAAAATGTTTGAGGACTTTTTTCTCCAGGAGGAGCAAAAAATGTCGCACTGGTCGAGACAAGGAGGTCATGTTTTTGGCCAAAAACTAAAGATCACTGCGGCCAGAAAGAACAACTCACCTATTTGCAGCAACTCGGGGCATTTCCTTCACTAATATTGTAGCAACCTTCTCAAATCTTCAAATAAAATTTATCAACAGAAGCTCCACGACAAGCTAATCAAATTTCGTCATAATCACTAATTCATCAATGGTATGACGTCGGTCTCCGATGAATTTTCTCCACATTTTCTGGTTAGACTGGTTAAAAACCTCCAGATTGTCAATGAAAATTTCACCTCGTTCAAAATGGAAAACTATTGGTAAACTCAGGTTTTACTCAGAGCAGCTTTTCTGTAAGTTGTTAGTATTATTGCAATTGTTTTTACTCCAACGGGAAACAAAATTACAGTGTTTCACCTCTTGAAAAACTGCCGTTAAAAAATCAGTGAAAACTTGAAAAGATTCTCGGAAAAAAATGACTGAAGGTGAACGTGGTCTCTCACAACAACGTCTGCTGAAATGCTGATGCAGAAGGGTTCATGGAACTTTCGCTTAGTAGATGTACGTTTATACTAAAAAGACTCTGCCCCCCAGAAGAAAATTCCGGTTACTTTTGGGTCCCCTCTTCACTAATAAAATAGTATATGTGGCATGGTATGGTAATAAATGTGACATTAATTATTCATAACTGCCAAAGAGCTTTGTATCCCGATGTCTCAAATATAATAACTGCCAAGTGAAATAAGTATTCTATAAACTATGCAGATATGTAGGGATACAGCAGGACCATAGAATAGCGTGTCTAGATCCTGTTGCAGGCGACAATGCGCACACGTCCCTGTGAAGTAAGACGATATCGCCAGAAGGTTGTGTCTAAGGGGTCCAGAGGGCCTCGGTGGGGGTGGGAGAGATGATAGTAAGGGGGTAAGGGGGCGTGAAGTGGAAACTCTTCGCCTCCACCCCGGACCGTCTGCAGCGCTTTGGTTCCTGAAACACTTGTGAAAGAATCAATTAGCCGCGAAGGACTAAACGCCCACTGAAAAGTTTTTGTAAGTTGAAATGTTAAAACGCTCAGACTCAATTATGTGTGAGATTCATTCTTATAATTTATTTATCAAAAAGATAGTCTTGTAATATTTTACACTGATGAAAATTTCATCGTGACTATCAAGTTGTCATAATAATACTTCATAAAAACTATAAATACATAAAATATATGTTATATAAATTGCAATATATACAAAAAAAAACAGTTTCTTTTGTTAGTGGTAAGCAGATAATAGATCAATATCTTTTAATTTAAAATTGTTATTACGTTTTCCATGATTATATTAGTGGTCTATGATGAGAGTACGAGTAATATGCCACACATTTCTAATATCGACAAAAAATCTTTTACAATTATTTTACATTGACCGTCGGCTTTAAAAAATCTTCCAACATTTATTTTTTCAAATTTTATTGGACTACGTACTTAAAGCCACATTTAAATACATTAATGACTACTATCTAATATAATAATAATAATATTTGGATAATTTGTATAGCGCCGTTTTTGTGAAAAATCACCTCAAGGGCGCATACTGCATGTCACAATCAGCAACGTTTTGTGGATTTAAATTGGATTTTTGGATGAAATTTTTATTTAAAGGGTTGTGAAATTATTTTCTAATATCAGTAAACCACTTTGTAAGTTTTTCCCATCATTATTGACAAGTGGTATTATTTTGACTTTTTTTAATTCTCTGCAATTGAAATTTTAATTAGCATCGCCCCGCAACCGCGAGCTCCCGCACATCGAACTGTCACTTGTGATTTAAAAAAAACTCGGATGAGTTATGTCTTGCGGTGCGCATCGACGTGGGGTCGTGGGCCACCCTTCGCTACCCCTGGGTCGGAGCGCCACCCGAATCATCCCCCGGCCCCGTCCCTTCACACAGTCGGTGCATCGATCGACCTACTTAGACACGACCTCACGCTGCAAACGTTTCAGCAGCACGGGAAGGCGAAGAGCGGATCTGCGCTTTGCGGGACACGCACACATCTTCTTCGCGACTGGTTGCTTGTTCGCGGCGGAAGGGATAGCTGGCTAAGGCGGGACCCTACGCAGGGATGGGTGCTGACAAAATACACCCGTGCCAGTAATATTAGTGATATAAGAGTTATGTGTGTGTTTTCGAGAATCACAACTTTGGGAAGGCATCATTCTTTAACCTTTGTACCACCATATCCACCCATGCATGTATTAAAAATGTGTGCATCTGGCGCCATAAGCATCTATGTGTATACTCGTACTATGCTTTTATAAAGAAGCATACTGCATCAATTTGCCACAACACTGTAGACTGTAGAAGTGTCAAAGATTTTACTGCTATTCGATTAATCATCAAACGATATATAAACAATGTTAAAAAACTTAATATTTTTCGAATTTTAAAAATCTGATTGAAGCACGATTTCATTCAGAGTAACTGGAAAAATACTTTATATCTTCATTTATTTGATCGTTGCTCCAGTTTTGTTGTGTTTACTAAAGAAGATAATTAATTAAAGACCGAAACGGTGGTCACGAGCAACCATCAATTGCATGCAGACTTATATATATTAATAATCATAAAATTAATGAACAAATGTTCAACATTTAAAAAAAAATATTTGAAAAATAATAATCATTTACGATATTTATGATGTAGTCCGCGACACGGAGTAAGAAACCCCCTTGCAAAGTTTGAAAAGTTGGACAGAGCAATTGGACCAGATACCAAAAAGATACACTGAAGTCGCCTCGGGTGACGGCGATACTATGTTGAATACTTCCAAACAGATAGTTCTTTGTGAAGAGAGCTTTTCTTCTTGTTTATATCTTATTTTACAAATTACCAACAATCCAATGGAAGAAATAGAAGGAGTGCCATCTCAACAAAAACAAGTCATAAATAGCACGGCACATCGTAAAACCCTTGGAAAAGATGGTATACAAGCGAAAATGCTTATACTCGTAAATCGTACAACCCTTGGTAGAGAGTGAACATATTTATAGACGATTTTCTACTACCCGAGTTGTTTCACCAGCTAATTATCTATTGGAAAGAGAAGATGTGCGAAACATACACAAACAAACTGACACGAAATAGAGGCGTTTCGTTACCTAGTTGTCCTAAGAAGGCTACAGAAAAATGTGACAAAACGTATCCAGAAAGCCAGTGTGGCTTTAGAAGAGGCAGATCAACAACGCATATGATTTTCATTTCACGAAAACTGCATGAGAATTGTCACAACCAACATAAACCACTTTTCATATCCTTTGTAGAGACCTAACAGAGACTTCAACATTATGATAAAAATAGATATGTTATACTATAGAAATAGCCTTTTGTCTTGCTTACACCTACATATTGTTATTAGAGAGAAAAAATAAACAAGGTATTGCTTTTGTCGTTTAGTTTTTGCAGTTATTCGAAAAGTTTTACAGTTTGTTCTTTTATTAAATTAAAAATGAACTTTTTTTCATTTACACGTGATCTTTCTTTTCTGAAATCGAATAACAAGTTTGAAACATGCTCTATGCAGGCAATGCATCTCTGTGAGTACTGTGCTGAAGTAAGGTTCGAGTCAACTCTGGCTGCGATACCCATAAGAACCAACATTGTATTTTTTCAGGATATCAGGAAAGCGATAAAAGTCTTGGTCCTTCGAAGTGATCAGTTTGTAGAAACGTTCCGGCGGGAAAGTCGACCCGCTTCCCGCGCTTTCCATGCCTATTTCTCGTGCGCCAAGTGCCAAGTGCCAAACAACCGAGATAGCGAACCGCATTGATTTCTGCGATACTGTATGGCCGTCCTTGTCCCCCCCGCGCGCCCCCCGCCCGGAGGGAAAGAGGAGGCGAGAGGACGATCGATGACGTCGCACTAGGATAAAGTAGAGTCCCATGACGTCACCGTATCGGAGTCAGTTTCCCCACAGGGTAATGAGAATGTATGAGGAAAGAGCGGTCGTGTTGGCGTCTTGAACAACCCCTTCCAAGTAACTCAATCTTATACAGGTACCACAACAAAAAGATTCAACCTCTCCTTACCACTCCAATCCCCACTTTGTGTTTATTTATTCACTTTTATCGAGTTTCCCAACTTGCTTTCCGCCCAGCTTGCTAGGTGCAGTCGAAACATAAGCTTGTTCCAGACGGTGCGATCAATAGATTTTGCCACTGCTTAAACAGATTGAATTTCCATCCTGGCGTTTAGGATAACAAGGAGCATTTGCGTCGTTCCTTTTATTGACATGGCATTCTCCAGGAAGTAGCACGTATGGATCGTAGTTGCGTCAAAATGTAGGTTTATAATATATTATATCAAATGTTTCAAAGGTCAATATTTCAGGCCAAGAATTCCATGTAAAAAATAACTGTATTACGCAGAATAAAACAAAAATTATCTTCAAGTATTTGGAAAGTGAATTTTAGAATTTTTTACCAACAGACTCCATTTAAAGTTTAAAAGCTGTTTAATTTTCCTTTAAATAATAAAAAATTGGAAACTTATTTAATAGAAAATAAATAAAATGTACAATTTTTATGTTTGCTGTAATGAACCGTGTTAAAATTAACAGTTATACAAATTTATCACTCAAACATACTAAAAAAAATCTGAAGCACCAAAAACTCGAACGGTGACCTATGGTGTCTAGAAATTAACATATATTTTTGTGTTTAAAGTATGTACGAGTATGTCAACGCTAACGCTATTATCGTAGTACGTATTATAGCTTGCCTCTTTAGACCTCAGTCTTTATTTGAAAAAAAAAACTATTTTTGAAACAATTCTTCTGGATAATGTTTTATTCATTCAATTCAGTTGCGTAATAATCAAGGTTTATTTATTTCTTATCTTTCTAAAAAAATGTCCTTATTTATACGGCTATTATAACAAGCGCACAAAGCTCAACGAAATGATTATTGTGTGCTTTCAGTGTGAACATTGATTGTTATGACATTCAATCAAGATTGTGTTTTAATTCAAGCTGTAAAATATATGAACACCTTCTTTGCAAGTACCGCCTCAACCGTAACTACTTGCTGCGGGTAAATACAAACTAATAGCGTAGTAAAAGCTTTTCATTCAGCAATTATTCCATAACCGCTCTTTCATAAATGTCACCCATATTCGAGCACGCTCAACATCTGCGGTCTTATTTGTGAAATCATCATATTTACACGGTAATACTTTTATATTATTGTCGGCATTATAACATATAAAAATATCAATGGTTTCACTAATTAGCCGTGGCTCAAAGTATTACCATTTAACTCTTTATGAAAGCCAACTGTATGACTGTCCTGCCGGTTAAAGTTCCTTTGTGACCTCTCTTTCTGATACGTTCCTCATTTGTAGTAAAGAGGGAGAGGTTGCTACAGAGCTTTCAGTAGTATGCCTTTTGTTCCAGAGGGTGACGGAGGGTAGCTTATCTCTCGTGTTAAAGGTTCGTCGGGTTTCGACATAAGTTATTGCTTTTCAGATCATATAGTGACATAATATGAATGATATGAAAATTCGTGAAGTCGTGGTTATTTTAAAAATAAGGTCTAGGGAAACTTCGAGTCTCTTTTGTTGGAATTAATTAAAAATGTGACGATATCGCGCTTCACATATAACGATATCTGACAATTTAAAAGCCACTTAGATTCTGAACCAAATGGCGCCTGGAGCATCTTGGATGTTGGCACCTATTAAGATCTAAATGTAATGCATTTTCACTATTTTCCGAACAGCTTTCTCTTCATCCAGATCTACAGCTTTCATGACTTTTCTTCGTTACGCACGTGACTTTTTAACATTCAAATCGAACTCATTAACTTAACACAAAACTCTCGTCAGTTTGTTTTTCAAAATAAATTGATTAAGACATAAACTTTTTTTTTACTAACCAATACCTTTTTTGAATTGTCATTATTTCTTACGGATTTACACTATTTGTTTGATCAATAGACATTCATAAAAATAAAATAACCTTTTAGCAAACAAGAAGTGTTGGTTTCTAAATTGCTTTCCTGAAATGTTGACTAATATAAACAGAATTAACAACTTTGACAGCGTAATATCCAGATAAGATGACTTTACTTATTTGTTTGGAGTAGTTTTATATTATTTACGGGGCTGTTGTGTTTCTTTACAAACTAACTTATTTCTATCGCGGTAGTCTGTGACTTCTAGGCCTACGCTTTGGGCAACTGCGCGTTAGATTCGGCTCTCCGGAAAACTCATTGATTTTGCAAATTCAACAGGTGGCCCGAAAGTCGTCTCCCCTTTCTAAACAACACGCCTCGAGTATTCTAGTCGCATAAAATAATTGCCAACATTATTGGTATTATTCAAAGCATTATGTTGCGAAGTCACTGAACTTATTGTTAACCGACTTGTCTTCTAAACTACACAGATACTACAAAGTGAAAATCGTAACTACATTTAAAAAAATGATTAAATAATCTTTGTATCGTAAAGTAGATAATCTATTAAAATATCCTTCAACTGTGAGCTCGGGTGCCGTGAAATTTACAGAGCTTTTTTATTTGTGATTTCTAGACCAACACAACTATTCTAAGGTTGCAATCATAGAGTTGGTAGAGTAGTATCTATCCAAGGCAGTGAAGTCAGTTTTTGACTTGTTTTTGATGATTTTAACCTGACTTGGCGCACCTGGGCGTGGCTAAGACTAAGGTACGGTATTTATACATCCATTCATATCACATATCGACATAATGTTTTTTATTTATTCGTATGGCCACTTTTTCACGGTATTTTTATCAACAAAAATATAGTATATAACCTAAAAAACCGTTTAGTTGTGTCAAGTTTAGTGGCATAATAAAAAATGTGGGCGGAGTCCCGCGGTGAACCTGGAGCTTAAGATAATTGCGACAGTATATAGAAGCGGTCTATGAAATTTGTTGTCTCTTTCTCTCTCATGGTGTACGACGTAAAAACCAGGAGAAAGTGATTTATCGCAAGTTTGTGTAGGTTGGGTAAAAATAATTAACTCTCCCTCCATATATTGTTACTTTAAGGTTGCAATAATATTTCCAACGTAGGTTTTGAGTTAGTGCTTTGAAATCATACTATTTTATGTTGCGTGTATTATTTTTTTGTGGTATACTTCATGAGTAAAAAAAATTGGTACACAAATGTGTGTGTTGTTGCCGAAAACAGTAGATTAATTTGATTTTGACCACCTACCTTCTGACCGTTATTGTAAAACCTCAAGACTTGTCCGCAGCCCTCCACAATGCAGTTCTATTAAACCTTATCAGGCACACAACAAGGTGTTATGAACAGTAGGCCTTTTATCTGCATGATAATAGTATACTCGTACAGGTAGAGGAGTGCCATTAGCCGGGGCAATCGATATGCCCATGGCTAGGCCGTAGGTGGGTGCCGTAGTACTATGGTGAGGTACTCCAGTGTGCTGGGGCCTCTCCCCTTTTTCTCGCACGTGGGAACGCCACTGCCGCATGCCGACCGTCTGAGTACACGTGTATGTGTTCACATGTTCGGAGTTTTACACGTGTAGCTATGTGTGGAGATTTTGCCAATATTTCCAAAAGGTGTGCTCGATTAAATTCTCGTATGTTGTTATGCAGCAGACGAGACCCGGAAATCAACATAAATAAAGACAATATATTGTAAAAAATAATATCAATAATCTTCAGTGAAAAGTATGAGATCGATTAAAAATGGCTGAATTGGTTGAAGCGTTACTCCCGGATAGAGTAGAGGATCCGAGATCAAGTCTCGGTTGTGACCATTGTCTTTTTATTTTCTGACTTTTTCTGTTCCATACTTGTGTTGCTGATTATTGATATTATTTAAAAATAATTAAAAAAATTTGCATTAATGCTTTAAAGTTAATTCTAATTTCAATACAATATATTTTTTTTTAAATTTGATATCGAAATATTTTTCCCCGGTCATAAAAAATAGTAAAACTTAATACTTAACTACAGAGATTTGTTTGATTATATTTATAAAAAGCTAACGCTATTTTGTAAGAATATTACTATTATTTAGATGCCCATATTATTACCCTAGTAAAAAAAATACCTTTCAGAGTCGAAAAGTTGCTTGAAATGGCCAATCGTGCTTAGTGACCAGATCTAAATAGCTGTTTTTTTTTCAACCCTCCTCTTTTTCATCTTCTTCTCTTTTCCACTCCTTCTGTCAACATACCCAAATTAGGGACGCCAAAGTTTACTGGTTCTGGACAGTTGACAATATTGTGGGGTATTCCCATTGAAAAAAACACTTCGAATGAAATTATAATCAGTAAGATAACATATTAATTTATTATCTTTCGGTTTTGCTTTAGTTTCAATACATAAATGGGAAGCATTGCAATACTAAGAATCTCAATACAATTTTCAGTGTATTTTTCAACAGGAAAAGTTTTTAGTACACAGGTCAAGATTTTTTGTTCGTCGGAATCCGGAATTCATTGGTAGTTTTCCGGGTCGAAGATAGTTTGATAGTTTCTGGATATCTTTGATATTCAATACTTTACCGTAAAATTAAAAAAAAAAAATCTTTGGGTCTTTTATTGAGACACGATTGTTACATATACAAATATATATTTGTATAGTGTATCTTCGTGGCATTGACACTAAGTACTGTGAATAGATTTTTTTGTCAAATACGTTAAATTTGTTAACCTTTTCTAGATGCATACATATTTAAAATGCCAACCTTTTCCTAATGCCCTAAGTTTAACCAGCTACCTTTAACATCGATTCACATTAGTATAATAAGTTTCTTCGAGAAATAGCTGTTTAGAATTGTGTAAAATTAATATACTACATAATAATAATTAACATAATAATCAGCAGAAAAATATATAAGCAATAGAAAATTACGATAGGCTATTCTTTTAACAGTGATTTCAAAAGCGAATTGACAAAAAGGCTTATTAAGTAATAATAATATTTGGACGATTTGTATAGCGCCGTTTTTTGTGAAAAATCACCTCAAGGGCGCTGGTAACAACAAGTAAAGTATGAAAATAAGGTGAATGTACTCAAATGTACAGTAAACAGGGTTGGCTTTAATTTGAACAGCAATTTTTACAGCGAACTAAGAAAAAAATCGTAAGAAAGAGTTAGGTGGAAACGATGGTAGGTCTTCATCTCGCCTGCAGCCGCAGTCTGCAATCTGCACGGTCCACTAGGAGTGGGAGGGAGTGGGGGAGGAGGGGGTGTCGAAGGGTTGAGGCCGCCACCCCCACGCGTCACCGGCCGTGTAACGTGACCGGGGTGGCATAGGCGGGTGGCGAGTGGTGGGTGGCGGGTGGCGGCGGTGGCTGCGGCGTGTACCGCGGGTGGCAGGCGCGCCACCTGCCCGACCGGTGGACACTTCGCTTTTTTCGCATCACTTTTCGTCCGGCGTAAAATATTGCGCAAGGCCTGCCCGCCCCGCGGCCCTGCGATATTGATTATTGAATGCTGTGGGCCTTATCTCGCTCCCTTCCCGTCGCCGCCCCCGTCCTGCCCTCCAGCCGCCCCCCCCCATGCCCCCATCTCGCTACCGCCCCACCGGGTGCGCGCGCGTCGAGTGCAGCGCTAATTGACAGCGCGCCCTGTCTGTTGGCGGGAAAGACAAGGCGGGAATTTTTCACATGCCAATTTGACATGTCAATTTGTTTTTTCGTCACTTCGACAATATGTAAATGGTTCTATGATTGTATTAACCCATTTAATAAATTATTTTTCAAAAATACATTCTTTGTTCCGCCACTCGTTTGAAAGGTTTTTTTAAATTTTCATTAACATTTTGTCAATTGAATAGCAACATGTATTTTTTCTCTATTTCACAAATATTTACCGACCTCATCATTCTTTATCAAAAATATATATCTTAAAATTACTCATTAGTTTTTAAACTCGTATCGTATCTTAAAAAGGGAGAACTCTTTTCTATTAAATAACCTTTTAACTTACACAGATTTAAGCTCGTATATTGATATTTACTTCCAAAATATAACTAATTTAATTTAACAAACTTAAGTTACGGAGCTTTAATGACTTTCTGTGAGTTTTTTAAAGTTTCTTCTCTGAACCATTCAGTGGTTCACCTAATTATTTGCAAGAAAATGTCAACCGTTTTATGCATTAGTTCTGCGTCACTATCAACCTTTGCGTAACTTATATTCTGTGTTAATATTGAGCTTTGAAATACACTTAATACAATAAATCATATTACAGGTTATTATTTTTGATTTTTCCATAGTCTGAAGATGCCGTTATAAGGGGAAACCGGTCCGGTTAAACTATATAATCAGAATAGAATGCAATTTAGTACGATGCAAAATACCCAAACATACATACTGGATTCTCTGATCATGATAATACTCGTACTTTAAAAATCTGCCACGGAAATAATAATGATTACGTGCAACTTCCGGTACTGAACGTCACCTCGTCGGCATTCTGTCCCTTGTTGCTTTATGCCTTTTTCAAAGATCAAAGAAGTACTGATAATGTGCGAACGTGGCCACTGCACCACCAACAATCATCCAAGCAATAACTGCGCGATACGAGAGTAAAGAGAGAAGCTCTCGGACTCTCTGGTCTCGGAAAAGTCTCTCGGAATGCTCACTTGGAGGTTTTACAACAGTGTGGAAATTATAGTAAAAAAGTTTAAGTATTGATATAATATGTATGTTTTATGAACTATCTTACACCCTGGGATCTTGTAAATAAAATCTCAGTCCACTTTTTACCCATAAGCTTTGTGACAATGTAATTTTTCAGGAATATAACTTATTATAAACGTACTGAATTATTTTATAGACCCCTAAAAAATTAAGGGCTTAATAACTTTCACGTCATTGCAAGCATGTTTAGTCCCATGATCATCATTACGGTGATATCTTACAGATTAAAAAATACCAAGCAATGTGTAGGTAGACTTTAAAACACCCATAAGTCTCTTATTTGAAGGTTTATTAGGTACGGAGAAAAGTGCCCGGCTAACAGATGTGTCGAGTGGTAACCGGCGCTCGGTTACTTCCCGCGGATCTTTCCGGCCGGTGAAGAGGGGTGGTGGGGAGGGGTTGGGGATTTCCATTCCCCCCGTTTAGCCGACGGGGGGCGGTCGATAATTTAGTTGCGCAACGTCGCCCCGTGACTTCGGCCGCATCACCTGCCGCAGGAGGCGGTCCAGAGGAGATCGTGATAGGAAGTGTGAGATGATCTCTCCCAACTCGAGTACTATAGAAGGTTGTTTAGCTCGAATGAGAAACTGAATGGGCTTTAGAGGTTCTCTTATATTTTATTTTTTTTAACATCTGAGATATTTGATATTATTTTTTTTATTGTATGTTTAATCAGCTGACTGTGGGGAATGGAAGTGTTTTTGTTATGTTTTATTCTTTGACGTCAGTGTAACTATATAGGCACTTATTTAGAAGGGAATGAAATCAGCGACCTGCACATCAAAAAAATTTCGGTCCTTTCCATAGCCACATAAGAAGGAGGCAGTATTTTATGTATTAAGTGTTTATTACTGAAGATGGATTTTTAAAAATATGTTAACGTTTTCATAGTTCGATCAAGCTTGCCAATCCCTATAGATTCCCGATTAATATTTTAGAAACCAGTGAACTGGCTCATTGTTTTGAAAATAATCGAAAAATAAAACATCTCGATTTATGAAACTTATCAAACCAATAATCGATTTTAATTCACTAGATACAATTAAATACTTTAAAAAAATATTTCGAAATGGGATAGTTGGTAATTCAACTATTCGGTGGGATACGGGCAGCGCCGGATCTGCGATATCTCAATTCTGTGCAAAAAAAACAACCTCTGAAGGGGCGCCGTGAAAATAAAGATATATATTTTTTTTAATTTTTTTTTTGGTTTTCAATTGTTATTATTAATTATTTTTTAAATACAAGTATTTCAAAATTAAATAAATATAAAACTTTAAATATTCCCTAATTCATTTTAAAGTTACTCATACTGTGAAATACTTACATGCTATTTTTGCCTTGGCAACATACAAGTATAGAGGCGCTGATGAAGCGGTGCATCTCACAATAATTCTAGTATTGGGATTTTAGATGCTTCACGGCATTTTTTTACGATTCGCTGGAATACGACGCGGGCATAAAGTCTTTATTTCTATGCTTTTTTAGTGTGTTTTATGTTTTATTTTATTTCCTTTCCGCATATAACCAATCAGATTCCGCGATTGGGTTATAGTTTTGCATTCACACGCAAAAAATGTTAAGTTATACGATTATGAAACCTGGAGAGGGGAAAATAGAGCTCAATATTTCATAATTGAATAACTTCAATATTGGAGCGTCTTTCGCCAAAGGCAAGAATTTCACTATCAGTACAATATACAGTTAAATAACAAAGAGCTTATTTTTTATTATTGTGCTACTTTTTTCAATGGCAATATTTTTTATTAAATTCTCCATGACAATGTGTGCTTTTGCGTTGTTGTAATATTATTGACATAATCTTGTAGTACGTGAAACCGGTCCTGGATGCGGGATCGCCGGGATTGGAAAGGTTAGAAACTCCGCTATTGAGCGTAAGTTTTCCACCTACTTGGTTGAGACGCAGTGAGATGTCTAATAAAAAGGTCTTTCTCGAGAGGTTTTTGTTTTTTATTCAGAGAGAAAATTACCGCCGTCGTTAAAAATGGTTAAAGTACCTACTTAATTCTGTCTCTTATGCCAATAAATAATTTACAATGAATTATCTATATTACATTATTTGAAACATTATTCTGATGATTTTTAAACAATCCTATTCCGAATAAAACAAAATTCACAGAAGAGATTTATACCTTTTGTGGGTATTTCCTTAAAGTTTACCTAAGAGGCCGTACAAGTCAGACGAATCGATCTTTTGCTGGGTACCGGATAGGAATGTTTCATTCGACGGAAATATATCTCATATATTATTATGTTGATTTGTTGTTCTTGATAATTAAACTATTATTTTTTATGTGACTATGATTATACAGATATGAGATATTTTGAAATAAAACGTATTCTCTTCGTCAGTTGTACTAAATGTATTTAATTTATTTTTTTTTACTAACAGCAAATGCAAATTTTAACAAAAAATATTTAACAGCAATTAATTAAAAAACACGCAGTATAATATTTTGCCGGATAAACATAAAATTATCGTGCAAGCAAAATTGATTTTTCACCAGACACTGAGAAGATCTTACACTCTGGAACGTGACACAAATATATTAGGTATACCCTCAGAGCGATAATATACAAGAGAGAGCGCTGCTGTAGTCAGTTTTGGTGAGTTTTTCCGGACTCGGCTAGACTTGGGCGAGGCTAGGACTAGGGCTAGGGTATTTATACATCCATTCATAGCACATGTCGACATAATGCTTTTGTTTATTGTAAAAACTAAAAATACATATTTTTGATTTCTCAAATATTATTATTAATATAAAATAATACATAGGTGTGTATAAGTAGTGGATACTCTCAGTATCGCCTTTGTGAAAGACCACCATTCAGAGATGGCGATTTGATGATAAAAACGTAAAAAAATAACTTTTAAACAATATAACAGAAAAGTAAACTGTTTTGGCACATTATTTATTTAAAACCATCTTACTTATTAGATTTTTAGCCGGTTCAGCGCTGGTTTAGTTACACCAGACGTAGGCCGTTAAATTAAACGCAAAAGACGTGGTCATAAGGCAAGCTTTTTGCTACTCCGACCACGCGTAACATTTACACCTTGTTTATAAGTAAGGGAGAAAGTGTATTTAAAAAAATACACTGCTAAAAGCTCCTGGAGATCATATCATTTGCTCTTAAAGATGAATAACTACTAGCTCATTTCAAATTTACGTGTTTGATTTACTGTACTTTTCCAACTTAATTTATAACTCGACAGCTGGGGCTGGCGCCGCCGTTGGTTCTTTATAACATTTTTTTTTCTATATAAACTGAGTGAGGAAGAATGACTGCTGAGTTTTTGAAATGCGGCAGGCGGTTAGGGTTCGTTAACCTCAGTTTAAGACGATTTATCATAGCGTAATAATGGTTAAATTTTAGTATAATACTGACTTTAGTTTTGTATTTTTGAGAAAATTTCAAATAGAGCAGGTAACTGACTAAAGTTTAATCGTAAAAATGAATATAAAAGTAGTGTCCTGATAAAAAAATAACCTTTTTTTAATGTGATTCCTATTTATTTATTAATAAACTAACGGACTATTGTCCAATTACAAAAAAATACATAACACGAAATGGGAAAAAAGAGCAACAGAGAAATAATAGCACATACACAATATTAAATGAAGCCATGACAAAAATAGGAAAAAATATACATGAGAAAGAACATTCAAATCAAAGCCAAGGTCAAGTCAAAGTTTTGGTAGAGTCGTAAAGAATGACAAAAATCATTTAGACTGGTACCAAAAATGTCAAGACCGTGGCAGTGGAGAATGATGCCCATTATTAGTAGTGATGATTAAGATTTCTATAATACTACATAAATAAAACAGATCGAATTAAAATTAATTCACTTTTGCGGGTACAGTTTTGTTCGTAAAAAACTCACTTGCCAAGAGGTTTATATATAAACAAATTACCAATCTTCTAGTCCGAAATTAAATTTTAGATTTGGGCGACATCTGCTTAAATAATTGCGAACTAGACATCTGATTTATTTAAGGGAAGTAAAAGTTGATTTGAAACTTGGCTATTTTGTGTTGGAATAGATATTTAACTAATGAAGTTCCATGTAAAGAAATTTAAGTGTGCGCTGAAATATGTAAGTATCTTTAATAGAACACAATAGAAAAGTATTTCTAAGTTTTATTAGTAAATGAAAGCTATAATTTATTTCAAAATTAAGAATAATACAAGCGCTCATCTCTTCGTCATTGCGTCAAATGAAAAAAAATATTAGTTACTTCCAAAGGAACCGGTTCCAAAAATAACTGCCAGCTCCAGTGAATTGTCATATTTTGTACATAGTGTAGGTACGTTGATATTCCTATTATCAAAATGTTCCGATTACGCCCATTAGTATTCCGAACTATGTTTCCATTTTTTTAAATGAATTTTAAGGTTTCTCAGTAGGAAACCGAATGTTCCGAACTATTTTTCAATCAAATTTTGAGGTTTCTCAGAATTGAAAACCGTTTTTTTTTTTTTAATAATCTCTATAACCGTTTGTCTATGACCATGGTTCGAAATATTCCGATTTTTTAATTGAACGATCATTTCGGAATGTTTTTTTCGATTGTGCCTATTGTAATGTGCAATACTTACCAAAAAATAGCAAAAAATCAACTTCTAAAAACGACGGATGTTTTGAAATATTTGATAGCAATTTGGTTTTGAATAGAGTCGCCTTGTGGCGTGAAGTGTATTCCTTTATTAAAATCATTAACAAAAATGGTACCTCACAACATCACATTCATAATATGAGATGGTCGATATCAAAATTGGGTGTACCTGCGGTTCCAGTTAACGGTGACCGGCGAGGAACCGGTTATTTATCCAGTTCTTTTTGGAACCGGTTCCTGGTGCCAGAAAAGTTCCATGAAGGAGATTTTTAGAAAAGTACTAGCAAAAGGATATCGATATTTTTGAAAATTTGGAACCGGTTCCTCGGAGAAATAATATCGACGGCTCCAGTGACCGGCTAGGAACCGGTTGCTTTTTTTCGGTTAAAATCAAAACCACCTTAAACCAGGCCAGAACACCAAACAAATCAAGTCACCCTTCTATTTATTTAAAATACTCTATATTGTAATATAATTTTACAGGAGGCCAACTTGATTCAGTGTCCTGACCTGGGTTGAGATGGTTTAGCTGAAATACGGATTTATGATGTTAACTGTGAAGTGTTAGTAATCCCATACTTAACATTTACGAGAAAACTAAAAATCATTTCGCCAGAAGTCCAATTTTTAAATAATTTATTTTGTGTCATTTTCAATTATTGATAATAGACCTTGTAATACGTTAACATATCCTAACCTTACCGGTGATAAACGATCACCTGGCCTATTTTTGTACACATGTTAACTACACAAAAGCAGGAAACTTGTTTGTTTGAAGCCGTTTTTTTTTGGACGGTAATATCTTTCGTTTTATTGAGTAGTTTTTATTTCTGGAATTAGTCAAGGCAAATCTTTTCAACTCGTAATTTCAATTCTATAATGAGCTTTGGTGAATTATGCATTATAAAAAAAATAAAAGTGTATGATAAATAAAACATATTTTACTCTATTAATTATCAGTTTGGGTGATTTATCGCCATGATTTCTTCAATTTCCTGTAGCATATAAAACTAACTTCATGTCAGTCTCGTAAAAACGAAGTAAACTCAAATGTCACTTTTTCATGTTGCGCGTGTACTTTCACTTATCTGCCAAACCTTAGGAAATTTATAAATAATATCCGATTTAGTTCATTTCAGCTCCTCCGTAAACATACACTAATGATTTCAGCAATATTATCGACTTGCCTTGTGAATATATCGTTTAAAAGCATAATGGCATAATAATTGTGAACATCCAAAATATTACGAGTTGCAGCAAATCATAACATTAATAAATATGAGTGAACCCAACGGTGTTCAGAATGTCAACGATGATGATGTTTTCTTCAATGATTCACGCTTGTTCAAACTACAAACACTATTTGAATTCAACACGAAGAAATGTACCTTTTGTGAAAATGGGCGTAAGAAAGTTTTCGCCGGAGTTTCGGATGATTCTTTCTATTTTTATCTGATGGATGCTGATGAGAAAAAAGTTTCCAAGGAAATACCTTGGGATTCAAAAAAGTTTTCTATTATCGATTTATGCTTCGATCCATCTGGAACATGGCTTTTGGTTCTGTCGATGACCACTCTTCAAATAGTCCCAGTTCTTCCATTACTACAGCCTGATGTTAAACATGATCTCAAGTGGCCTACAGATAAAATAACAACTGTTACATTGAACCCAAACCACGCCAAGAACCCAACGTCTATTGTCTGGTGGCAGACCAAAGACTCACAACAGATAGCTATTATTGGAGACAAAGTAATGTTTCTAACTAAAACATATTTGTTTAAATTTTTCTTTAAAACTCCCACTTATTAAAATTCCAATGCAATAATTCACTTAAGCAAAAGTGGTATTAATTTTAACCTACTACAAAATAAGTCATTTTTTTCAGGCTGGTGATTTGATCTTCTTTTCTCTAGAGAACTTAGAAATAATTGGAAAAACATGTATTGTTGGAGGAGTTCACAAACTCACTATTTTCGTTGATGACTCATTGGATAACATCACTTTGTTGGTATGTTTGTGCCAAATTCTATTAAGCATATATAAATAAAAATGTAATTTGAGAGCCAGCTGTGTGGTAGAATTGATCACAATTCAATTATTTATGTATCTAATGTATACTTCTATATCCAAATTATCCTTTGAATAATATTTACAAATGTCAAAAAAGACAACTGTACTTTTACTTAGATATTGTTCATATCTGTATGTATCTGAATTTGATAGTTAAATATTTGCAGATAACTAGCAACAAGAATAGACAATGGAAGCTGACTTTGGAGCAGAGGCATTGTCAATACAATTGGGTTTTAGGAAAAAAGGAGCAAAGAAAGTCAAAGGAGATAAACAAAAAGTTAGATGGCTTTATCGCATCCATCAAAGAGATGAGCTCGGATAAAATGTCCACCCTGTTTCAAATGAAATCACATTCTGTGACAGGTAACATATATTCCTCCTAATTATTAGGCCCTACTTAAAAGATACTATATTGCCATATGAATGCATTCCCAATGCAAGTAAAAAATGACCTTCTTTCATCGACGAAGTATATCTAGACACGGTGTAAAATCTGACAAACGACCCCAAAGTTGCTGCGTTACCAATTAGTTTTGGCTTCCGAAAACATTTATTAAAAAAAGAGCATTTTATCGCAGTCAAAAGATCAAATTTGTCTCCCAGCAAGTTCCTTCAACAGAAAAGCTATCTTCATTTTTCGAACACGAAATTAACGCTGATAGAAATATTTTAGTTAGGTTCTACCACAGACTTTATCATTGGAAATTCAACTATCTGAATATTTAAGTCACAGTTCGATAGGATCCAGCGTATTCAAAAAACTAACAAAGGAGAATAATTTAATTTCCTCTAAGCAAAATTTTATACGTCCTTGTGTGTTAATGTATGTGTAAATGACGGGCCATCTATTCAAGTTACAACATAAGTTTTGTAACAATCCCAATACACATGATTTTGTATATAACTTACCATTGTCGAGAAGACGCCTTAAAAGTTAAATTACATGATTGCATTTTTTATAATCTTTTTTAAATGTTAATTATCTCAAAACTATACACACTTTGAATTCAGTCAGCGATGCATTAAACACAGCTATATATCAGTTAACAATATTATTATCAATATTGGATTTGTCAATATTGATTTTAAAATGATTGATGGTCGAATAAATGAATGAATGATGAGTCGATGTATGGTATCTTTTAACAAATGTTTTGACTAAATGTCTGTTGTCAATATTGACTTACGAATGACCAATATTAATGTTGTTCTATTGCAGGTATTTTTAGAGCATTATGAGGAGTAAGCCAATATGTATTATTGTCAAGTCAACATCCACACTTGCTGATAATATTTCTAATCTGAAGTTTATATTTCAGATGTGCCCAACAAACTGACTGCGCCAGTGAGCAGGTACAACCCGACTCCTATATCCTTGGAGCACTTTCAAGATGCCAACTATTCCAAATGCCAAGTCAAGGATGAGCTCACCGCCTCCTGCAGCGGGCTCAACATGTCTCAGTGGATGCTCAATCCTCAGAGAGCTGACGGAAGGCATTTTATTTCCCTATTTAACTCCGTGCATGGCACTTTTACTGTGAGTTTACTTACTAGAGTTGTTCTCTTTCTCACATAAAATAAAAGTATTATATTGAAAGATTTATTTATAGAATGTTTAGAAAGAAAAAGTGATGCTTCTTTTCAGCTGCAACTTGACATTGAAGATCACAAACCAGTGTTCACATATCGACTAGAGGGGCTCCCCACCGACATCCAGTCAGTTCTTTGGCAACAAAGAACCATATTTACTTTTGGATACACGGTTATTCAGATACACAGCAGTGCTCTAGCGTCACAGCAGGTTAACATTTATAATTTTCTCCCCTGATTTTTGTCTTGTTACAACACAATACTGTCAAAATAAAATCACAATTCGCCGGTGACTTGTATGCATGACACAACTACCTGATTAGACTATCTGACCTGATATTAAATACAAAGAAAAAACAAATACAAACCTGATATTTTACAAATTGCAATATGTACATATCTCAAAATTTTGTTTTTGAGATTGGTGACTTTTGCCTGAAAGAGTTTTATTGCTAAGACGCTTCCAATTACAAGAACAGCTGTGGGAAAGAACTATATCTCACTATTAGTCTGAGAATGTATGTTACTGTCTATTTAATATGCATTTGGGTAGTTATATTATAACTCTGTCGATTTACCATTTTCAGGATTCAAATATTCATACCTTGATATGGGAAGATGATCTGGATGATGGAGAGCAAGTAGTGGCCACATGGGGAGTCGGGAACTCTTCAAACTTTGCTCAGTACTCCGGCAAGTGGACCGACACTACAGAAATTGACAAACTCGATCTGCCGAGATTTGGGCTTGATTCCTGTCTTGTTGTGACAAATAAGAAAACCTATCTCTTGACTACTAGGTCAGTACTAAAGTTTTTTTTTTTTTAAATCATTTAAAAATGGAGGTGGCTGCACATTATGCATAACAGAAACGATTGAATGTGATTCGTTTTAGTATTCTATTTGCCATATTCCACAGCTATAATAGAAGTTAGAAGGTTGTGCTATTGAAGGGGTTATTGTTTGATATATGTAGTTCCCGCCACACTGTGTTGCCCAATCAGTGACTGTATGTTCTCCTGCCTCTACAGTAGTACAGCCAAAGGATCTCTTGTGAGGTGTCACAAGACCCTTCCTCAACTAAAGGATCAACTAATAAAAATGATACAAATTGTCGATACTGAAGAATTACCATTAAGTTAGTCATAATATGTACCTACTTAAAAATAAATATATTTAAAAATTTTAACTGTGACATTATATTTTTAGATGTGACCCTTGTGAGTGGTTGGTGGCTCAACTGGTCAGTGGGAGGAGGGGTGTGGAGCGAACAGCCGCAGCCCTCAAGGTCTGTCTCCAACCCTTGCTACTGTCTGCCGCCGATATCCTGCTGGCCGGGAAGGCGACGGCACAGGCCTTACCTCTGTACCGACTCGCTAAAGTAAGTAATATCAAATTAAAAATACAAAGTGTTGATTAGTGTAATGAAGATTTCGGGATGTCAATTACTGATAAATGCTTATTGTTTACAGGTAAGCCCAGATGAGCCACTGAATCGCTTTGCAGCTTTGGGAATGTACACTGAAATGTTGTCATCTGGTTTCATGCCACAATCTGTATCTACCGGTAACATTTGCTTCATTTCACATGTCCTAGCAGCAATTTGCAATAATTTGGACGATACATCTTTGTAAGTTAACACTTCAACAATATGTAAAAAAATGATTTTTTATGGAATACCGTTAATACATGCCAAAAAAGGCAAGTTCCAGAACACTGTTCTGTGATAAACCCCCCTTGAAAATTTTAATAGGAAATTTCACTATTGATTGTTTAATCGAAATTCCCCAATCAAACCTCCATCAACCATTTGGACTTCAAGTAAATAAACTTCAATTGAATGTTTAAATGTGGAAGACATGCAGTTATAGATAAAAAACTAAATTTAAAAAAAAAAACCTAAATTTATAAAAAAAACCTAAATTAAAAAATAAAATAAAACCTAAGATAAATTGATGAGAAAAGGTGAATTCTCATTGCCACTCGGTGTATTCACAACATTAGTGTGTACAACTTGTAGTTCGGTTTTAGTGAATGTTATATTTGCCCGAGCAAAAATAATATTGTATTTAATATTTTTTTCTTTCCAGAATAAACTTTATCAAGAGCAACACATATTTCTCAGTCCCGGAATGCCTCACTCTCTGTGCCGACCTGGGTTTATGGAAAGCAATCTCCACCATATCCTTCGGCAAGGGGATGCTGTGGTGTTCCTTCCAATCCCTCCTGTACCGCTTCACCTCCCCGTGCCGGGGTCTCTGGGCCACTCTACTGAAGAAACAGTACGCTCCGTTCATTGTGACTGAACCTGCTATCCCTCTGCTCAAATATATCGAACAATATTGCGAGACCTTTGACAACCTACTGCTTAAGGTAAGGTTTTTTTTTAAGAAGCTTATTTTCATGAAAACATGTAATACATCTTTATATGTAGTAATTTGTAATGTTTTGAGGAAAGAGTGTAAGGGTGTATTACAATGTATACAATAGTCATAAATAAAAACAATCAAACATCGAATGAATGTAAAGTAAAAATAGTTTTAAAAAATAACGCAATTTAAACATAATATTTCATAAATATGGTGTGTAAAAAACAAAGGTGATTACACAAATAGCAGGAATGCTTGTCTTTTTAACAAAGTTTAATTTATGAGAAATACATATATCGACATCTGAAGTGATTCGGTTCAACAACAAGATTGCCCTCCCCACCGGCTTGACCATTGGCAAGTTAGTCCTGCAAGCCGGGAAATAAAACAATCTATGTTGTCGATGATGAAGATAACCATCAGGAACATTGAAATGAATACTCTCCAATGAGTTTTTGGACCATCCACAAATCAATCTGAAGAAATGTGAAGTAATGTACACATCCGTTCTGACCCCTAGATGGTATGTTCCAAGCATACTCGAGAGGAGAACCCAAGAGGGGTGAAGATCTAAACCTGCTGAAACTGAAATTGGTAGTAGTTTTAATTGTTTTGTTTTTGTTGCTTCTTATTTATGTATTTGTCTTTCATAGGAACTGTGCATTTGGATGTGCCCATTACAAGACTGTTTTCATGTGATATTCAAAGCTCTGGCTACTTCTCAACCAAATGCCCACGTAAGTACTGCCTAATTAAAACAACAAGTGCATTAATTGCATATCAAGTAGGTAGACATTATCAAACAGTTTGACAGTGCCTTCGTAAAAAATATTTTCCATGTATTGAAGAAAATAGTTTGAATAAGTGTTATGTATAAATGACGTAAACGAAAATATTTTTGCTTTTTGGAAACATCTATATACAGACTCTCAGCAATCTTAACAGTTGATGCACAATTAATACAACAATTGAAATTTTGGTCTATTTTCAGTTGAGTGGAATGCGCAGACTGATACGTACATACTTTGGCGTTCTATCTACCCTTCACTCGCGCACATCTCCAGTTATTCCGCAGATTCTTCCCCTGAAGAACACCGCTTTTGATGAGACAGTCCCAGCACGGGAAAATCAACTAGTTGTAAGGAGTGAAGACACAACATTGAAATCCTTACCGATAACTTTGTCATGTGGTCACTCCCACTGGGGCTTGACGTACCAAGGAAAGGCTTGTATCAAGAATGCGGAAGGTGCAGTGGGCTTTATGAATATTGACCTGGAAGTTATGGGAAAAGCCATTAGTGTTTCATGTGGAAGACATCACACACTCTTGCTTACGGAGAACGGGGTAAGTTATAGAAAAAAAGGCCTTTTTGTGTTTGTTCACTTTGATTGAATAAAACGCACTTTACTGTAAATATGCAGACATTCAAACATATCCGATTTCATATACGTGATTTGTTGAGTGAGTGAACCTTTAACATTTTTCAATAACATTTTTTTTTATAGGTTTATTCTCTTGGAGACAATCTTTTCGGTCAGTTGGGTATTGGTCAAGATATCAGATTTTGTCTTGACTCCTTCGTCTTGGTTGGAACTATGGGATACAATATCTATCCACAAAAAAGTTCTAATAAGGATTACTTCTCTTGGCACAATGAAAATGTTGTCCAAATCTCAGCAGGACAATATCACTCGGCTTGTGTTACTGACCAAGGGACGCTTTATACTTGGGGGTAAGTTGTTATCACTGATCTAAATTTATAAAAATATTTAAATTATAAAAGATTTTTTTGGTGGGGAGCCTTCTCACATTTAGAGACTATTGTATCTATTTAACGGCCTCCATGGTCGAGTAGTGGTTAAGACCTTCGACTACGAATCCAGAAGTCGCGGTCGTCCATAAGTAAAGTACATAAATAATGCAGTCACATCAATTTTGTAATAATACTATGCACTTGAACACAGTAATTTATCCATTACTACCATTGAAAGAAAAGCATTTAAAAATAATAAACATATTTATGGTTTTTGTGTTTAGTTTGTAGAACTAATTTTTAAAGTCATTTAGTATTAATCAAATATCTCTATTATGTTTTTAGATGGGGTGTTCATGGTCAACTAGCGCATGGAACAATCTTCAACCAATTCAAACCAAAGAAAGTTACCACATTAAAATCAGAAAAGGTAAATAACATCCTTTTATCCATTGCATTGCACAAAAAAAAAGGGTTGTCATAGTTTTTTCAAATTAAAGTGATTGATTTGTGTTATTAAATTCATTTTTTAAATGTTACTTACTGAATTATTCTTCAACAGGTGAAGTTTGTGGGATGCGGAGCGTGTCACACGGCCATCTTGACTGAATCTGGCAAGGTGTTACTTTGCGGCAGTGGGGCCTTTGGCCAAATTGGACATTCTCACCGACACAAGTGTAACCTGCCCTTTGAAATTAATCTTGGAGTAAACCGTGTGTCCATGATAGCAGTGGGATATTTTCATACCGTATGTTCCTCATATCTTTTGTATTTGATTTGTTATTTATTACACTTATTGATATATTCTTGTCTCTTTTATACCTGTAGTGTTATGCAAGCTATCAACTGTATAAATCAATTATATATGACTCATGAATTGCCCTTTTTAATAAATAAAGAATAATATAAAAGATTCAATAGAGTGATAATAAAAAATGTCTTATTTGACAAGTCACAGACTACCACATCACCCGTTGCTTTAGAATGATTATATATAATGTATATGTAATTATTTGTCATTCATTTTTAAGCTGGCTGAATATTATGCAATGCTCTTAGTGAGTTTATTTTGTGGTTTTTTCAGTTGGCTCTTACGGAGGGCAATGAGATTTGGGTGTGGGGCTCCAGCCCCCAGAGCCTGAGGGTGGGGGGCCGCGGGGCTCGGCGGTCCCGAGGGGCGCAGAGGGACTCTGGAGACTCACACGCACCTGAGCAGCCCCTCTCCTCCCCCGTCCCGGCTGAGGAGAACCCACACCTGTTCCCCACCAAGGTCAACACACAAGATATCAAAGGAAAGATAGTCAAGGTAAATTGAAATGATTTCATTACAGTGTCAGTATGTAGGTACTTGTCAATATCGTAGTTATGATTATCCTGTCCGTTACATCCTGTAATAACTTTGTATGTCATATTTTTATATTAATTACAGATTTCTGCAGGATGGCACCACTCTTGCGCCATAGACCAGAATGGGTCACTTTATGTGTGGGGGTTAAATTTGGATGGACAATTAGGTAATAGTATTATTTTTACTTTGAAATGGAAATATCATATTCGGAGAGTTTAGGGTCACAATAGTTTATCTTATATGCAAAATGGGTAGAAATAGGACCCTGTGATCTTAAGCCCACATACTGTTATCTCCATTTGCGCTGATACTGTTTCAAACATCCAAAACTTGTGGAATAATAATATCACTTTATTTCTAGGTACTGGTGATCAAAAAGAAATATTGATACCTACTCTTATTGATCCCCTGGTTAAACCTGTGGACGACAAGAAGTCTTCTCCTCCCAAAGATATATCTATAACTGTTCCTGTTGGAGGGAATTCTTCGTATGTCCACAATAGAGGCTGTAATCAGTATAAATTGGACTCCCCTGTGGCAAAGACTTTTGAAGGTTTCGAGATGTCTACCGGAAATTTGGCTAACGTAGCTTGTGGAGGAGACTTCACCATATTTTTAAACTCTCAAGGAAAACTCCACATTGCTGGCAATTCATATCAGCAGGTATGTTAACCACTCACATACTAAAATTAATTCAATACTCTTATTTTTCTTTTAAATATCTTTCATTTACCCTCCTATGGTTGTTTTTATTAGTTCCAGGATACTACGGTTAAAGGAGCTCTTCGCGTTGTCAAGATGAAAAATACCAAACGAATTCTACGACTTCCGAACCCCCGTCCCGCAGCCCAAAGGATGTTCAGATTATTCAGCCTACCAAATAATTTCATAGAGCAATCCTATTCGAACACCAGTAGTATTATTTATAATCGGCTACCCAATCCGATTACTTCGCTGGAAGATTTTAAGAATCCTCTTTGGGCCCACATTGTGTTGATGCATTTACATCAATTTGTAGATGATGACACGCCTCTCGTCGATATTCATCTGCGAGCTCAGCTGGCCAGCTTGAGAAAGGACTATGCCGAGGCTCTGAATCTTCAATTGAACTCGTTGCTATCAGACACACAAGACGCTTGTCCTTCGACTTTCATTAAACACTCTGAAGATTTGAAAAACAATTTACAAAACAGAAATATAGCGCAGAGGATGTTACTCGAAAACATCAAGAAGTTGAGTAGAAACCTTCTCGATAGCGATTATAAAGCGGTAGAAACAGAAGTGTTATGTTGCCAGTGCAGTGAGAATGATTACCTTAAGGATGCAAGCACCCACCAGTTTCCTAAGAGAGATGTGGTTGATTTATCCAGCAGCGCTAAGACCATAGTTATATCTACCCTGATGATGCTGCCGCCTAATTCCAAGGTGTGGACCGATTGCGTGAACCAAGCTACCATGTTTTGGATCGACCACGAGCTCAGCATGCACGAATTGGAAGATGTATTTAAACAAGTGGTCAACGATGGCCACGTTATAGACATGGCTTCCGCTATCTTCTGCACAAACGACAGCATCGATTATCAAAAACATCTTTCTTCTGTCTTCAACCTCGATCTTTGTGATAGTATTTTGGACTATTGGTAAATGTGTCATTGTTATAATATTTATTTCCGTTTTAGATATTTTATTTTAATCTCATAATTTGGCCTTAGATGTTGTTTTATTTTAAATAATTATTTAATGTTATGTATTTTATTATTCAAAGTACTTACATAAAGATTTTTTTTATATAGCGGTGTGATAATTTAACAAATTGAAATTTAATTTGAATATAAATAAACGCCTAGGAGTGCCAAACCAACATAAAATATAATGGTGATGCCAACACTCGTACTTGTGTAGAATGGGCAATATTTGTGTTCTTGACAATATAATAATTTGGCTTGCTATCAAAAGCGTAACACCAGTACTTATATTATTTAAAAACCGATTCCACGGCAGACTAAGTAATACTGTTGCCCAGGTATGAGTGTTACGCTCCCCTCCAACGGTATTGTGTGTAAAGCCCGCAACCCATTCAACCAGCGAACTAGCAACTTACACAGTAGTCTCATAGTAATATTGTTGATCTGGATACCTCTATCCCTTAGTCTGCCAGTGCTGTAGTTGCTTGTACAAGTGTGGCTTGATCTCATATTTATTTTACAAAGGTAGAGTACAAGTAAACTGCTGACATTGGAATCAATACGTTATCTCAGTAGCTCATCGATGATTTCTTTATCATTTGATCAAATTAATGTGTGCTAAATAATTAAAATATACGTGCAAAGCTAGTGAGGCATCTACATAACTTAGCATTGGGATTTATGTAAAATATATATACTAGGTATTTGTAATAAAAGGTAATACATATATATATTTGAATTGAATATTTTCCCTTTTTATCATATTCTATATAAAGCTTCTACACTCTGCACATGGCAGCACAATTTATTTTTAAATTATTAATGTTCCTCTTAGCTGAGGTGATATTCTATACAGCTGTTATTTTCCTCTCTAATTTCATTTTGATTTTGCTAGGAATTATATACGTATGTACATAACTATATTGTATGTATTCGTTTTTAATACTTAACAATTTATGCAAATCAAAGATTTTTAGAATTATGTATGTATATAAAATCTTTGTCCCTTTCGCTCTCTCTCTCTCTCGGAACAATATGTTTGATATTTTGAACTCAATGTAAAATAACTGTACAGTATTGTTATGAAATAATCATATTTGTCGTCACTGTGTTTAAATAGAACTTAATGTATTGTTTTGAAACATTTAGCTCTCCAAATCATTTTTCTTAAATATTTGATTCTTTAGTGGGCATCTACTGCAACTTGGTCCAATACTTCCATCCAAATATGTAGAGCTTTAGCTTTAAATACGTTTTATTTTATCCGGGAACAATATGTAATACTATTCTAATGTTATAATAGCCTTTTGTTCCTTTGTGATACTGAATGCCAATACTCAAGTAGTGTTCTTTAGTGAAATCAGATTTCATAATTCAATAATATTAAGTATTCAAACCCAAAACATGACACTAGAGACTTTGCCTAATAATATGGATAATTTATCTAAATTTCATGTGAGAATTATATACCATTGATGTAGAGTTAAACTGGATGTGGCCTCAACTAAGTTATCAAACAAAATTGGGCCCACTGGTGTATTACTTGAATACTTGATGAAGGAAAAGTAATTCTGTACTAGATTGTTATTTTTATGTTTTGACATTATGTCTTGATACTCACCACGCTGATGCCTAGGGCAATCTTGTGGATTTATCATCAGTGGAGATATTGAAGAGGGAAGCACATTGTATCCTGAAGATGCTGAATCTTTTTGCACTAAAATTTGACGTTTTCTTTTCTCTCGAGATTGTTGCGTGAATAGTTTGATGGAAATTTAACAAATATAACATAGTTGGTAGTAGTTGCACATAACTCTGTTGAAAATTCACCAGAGTGAAAAATTTTAACCAAAAAAAATTGAAACAAACTTTCATTATGTGTAATGTTAGTAAAAACAACTTGTAAAATTTTAGGTTGAACAAATTATTTTTTTATTTAACTTCCAAAGAACAAATCTATGCTTAGCAGGGATTGATAATATATAAAATTTATTATTTGTTATTTAGTATAGAATCACATACGTAAATGGATTGTTTTATTTTGTAAGGCTAACAAATAATATTAAAAAAATAAAATTAACTCTATTTCAACCTGTTTGTATTTTTATTTTCAAGCTATAGTTCATAATATTATTTTTATTGACATTGCTGTCTATCGATGACAGTTCAATGTTTTATTTTATTACACCCACGGAACTTAAATACATGTTATTTTTAAGTACAAAGCTTACATTAAATTCACTGTAGATAATCTGGAGTAATGGGTTTTTCAATTTGATAAAAACATATTTAAAAAACATTACATTTTTATTAATTTTTGGTTCTTCCTAACAAATAATTAAATAATGATGTCTGGTATGTGCCACTTTGATTACAATTTCTGTAAACTTGAGAATACAGAATTATTATTTGATCTAAAAATGTAAGTATTGTAAGAATACAATTGAATATAAAAATCGAACAGAAGTGCCAAGGCGAGGATATTGCATTGGAAATTTTAATTTATCCTAAGTAGTTTTACAAAAGAAATAACATTATTTTTATGGGCGCAATGCGTCAAAATATATACAACCTTCCTACAGTTTTGTTTAAAATAAGTTAATGTATTTGATATTATTTAGAAGTTGATTGGTTTCCCGCAGTAGGCCATGAGATTTGCTTCTCTGAGTGCCTCGGCGCAGGTCTGAAAGGAAAGGGTAAATATATAAATATTTTTATCTCAATTACAATAGCAGTTAACAACAGCCTATTGGATGACATCTGATTTAATAACACGGAAAATCTTCAAACATCGCCCTATCTGTCTTTTAAATTCAAATAAAATTTAGCTTTATATTTATTAAGTTACATAAATAGAGGTATATTTATAAAACTAACTTGAGCAAGTTTTAAAAGTAATATTGAATGGAATAAGACAAGAAGGGTTTCTCTAGTTGTATGTAGGGACTCAAAAAGATACATATTTGGATTGAATTTGTAATTACCGGATGTGCGTGGCACACTCTTGCTACATCTTCGGCTGAGGCTCCATACTCGATGGCCAACACTGCTTCATTGATCAGCTCACCAGCACCCTAACAAGTGATCAGACATTAGAACAGAGCTAAATAGTCGGTGGGCTGGTAATATTGAAATGACACTTTCAAAAATTTTCAGCAGTACAGTTCATCTTACACATAACAGAAATTAGCGAACAGTAGCACAAATAATCTACACTCGATGAAATGCTTCCAAACATTTGAAATTCTAATAATAAAAAAAAAATTATGATAATCTATTATATTTAATTTAGCAAATGTTTAGAGAATCAGTCTCTAAAAGCCAGCAACAATAGGGTATTATTTTCACTGTTTTTTTTATTCTTGAAAAAATTACTTAATGGTATTTATATTTTATTTTTACGTTGACGAATAAATTTTTAACAATTTAAATTGTGTATTTCGATTTGCCGCCAAAACGATGTTTGTGCGGGAGGGGTTTGTGACGTCACACCGGCTCACGTTTGTAAGCAGTTGACAGTTGTGTTAACAACTATGTAGTAGCAGTGGTACCTATGTCATAGTCAAATTCGGACCGTTTAGGAATTAGCGATTTTTAAGTGTTTTTAAAATCAATAATTATTTATGAAAATATAAAAGTCTTACATTTTTAGTGAGACATTCGGAATCAGAAAAATTATATTTATTTATTCCACATATTTTTGACAGTATCCCTCATTTGTGAAAATACCTTATTGCGGCACCAATTTTGTTATAAAAAAGAAATCTTTCCATAACACTCCTTTCACTAGATATCAACAGTAATTAAGGTTTAACGTATATTCGTCTCTAATCAATTTGACTTATTTTACATACATACATAATGCTTGTATTTAAATTGTACTTACGGGGCCAATAATGTGGGTTCCAAGAATTCTGTCAGTAGCCTGGTCAGCCAAAACTTTGACGAATCCTTCTGTGTCATTATTTGTTTTTGCACGAGAGTTAGCCATGAAGGGGAACTTGCCGACTTTGTAAGCTACACCCTGAAATAAAGTCAAAGGTATGAGAATTTATAGGACATCAATATTCATAAACCTGAAAAAGACTTGTCTTTGTGATCAGCATTTTTGATGGAAAACAATTTATTGAAGTATGGATATGTAATTCTATATTATGTGAGAACTTACATCCTTCTTCAGGTCTTCTTCTGATTTGCCTACCCATCCTACTTCAGGATGTGTGTAGATCACGGAGGGGACACAGTTGTAGTCGATGTGAACGGGCATTCCCTAAAAAAATAAAGTCGGGCATTCACAAAAGGAAAACAATATTCAATCAATAGGCCATTTTACCTAGAAACAAATGGAATGCATAATTTAGGTTATAAAGAATACTACTTACGGTCATTCCCTCTACGCAAACGATTCCTTCATCTTCAGCTTTGTGGGCCAACATGGGTCCGTGGATACAATCACCAATGGCATAAACCCTAAAAGGAAAATATTTGCTTAGTAAATTACTTTTTACAAGTTTCCATATCACAGGTATTCAGAGAAAATATTTTCCTTTGACATGCAGTACTGCAAATGTGACATTTTTACTAAAGTCTTTGATGCCAACATAATAAACAAAATTTGCACTCAGTGTTGTGTTGGTGCATTCCTAGAATGCCACATATAAAAATTAAAAAACAAACAAAATGGCGAAAAGTAAGGAAAGTCAGCAATGTAAATGGATTGAGAGACAAAATTTTTTGAATAAAAATTACAGAAACAACATTTTTTTTAAATATTCAGAGTTATTAAATTTGCACTTTTACATGTAAGATGTTGTAAAACACATACGGATTGAAAACTCTCCTGAATAATTTGGTATGTCACATTTTTGGCATTGAATGGTCAACCGTGATATATAATTAGACTGTGTTTAAAAAAAAGGGCAGTAAACCGTCAAAATCTAAATTTTACAGGAGAGCAAAAAAAAGTGAGTTTTTCATAATACTAAAAAAATATTATTTTAGGACAAGGAAGGGTCGATATATATATTTTAGATATCCTTGAATTTAAAAAAAAATTGAAACTGATTTTTTACTAAGAATTGATTTTTGTGGCCTGATTATTTCTCCAGTATGTTTTACGGGTGGGCAAGATAATAATTATGTAAAAAAAATACTTTTTCCTAAACACAGTCGATATGATAAAAATAATATTATATGTGATGTTAAGATACATAAAGTAGGGGAAATGCTATACCCAGAGATGATAGTTTGGAATGTTTCATTGACAGGAATTCGGCCTCGAGCGTCTGTGATGATTCCGACCTTCTCCAAACCGAGGTCCTTGGTGTACGGGCGCCTTCCAACGGAAACCAACAAGACGTCACAATCCAGCTACAAATAAAAACAAGTATTTGTTGTTATCAACTTTTCAATCACCAAGATCTGAATGATACTTATTATTTATGCAATAAACTTACTGAATCTTTCTTTCCGTCCTTAGCACCTTCTACGTCAACCTTGATTGTATTTCCGTTCTTGGTTGCTCCAAGTACTTTTGTTCCTAGCTTGAAGTTAATTCCTTGCTTTGCCAAGATCTTCTGGAAGCTCTTTGCTACCTCTTGATCGATACCAACGCCTGAAATAGGTAAAAGAAAAAACAAAATTAATAATCTGATATTTTGACACTTAAGTTAGGAAAAAATAAAACCCATTGATGATAATGAATTAATTACACAAACATTGTTCACATGATGATTTTGATAATTACCTCCAATGCTGTCTAGGTATTCAACGGCCGTTACTTTAGCACCGAGCCTCTGCCAAACAGATCCTAATTCAAGCCCAATGACACCAGCTCCAATGACTACCAAATGTTCGGGAACTTTTGATAAGCTCAAGGCACCGGTTGAAGATACAATGGTTTGTTCATCAATCTAAAACAATGAAAAAGACAAGGTCAGAGCTAATACAAACAAACTTTGTGGATAGGTATCAAAGTTAAATAGTAAATACTGTCATTATCATCATCTCCGTTAGAATTCCCCTCCCCACTACCTTAAGCCCCACAACATACCCCCCTTGGGGATGCCATAGTCTCACTGGCTCAAGACGGTTGGGAGCAGTTGGGACTCTTGTGCGGTATTCACAAAAAAAAATTTAAAAACCTATAAGAAAAGCTTTCACTTCCGCTGTCTCTTACTTGATACTGTACAATTTATAATAAATTATAAGTTCTGTAAAGAATTAACAGATTTATAAAATGAATACATATTTTAACACAATATGTACCTCGATTCCAGGGAAAGGCGTCACTTCTGATCCGGTAGCAATAAGGATGTTCTTGGTGTTTACTGTGTCTACAGATCCATCGGTCATCTTGACAGAAACTTTTCCGGGGGCTGTGATTTCTCCGTAGCCATTAAGAGATGTGATCTGTAATTATTAATTACATTATGAGTTAAACAAATAGTAAAACACATTATCAGATAAGTATACTTTTATTATTATCATCGGCGCTACAATCCTTCGAGTCTTGGCTGTCTCCAGGAAATGCCTCTACTCCTCCCTATCTCCTGCTGTTTCCCTTCAGTTATTTATACCTAAGGCTACCGTGTTTGCCTACACACCATCTAGGCACCTAATCTTAGGCCTCCCAACCCTTGGTAGTCGGCTGTCTTCTGTTCTTGCTGTTAACCAACTTGACTGAGGATTAAATAATAATTTGACTAACCTTATTCTTCTTAAACAGCATGGCGATTCCACCAGTCAGAGCTTTGACTACTCCAGCCTTTACACTCATCATCTTGTCAAGGTTGAGGGTAACGTTGGACACATCAATACCCCTCTCCTTCAGGTCATTGCCATGAGCCATGTGGTAGTAGTGGGAGTTGTTCAGGAGGGCTTTGGAAGGAATACAGCCTACGTTCAGGCAAGTTCCTCCCAGCGTGGGATCCTTCTCAATGGCTACCACCTAAAATGGAAAATTAAAAGATTATGTTAGTTTTGTCTTCTATAATATGGGAAGCTCGATACTTTTATATGTTTAGTGTAATGTTTACATTGATAAGATAGAAAGATTATTTTACTCTCATTGGGTGTTAATACAACATGGTTTACATAATTCAGTGATGCACAACCCGCGGCCCACAAGTCATCAAGCCATTTTGTGCACCACAAGGCCCATTTCGTATGACCCACATGGCAAAATATTATTTTTTTGTTTGACTTGACATTACTGAATCTTGTAAAGATTTTTTGTTAAACCTTTGTGGTAGTGCCTATTTTTAGATGTATCACCAAATGTATGGATTAATAGATGGTTTCTAGGGATTTTTCTTAGAAAATTTGAAAAACTGAACTCCCCCTCACGAAAATAAAAAAATCCCAGAAACGTTGAAAATTCCTAGAAAACATGAATTTCGCTGGCCATCCCCAACGAAAATAAAAAAATCCCAATATTTTAATAAAGATGATCGATATTGTACATTGTTTCGGTGAACCACTTTTTTATATTAACTTCACACATCTGCAACACTTATTTGGATAATTTGTATAGCGCCGTTGTTGTGAAAAATCACTTGCTGTACTTGTACTCTGTGCAGCCTGCGAATGTGTAATGGGTAAAATCGGTAATGCAGCTCTTCTGCTAAAAAGGTTGTGCATCACTGACATAAATCATTGGGAAAGAGTTTAACATGTATTCACTAAAGTTAGAAATGTTTTTGTTTTAAATAAATATTGGCATTTTCCTTCTCAATGTCAGACCAAACATCGATAAGTATAGAACTGGAAATAAGATTATTTACAATAATAATAAATGGAAAAGTTTGAATGCATGAATAATATATAAACCAATTAGATATGAACAATTTTTGAGAATTAAGATGCAATTTCCGAGACTAAGCGTAAAAAATCTCTGCATAATATTATATTGTTGGTTAAAGTTTGATGTTGATGGTTTCGGTTCCTGAATGGGACAATTTCCAAAGTTTCTGCAGAAAATCTTAAGGATTATAAACATTCTGAAAAAATAATACCTTCATGCCGAGTTGGGCGGCTTTAATAGCGGCCACGTATCCACCAGGGCCGGTGCCGATGACCACCAGGTCAGCATCGTGGGTGGTGGCGTAGCTGCGGACTCCCAATAATCCTGCTCTCTGTAAATTAAAACAATCAGTGACACTGTCGGCTAGCCAAAATGCTTGTAAAATGATAAACTGATAGCCCATGGTGTTTTGAGATAATATTCAGGTTCTGTTTTAGAAAATTTGTAAGCCGAAGTCTGTTAAAGGCGCATCGTTGATAAATCCATTGAAAATCTCTCTTTCTTAAAAAACACATATGACAGAAAGAGAGAAGTTACAATTGAGTTCTCAGTGGCCGGGGTTATAGTCTACAGTTGAAAATCCTAGCTTTTTAACTTGGTTCTTCGGGTTCAATACATGTCGATAATTGAAAACATAATATGTGTACACATTTGCTTTTCTGTTTGAGTTTGGATGTTTCATCAAAATCCACAAATGTTTTCCAGCTTTCAATCAAGAAATGGTTTAATATTAAATCCAGGTGTTAACTTGAAGCGTATATTATTAAAAGTCAAAGTGTTTTTATAACATAATGGATTTTATTAAATCAAATAAAAGGTAGGTATAAATAAAATTGTCCTTACTACCATCTGAACAATTATCACCAATAAATTATACTGTTATGCACAAAAAATATACAAACATTACATTATTTTGCATAAATAAAAATATATTTTATCATTAATGTGATAAATCAATTGCGTTAATGTAGCTAAGAGCTAAATTATAAATGTTCCAAAATTAATAATTACAATATTGATTATAACAAAATTAACATATTGATTTCATTTTCATAACAGAATTGAAAAACAAGAATCTATTGTCAAGAGGTATTAAATATAAAATTGCACAAACCCATGTGGTAATCCAACATTAATAGAAAATAATCTCAAATGAAATATTTTATGATTATAATATGTATCAGTTATGCACAATTTCAAGATAAAATGAGAAATATCATAGCATGAATACAAAAATAACAATAATTTTGTAGTACAAACTCGGTAACCCGGCACTTAATAATTTGATGCGCCCAGTAATTAGATGTTTTATGCTTCCAAGCTTAAGCAGGAAACATCAATTGAAAAATTCCTTACACTATATTATTTGATTGCAAAAGAATATTAATTTTAATAAGAATTTGGTGAATTTCCAGTGCAGTATGTACGATCCAATTATTGTAAATCTAGACGTACAAAAATGAATTAAAGAATGCATAAAAACGTATTACCATTTTATTTTATAAGCTAAAAACTTATGGGCAAAAGACGTAAAACTTACAAAATCAAAAACATTCAATTATTGGAATGTTATTTTTATAAATATGTTCAGGTTAAATACAATACTGAGCAGGTGGTCAAAAGAACAAACTAGCAAACGATGCGGACAAAGGAGGAACTAAACAATTAAATAAAAAAATACTGGAAACACCAAATATTTACAACATCATATCAAAAAACTTGACTAATAACCACGGCTTATGCAACTAATTTAATGATCTATCTCCGGCTTTACTAAACCAACGCTGAACCGGCGCATAAAAATCTAATAAGACAGATAGAAAATATAAAAATCATTATTGTTTCAAACATAGGTAACATTATTTAACTTTGGTAAAGCTGTTGAATTTCTTAAATCTTTACAAAAAACATGATTATTATGATCCTGTATAATGATAAGTGCTGGTATACTTTATTTGAATAACCCCAGGGTCACATCAAGTCTAACAATCATTTGAAGTTACTTGTAACAATGTTGATATTAAGAATTAAAGACACTAACAGTAATATTGTAGACAAAAGCAGTCCTCAACAACTTTTAAAATATTTTGAACTCAATTGTAAATTATTCAGGTTGAGTTAAAAACATATAAACATAGATATTGCTTAAAATTTGCGATAGGTTCGATAAAAAAATAAGTCTCTGATTTATAGAAATCTTCAATATTCATCAAACAAGTGGATATTTTTCAGTCGTTTCTCCGGAGAAGCTTCAGAGTTGAGTTGAGACACCACCGTGGCATATTCACGTTCCAGCTCCATAAGCGAGGATAGCTGCTGGTACAGACTTTGTCGAACTTCTTTCTTGGTATTCTGGATGATGTTCAATTTATTTTTGGTTTGCGTCACCCAATCTACAATGGACTCCAGTTGGTTAAAGAACTGCTCTCGAAAATTGACCGCCGACATGGCTCTCGAGTAATTGTCAAGCACGGAATTCAATAGATTTACTTCCTTTTCTACGTACTGCTTTGAGTCAATCAAGGTGTTGTAAAAGTCATAGAATTGTTTGGTTTCGATAGTGTTAGCGGCAATCTGGTCATACAGCTCGTAGAATCTCCTCTGGTACATGGCCAGCTCAGCAGGTCCCGGCTGATCCAGTAGGTGTTCCAATTCCTTGATTTCTTCATCTTCTTCCGCTAATCTACTTTCCATTTCAATGATCTTTTCATTCAGCTCCTTCATATAGTGGATTTGTTGAGTGAAATCTTCTTCCGCGATGATGCTCTTCTCTTCTTGAATCTGGGCTTGTTTTTCAATGTGTTTGCTACGTAAACTAGAAAACTCATCTCTAATGTTTTTGGTTTCAATAACCATATCCAAAACATTTTGGTAATCTTCTTCAGATTTAATCTGGCCCTCCATCGCTGCAAGTTCTGCTTCATACATTCTGTTGGCAATCGTTATATTTTCTAACTCTGAAGATTCCCTAGAAATGATTTCTGTCAAATCCGTATTTTCACTTTTGAGGGATTCAGATATCTTTGTATAGTTTTCCAACTTACTTAATTCTGCCGTTATAGTTTCACTGGGGAATGCTATAGACAATTCATCGCTTAATAGATTGTAGTGTTCTTGTCTGGCTTCATTATCATCACAAATTGCTTGATCCATCTCATCCAAATTTATTGGATAAACACCAGCTGATTTATTTTCAATGAAATCCTTTCTTTCGTCTAAAATCAACTTATTATTTTTGGTTTTCTTATAATTGACATACACATACTGATAGGAAGATTGTTTATAGTTATCAGCGGATGTTACAGGAACTTTATGTCTATATATTCTGCTGGGCTGATATTTTTCAATAACTGAAATAATGTTACTGAGAACCATCTGAGTGGTTTCATCTAACTTGAGAGTGATCAAAGTTTGTGTATGATCGGTGGTGATTTTTCCAAATTTACAGTTTTGACTTATGAGCCATTCAATGACAATTATGAGCTTGTCCACATCCAGTCCCATGATTTGATGGGGCTGGAGGATGATGGGACATCTCTTGGTGGCACGAAGGAGGGCATTGATAATTCTCTCTGAAAGTAGAATTTTCTTACGAATATTTAATTCTTCTCCGTACCCAAATAAAAACCCGATGTTGTTTAAGTTATCAGATCCGGTAATGCACCACGTGAGTCCACCAGCGATCTTATCAAATGGAGACAGTCCGTTGAAATTAGCTCTCATGTATCCTGCATCTGTCAGGTGCTTGTACATCTTCAGTAAGATTTCTTTTTCTTCCTGATCATTCTTGATTTCCACCATCATGTTTTTATTTTTGAAATCAGTCGCTGATTTGGTTTTTAGTGCCATGTTGTGGTCTTATTTGAAATATTTATCTATAATATTGCCTAGATATATAATGTCTTCTAATGAGTCTTTGAATGTTGTCGCAGTCACTCTGAGAACTTGGTGCAGCGTTCCATTTACTTCTTTTGGCGTTTTTGTTGCTAATTGCACACGACACTATATCTGCAAACAATTTTACTGAAATCTTCATAGGCACAAATTATAATCGTAAAAAATATTATATTCAACAAATTTGGTGAAGAGTGCTCAACTAACTCACGTATGAGTTTGGCTTCGGAATCACAGAATATATTATAATTGTTACACTTATTCATCACTATAACAATGGTTTCATTTCAAAATAGACACAGTATTTAATGTTCAGATAAAATGCAAAAATATGGAGCATTGAATTGCGGTAGGGCACTCCAGAGATAATTTAAAGTATGAAATGTCAGAATGTCACTCAATGTCAGTATGTTGAAATAATGGCAATTATTGTGTGGTAAACCTAAAACATACACCAATAATAGATTACGTTAGATAGTTATCTATTATTTGTGAGATATTGTGACAAATAAATAGTGCAATTGTGTGGGGAGTTATTGCATAATGGACATGCTAGGGAAATAACTACACGGCAACAGTAATGCTGAATAAAAATAGTTTTGTTATTTTATGAATAATGATTATTTACCCTCGCTGATGAAGACAAATTTAAGAGTTTTGAACCCATGCTGTACCCGTGACCGCAAAATATATTTCGGAGAATTTATGTCAGCACCCCTAAGGCAGAGAAAGAGGCTAAATAATTTCTGAAAGTTGGCAGATTCAATCCCTGAGACCTCGCGACTAGCGACCTTTCAACAATTAATGGCTCAGTTCAGCAAATCAGCTATAGCCGATTTAAATTTACTTGTGATTGATTGGCCAGTAAAAAACAATGGCCTAATATTCTATGGTGAAAAAATAAATATGGCGAAACGGATGAAAACTATTATCCATGGAAATTGTACATACCTATTGTAAAGCTTCATTTGCAAATGTACAAATAAAATAATTTAATTTTTTGGAGAGACGATAATTATTTCAATGTACGTTGATACTAAAAATGTTTTTGTATGCTTGTTAATCGTATCTGATATATTTTAAAATATCTCACCCTCCGCTGAAATATTTTATTTCAAATAAGTCTAGATAAAAAAAATATGTGTATATTCTTTGAAAATTATTTTATTATTAATAATAATATTGAAAGTGCAAAAATAATATATTAAGTACATAAGCTTTCTGAACACTAGCTGTTTCCTTGATCTCTAGAAAAAGGTTATCTCACGCCTGTTTTTAAAAGGGGTGATTTGCGATGTCTCAAATTATTGACTTATTTACATGCTCTCTATAATTACATTTTTTAAAAACTTATATTTGATAACATCTATAAACAAATTAATCACTATTTTGGTTTTTAATTATCACGGCTTTCATGCCAGGCAGATCCACTTTTACAAATCTTTCTTTACAAGTAAATTAATAATATTTGGACGATTTGTAGCGCGTCGTTTTTGTGAAAAATCACCTCAAGAGCGCTGTACAGATCTTATTTTCTATAGTGACATTTTAATTCCTAGTTTAAATAAGAAAATATACGGGAACATATTTACCTGGCAGGTCCCATCAGATTATAATTAAAATGAAATTAAATATCTTGTTCTTTTTTTGTTGATTTTATGGATTCTTTCGTAATTCTCTAACTAGCTAGGGCTTATTCAAATACCCCATATATATTTAACTAACTAATACTGCAGCTCATAGGCTTTATAACTATCACTATCTGATGGTTTCATTTTGTTCACTAACAAATAAAACCCAAGTCGATTTTACATTTTTTTGCTGGAAAGGCAAAAGGGCTTAAGCTACACTTTGGGTTAAAAATAAGTTAAATATACAGTTTTCATCAGTTTTTTTCTGCATAAAATGCTCTTACTCGCATTTGATCTTGTTTATATACTTTGTTTACACTTATTCTTACTTTTCGTATGAGTAAATAATTTAAGATATTGAAAGAAGGTTGAATGCAGGAAACTCCATTAATGGAAGACTAAACGCTGTTGGCGCAAATAAGACATTGTATAGGGAAGCGAAGCTAGCAGTCCACTATGGAGTGCTTATACCAACCCTAATGTATGGCAGTGAGGCATGAAATTGGCAGAGGAAGGGTGAAAGTAGACTGAATGCTGTGAAAATGAGATTCTTGAGACGTATGTGCGGTGAAACCATGTATGACTATTAAAAATGTGGATATCTGGAAAGAATGCAAGGCTAATGTGAGCGTAATGAATAAGATCAAGAAAGGGAAGCTTAGATGGTTTGGGCATGTAGAGCAAATGAACGAAGAAAGGAGTGTGAAAAGAATATATAATGAGAAGGTGAATGCAAGAAGAATTTGAGGACGCCCAAGAAAGACATAGCGCGATCAAGTAAATCAAATACTTGACTCGGGTCACATGAAGAGTCAGAATAACAGAAGAGTATGTATGAATGTGAACGAAGCAAGGAGTGTGTGCCAAGACAGAGTTATATAGGCGGTCCGTCCTCTCTGCCTACCCCTTCGGGGAAACGGCGTGAGGGTTAATGAATTAAATCATTTACACTTGTATAACTGTAAAATGTTTCTTTATTTGTAAAATTCCACTTTGGCGTACACAATTAATTGAATTAATTAATTAAATATAATCTTTCATAAAACTTTACTTTGTTTTCACTGTATTGTTTTTACTCCGTTAATAGTCTAAATAATAAAAAAATAATAGTACTTTTATTTATTTCAGCGGAACAGAGCAGTAGGTTCAATAATCTGTATGGTATTTAAAATAAATAAATAAGAACAAAACAAAAAAAAAACCAACATACAAATTGAAAAAAAAAAACGATAGCGTAAAATAGTAACACAAAAAAAATGAGTAAACATAGGCATATAAATCTACATTTTTTGTATTTATATTACGGTAGCTTGAGATAAACTCTCCATCAATAATAATATAAAAGCGCGGCGTACCATTGGGCGACGGCCTGAACCAAATTGTTTTTGGATTTACGGTATCGTTTAGTTACGAGTGATAATAATAAAATGTTCGTAAGAGTGCCCATTCATCCTAAAATATCTTTTTGATATTGTTATGGATGATTTACCATTTTAGTTGAACGATTTGTAATAATTTTATGAGAAATATGAAATTTTTTTTTCAAATGGATAAGAAAATATATTGACGTCAGAGAACAATTTAAAAAAAAATCAGTTGAGAGTTTTTTTTTTAATGTGATAAAATAGCAAAACCGTTGGTTCTGCTTTTTTATTTTCTTGAAATATTAATTTGCCAAAAAAAAAATTGCTTATGACAAGTACACACCTAAATTAGGTGCTTTAGTCTATGGCATCCATGCTTCAAAGAATGTTTTTGTTTATGCTATAGAAAATGATATTTCTTTGGAATACGAATACCGCTCTAAACAGTCTAAACAAATGTCATGTCAAAACCTCGTGTTGTATAGCGAAATAGTGACTACTGACTTCGTGTTAAGTTTAAAATTTGTACCCAGATTTTTGTGTAACTCTTCCTTCCTGATATTAACTAAAATATAATCAACAAATATGGCTAAGTTGAAAAGTAAAAAGAAACCTCAGAAGAAAGTTGTAAAGGTAGTAGAAAAGGCCCCAGAGCTTCCACCAGTAGCGCGGTTTTCTGATGACCCTGCACCAAAAATGGTATGAGATTTATATTTATTTAAAAAATCTATGCAATTTGCTGTTTAATTGTAACATAATCTGTCTCGGAATTTATAGTTTTATCATATTAAAGCTACATAACCTCTAAATAACTCATTTAATTTTCGAGTTCTTGAGGTAGGAGACATTAGTATATCGTCAACGAATAAGCAATACCGCACAAACAGCACACCGGAAAATAATCGCCCCTATGGAATTCAATAGACAGTCGAATTGTCCTCATGTATGTGTACTTAGTGAAGAATTTTTCCGTTGGATGTTGCTCACAACACTGAAGAAGCAAGTTTTTTCATTCAATGCTCCCCATATGCCTCTATTCATTCTTGATATTTGATACCGCTCGAGCTACATTGTTTATGGTAAATGCGATTTTTTGACGGCCTCCGTATTCGAGTGGTAAGATGCTCGACTTCGAATCCAGAGGTCGCGGGTTCAAGCCCGGCGTGCGCAGTTAAATTTTATTTGATTAATATGTGTCATAACACATATAATTAATATAAATTAATATTTGGTATATCTGCGGCACCTTCCAGAGTTGTAGAGACTTTAAATATCGCCCTGGTGAAAGACTATCATTCAGAATCAAAACGTTGCTTGAAATGGTTTTAGCCGTGTTTGGTGACTAATAAGAATAGCCAGGTACTTCCCGACCTTCCTCTTTCCCCTCTTCCCTTCCCCATTACCTTCAGCCTCACAACATACCTCGATTGGGGATGTCATAGTCTCACTGGCTCTAGACGTTTGCGAGCAGTTGGGATTCTTGTGTGGTGTTTACTATAAAAAAAATATACATACTAAAACCAAGAAAACAAAGAGTGCTTAAAGAATCTCTTGACCAAAGTAAATCCCGATCAGATTTTTTTCACTTTCCAAACAGTTTAGGTCTTTAAATTTTCAGGAGACAACGGATAAACAATAGTTAAAGATCACAATGTACTTTTGGAATAACAATATTTTTGGTATATGGGTAATAAGCATTTAATTTTATAAGGAAAATTTCCAATAACGGCTTGTTTTATTATTATCCAGTCATTATTCCTATTGTGATCTCAGACTTGTCAAAAAAAAAAAATTGTGTTGCAATGATGAGGCGGTCTTCGGAAAAATGACCCAATTTTTTTACACTCGAGTGATGTAAGAAAAGTTTTAGTTTATATTCATAATTCACTTATTACAGGTAAAGTGGGTGAATCGCCAGCGAGTGCTGGTGTTTGCATCCCGCGGCATTAACCATCGCCACCGCCACCTCATGGAGGACATCAAGAAGCTCATGCCGCACCACAAGCCCGAGTCCAAGATGGAGCGCAACAAGAACCTCTTCGTGGTCAACGAGATGTGCGAAATGAAGAACTGCAACAAAGCCATGATGTTTGAAGGCAGGAAAAAGAAGGATCTCTATGTTTGGTTCTCAAGCATTCCCAATGGACCGTCTGCTAAGTTTTTGGTAGAAAATTGTAAGTCCCTTTTGATATTATATCAAAGTATTCTCTTGCCATTTTAAGCACCGATTAAATTCTTTTTCACAAAATCCAAAATGATAACAAAATACATGACCAATTTTTATAAGGGCACTTTGCAAGGCTAGAAAAAAACTTGACTAGTTAAAATTAGCTTAAAAATAGTTTGCCATTCGACTTCGATTAAATGCTTAGTAAATTAGATAATAATTGGTACTTATTTATTTAATTATATACGCCCTCATGGGCTTTTACATAACATATGATATAAAACATAAAATAATAGTGACATAAAAAATAACAATGATTAGCACCCAAAGACATAATTAAGTTGATAGAAATATTATAATGCTAATTAACACTAGTATTTTTGAAAGAGGTATGCTATTATAGTATTCTTGTAACTAGATTCAGTGCAGTTGAATATATCTACTATTTCAGCGATAGAATTACTCACTGTATGCAATCTAGGTACAAGCCAGTATTTAAATGACTCAGTCCTGATATTGTTATATTGTTATTCTCATATTGACAGATGAAGATTTTCTGGAATATCTTTTGAAGCTCTTAATTTATTATCAATCTAACATTACATGGAACATTCTCAATCTTCCAGTATATACAATGGCTGAACTCAAGTTCACCGGCAACTGCTTGAGAGGATCCCGCCCGCTGTTGTCCTTTGACCCGACCTTCACATCGGAAACGCACCTCGTCCTGCTGAAGGAGCTGCTGCAGCAGACCTTTGGGGTCCCCAAGCACCATCCCAAGAGCCAGCCCTTCTTCGACCATGTCTATTCCTTCACCTACCTGGATAACCGCATTTGGTTTAGAAATTATCAAATTCTCTCCGAGGACGGAGCGCTGGCTGAAATTGGACCCAGATTCGTTCTTAATCCGGTGAGATTTGCATTACTTTTATGTTACTTACAGTGTAACTCTCTTATAAGGTTTTCCAAAGGGTCGGAAAAAAAACAACTTCTTAACAAATCCAAATATGTAGTTTGCAGTATAATAAAAGTACCATATCCTGCTATTATTGGAATCTTGGGTTATACTCACATAGTGTGTATACCCAAGAGATGAAATTTTGAAAAAGCGTACATAAAAACGAAAGAGTATATGTATGAACGCAGTATCATTACTTAATTAAATTATATCCAGGATGATAAATTGGATTAAATCAGTGGGTCGAGATTGAATAAAAATAAACTTATTACACTGATACCATCTAGGCATGCGGTAAAAATAGAATGCCACTGGCAAATTTATATGACACTTTCTTCTAAATTGTATCTTTCAATAATAATAATACGTTTACAGGTGAAAATATTTTCTGGATCCTTTGGAGGCACAACTCTATGGGAGAACCCTTCTTACGTGAGTCCATCTCGTTACCGCCAGTCCCTCACCAAGAAGTCCGCCTCCCGCTACGAGAACAGAGTCCAGCAGAAGGTGGAGTACGAGGCTTCAAGACCCGAGACAGCCTACCCCGAGTTGCAGAGCATGAACATGTTCGAAGGGGATCCAATGGAAATGGCCAAGGAAGAAGTTGAAGGTAAACAGACATCAACAATGAGTTAACTTGTATACTATCAGACACTTAAAGGTATTCAAATATACATAGGTTACAGCTTTCAATAATAGCGGGTCATCCACAAACATTTATTGCGTCGGGCTAGTTATGCTGTTAAATGTACTTGAATTAAGTTCATTCACAGATTTTACATTCCGACCGGAATTAACGATCGTGGATGGCATACTAATTTTCAAGATAGAAAATAATATTTATCTATCATGACAATTCTTTTTCATTGAAATTAATGTTAGTTGTTTCTGAGTATATGACAGCGTCAACGAAATTCCTCAACTGTCAAAACATCTTCACTTTTCTGTCATTATTTGACGCTAGTCTAAAAAAAATCAAGTCTGGGAATGTCATGCGCAAGGGTCCAGTCAATGTTTACTGTTTTCTACCAAAATGCATATCATCTATTGTCATATATCATCGTTTTTGTTTTGTTTTTCAGGCGACATTAAAAAGGAGTTAGATCGGGAAAGGGAAGAAGTGGTGAAGAAGGTAATTAAAAAGATTAAACCCAGAGCTTACAAAGCCCCTAAATCTAAACAGGTTAAACCCGAGGTCAAGCCACAATTTGCAATCAAACGGAAGCAATTTAAGGCTAAGGGAAAAGGTAGCAAATTTGGCAATAAAAGTAAGGCAAAAAAGGGTAACCCTAAACAAAAAAAAATATAATTTATAAAGTTTCCATCACAATAAAATGACTATTCTCTTATTAATTCTTTTATTCAGCTACATGTTTCCTCATGATGCTCTTTTTTTGTCCAAGTCCTGTTTTCAAAGAGCCTACAAATTGTTAATTTGCATTTATCATGAAAATGTTTTTCAACCTTATTTTTACTGAATAAAAGAAGCTGGTATATATTTTGTTAAAATTTATTTTGGAATAAAGCTAACTTAATGAATAAAGCCTCTTTATATTTGTAAAAATGTATAATTAATATATTGGTAAAATTCACAATTATTTATATAAAAAAATATCTTTCCATAATATGAATAATAACAATTGTGTAATACAGTTTGCAGATCTCTCTTATAAAATATAATGTAAATGTGACATAAAAAGTTATTAAAAACAAGCTTACTGAATAACATTTATAAAAATATATTCAATTATAATGAAAAAGTGCATTTAAAACTCTGATTATATTTTGAAGTTGCAGTAATAAAAAACTTTAAAAAAAATCCCACTAATGTATGTATACTATAGAAAAAAATAGTTTAAAATATTCTCTCCGAAGAGATGCCAGAAAGATGTCTCCATAGTATTGCGGTCTACACATTTGACTTCTGAGTCTGGAGGTTGCGGGTTCAATTCCCACTCACCGTAAAAATATTTCTTTATATTTTACTTAAGGGGCACTTCACGGTGTCTGTTGTGATGTTGATTGCTAAATTTGATGGACATTATAAAAATGACTAAAAGCTGTCTTAAAAAAAATTAACAAATTCCGACTTGAGTATTACAGTTCAACTAGTCTATTCATGGCAGTGAATCATTGATAAAAGAGTTATAAGTGTACATTTTCTCATTAAAGCTTTGAGTGAGGAAAATGGTTAATATTGATTTAGTGTATACAGTGCAAAAGAAACAATCCATTGTTATGTGGCATAATTATCTTTAGCGGGCTTGAATTTAGTGCATATCTTTGATAAAACAAACCATTATTTAACCACTCAAGCGATCAACGCCAGACAGCTGACGTTTTCGTGCGAAAAAACTTCCAGACTTACTCAATTATTTTTTAGCATTTTTATTCACAACCTTATGGCTATAAAACTACTTAAAGTACGCAAGTAGGCGCTGAACTCATCATGTCTTTAAATAAGATTTCACAGTGGTAACACTGATATTAGTATCAACTTAGACGTTTACTCCGTGTTGTTGATAACCAAAAAGGTTTGTAATTTAATAAATTATTCCTTATTCTTTCTCGCTTCTATTGGTCAAATAATTATAAATATATACTGCATATTATGAACACGATTGAAATGTATAACTGACAACAATGTTTCAATTTTCGTCAAATTTTTTTGTACTAATGATAAATTTACTTTCGTTTACATTACAAGTTTAAAAATAACATAATATATTTTAGTTTCATTATTGATTTGGTACCAACACATAAGAATTGATTCATTTTTAGGTTTATAACAGTAAAATTAATATTTTTACTATTGAAAAAAAGGTAAGTATATCGTATGAAGTTTAAAATAACAGCTTTTGTGAATTTCAAGGATTTAAAAAAAACTTGACAGTAAAAAAAAATAATATATAAAATAATTCATACTGTTGGTTCTTTTAATTATGACAAAAAATAATTATCGTTGTACAATCAGATAGAAAATAAAGAAACGACAGCGATTATTCAATTCCATGTTGGTTGGCATTTTGCATGAGGATATAGGAGATGGAGGGCTCCTGGCTCCTTTTGATAAAAGTGATCGCTTGAGTTGTTATTAAGAGACATTGATTAAGTTGAGCAAGCCCATATTGTGTTGATTTAATATCTATTACAATTAAAGCATGTTATGAATGAGCTATAAATACACATTTTAAAATCTGATACATAATTAATTATCTTAAAGCTTATAAGTAGAATGATGATTATTCTATATATTTTGGGACATCAATTAATTATAATATGTAAATACATAGATGGAACAATAAAATTTAATTATACTAGTACTTGAAAACACTGGGACAGAATAAAAATAAAAATTTCACTTTGGACGTATGTTTGTTTCTCAGATTAAATAAATATGAAATTTAAAAGCAGTATAAAAGCTGTTCACATATTATAATTTTTTCCTTAAAAGTTAATGTTTAAAAAGAACATGAAGTGTTAATAATTAATAATTCACTTGAAAAATACATTTCAATAGTCAACGCATTAAAATGAATAGTATTAAAAAACATGTGTATATAAAAATAATTCTATAAAATAGATGATTGATTCGATTCGTAATGATATAAAACGCTGTTAATCTTAATACTATTACTTCCTCAATAGCTGCCCAAGCACCAGCGAAATATTGAAAGAATTAGATTTTTCAGATGAGTTTCAAACATATTTTTCGTAAAGCATGATTAATAATAAAACAAACTATACGTGTGAAAACGCCAGTGAAGGTTGTATTACATGTATATTACAAATTCCTATGAATATTGGGCGGGCAAGGGCACCTATTGAGGTTATGACGCTGCACTCTATTCGTCCTGAGTGTTGAGAGTGTGCAGTTCAGTCTGCTGGGGTGGGGGCGCATCGGTGTCCCCCACCTTGGCCCCCGTAGCCAGGCCCCCCATGGCCGTCTGGTTCCAGCGGCCGGCATCTCCATTAATTTTGCGGTCCTCGCACACGCAGATGAACAGTGTGTCTACCACCATCTGGAAGTGAATTTTAGTTAGGTATATATAAGTACTACCACTAATGAATGTTGCCCCATCTGGACTAAGGTTGATTTCTCCTGTATTTATTTTGATGCAAGATCATGACCCTAAACACCTTTTCAATTCTGTTGGGACTACAAAAAAGAAACAAGAGGAATAAATCCCATCAAACTTTTGAGGGATGGGCTAGATTAACACATAAAAAAATAGTGTCCTATGCTATAATGGAAGTTTTTGGACTGTCCCTCAAGAGACATCAAACTCAATATCTCCAGATACTATCGTAAAACCCATCGCCCTGGTGAAAGACCACCATTCAGAATCGAAACGTTGCTTGAAATGGCTTTAGCCGTGTTTGGTGACCAGATCTGAATAGCCAGGTACTTTCCCAACCTTCCTCTTCCCAATCTCCTTCCCCTCCCCACTACCTTCAGCCTCACAACATACCCTATTTGGGGATGCCATAGTCTCACTGGCTCTAGACGGTTGGGAGCAGTTGAGACTCTTGTGCGGTATTTACGTAAAAAAAAAAAAAAACACAAAGTTCCCAGACAAAAGTATTTTTTTCGGTTCCTTCACATTATCAGGAGAATTTCACTATATGAGAAAGTTGATCAAAAGGATGCTTATGCCTAATAGATTAACACATAAGAAAATAGTGTCCTATGCTATAATGAGAAGTTTTTGGACTGTCCCTCAAGAGACATCAAACTCAATATCTCCAGATACTATCGTAAAACCCACACACAAAGTTCCCAGACAAAAGTATTTTTTTCGGTTCCTTCACATTATCAGGAGAATTTCACTTTATAAGAAAGTTAATCAAAAGGATGGTTTGCCTAAAAAAATAGTTCATGGGTAAGTATGCCTAAAAAATTAACTATGCCTAAAAAAATTAATTCATAGGTTGTTTAAAAAAATAGTATCCAAGTTGTGGTGGACTCACCTCATAAAGCGAGAGTATGCAGTGGGCGATGAAGAAGGAAAAGACACAAATGAGCAGGGTGGGTGCAGCATAGAAGTGCAACTCCGGGTTCCTCTTTAGGGCGATCAGCCCTGCGCTGCCTGTCACTGCTGTCACAATACACTTGCCCAGGAACAGGATGAAGTCTCCCACCGAGTTCACAGTGGCCATGTTCAGGGCGTTGCTGACCAGGGTGTTGAATGCCTACAAAGGAGAGGATCATTAAATCCAGACCGACAGTGTTTCAATATACATAGAAAAAAAGCTATCTTTATTTTCTTGTGGCTTCGGCATGATTACAATTACAATGAAGCCTATTTATAAAGACGTTTGACAGGGACCAACAAAGGGTTTAAAAAAAGGCGCTAATAAGGAAGTTGAGTCCATTTTTTAAATATTTTTTTATCAATATCCACCTTCAAACTTAAATATAGGTATTTTTTTTTTTTTTTTAAGTTAGTTTTTTATAGTTAAAATTAATTCTCAAAGTTTGAATTTTGTACACGCCGCCAAAAGCGGCAATATCTCAAAGGAGGCGGGGGTGGGTGCGTGACAGCAGATTTGACAGTCGTTATCCAGCTGTCAGTTGCATATTTGTTATTTTGTGTTTTTCTTCAATTTTACCGCTTTTAATTTAACAAAACCTTATAAAATGTCAGGAGATAATACGTCTTGCTATTGCATCGTACTAATGTGTAAAAATACAAGCATTACTGCAATTTACAAATTTCAAGTACGTAAAAATGGTTCGCCATTTACTTCAGCGGCATCGCATCGTACGAAAACGGTACATTTGACGTTCGACTAATGAAGCGTTCTATTTTATGGCGTTTTAACTAATTTTCAAGAAGGGGTTTATTAATTCTGGGAATAATAATAATTACATATATATTCAGAATCTGTGTTTTTCGATCTACATGCACATATTTTTTTAAAGTCATAATATTTTTCACTCAACTTCTCTATTGTTGAACCCAGACGATGTCAAATGTGACAAAATTTTGAAACACCCAACCTAAGAAAAGCAGAGAGAGCTAACCGAAGAAGTCTCTCTCCTTCTATCCAATAGTCCTTCTGATTGTATTTGCATGTACGTGGAGTCAAAGAAGAGGTGTTGTTTTCAAAGCCCAGCATTTAATAAGGTGTTTTATATTCACAATTCCAGCAGCCTTGCAGAAGTGCACTCCTTCGATGGCAATGATGGTGTAAGCATTATGGTTCAAGTAGCGGATAAACTTCTCCAGGCAGTAGAAACAGCAGATTCCACACTTCAGCCCGCATTTGGCGGTTTCGGAGCCTTTATCCGAACCGGTCTTCAAACTAGAAACATTCATAATAAAAAAGTCATTATGACTTACAGACATGTAAATGCCGCATGTAACAGAAAGAGAGGTTAGAAAAGAACTCTCAGTGGCAAGATCATACTCCGTCTTTGAAAAATATCAATTAATCAAAAAGTTGGACTTACCGTGCATAAATGTAGGTCAGAATCAAACGTGGAATTTTGAATAATGTAATGATGAAAGATCCCTTTGCAACAGATCCAATGTGGTACTTGATCAGTTTCTTCACAGAATATAGGACAGGCGAGTCACTTGCCTGGGGGCCCCTGGAACGCAAACATTATACTATTCATTACTAACCTTTTAAAAAAGTTACTCGCCACTAGTAAAAATATTTGTAATTACCGAATGGAACGGAAGGGAAATCACAAAGTTGTTGTTTGAGTTTTAACACTAAGAATAATAATAGCAGTGAATTTATATAGCCCGGTTTTGTGATAGTTTACCATACGTGCACTAGAAGTAATAATAAGCACATAAATGTATGACTATTAATGGGAAAATTACACATAAATACATGATTTTTAAAGGAGAAATTAACAAGATTGCCAATTTGCAAGTACATATCTAATAACGGATAAATTGAAAAAAATAAATTATTAGTGTAATTTTAAATATAATTCAAAAGCACAGTGGAGTACTCACTTGAAATACCAATGGGCCACAGCCCCAGCGATGGCCATCTGCTGACAAGCCAAGATAAACTCGCTGGTCCAGATGAGGCCTATTATGTACACCCACCACATCCCCTTGACCCACGAGTCGTCCACAAACTCTATCAGCTCCAGGGCATATGCTGAAAATCAAAGGAAATCATTAGAAAGTTATAGATACATATAACCCACTTATATACACCCCAAAAACCCCTGACAATGTTAAACGTTATGAACTCAACAAAAACCACAAAATGATAATTTCGTATAGTGGTTTGGCTACTGTGGTTCTGTAGGTGATGAAACTTGATATACTTGAATTAATATACAAAAAAAATACTACTATTTTACAGTAATAACTAGTTTTGTAATTAGTTTTCAGCATGAGATTTTAAACTGCCCGAAACCAGTAGGAATATGGCATTTCTATATGGGGAATGTTGTGAGGCTGAAGGAAGTGAGGGAGGGGAAGATTCACATTTATGTTGATGGGGGATATAAAGGATCTACTTTTGATATCGGCGACACTGCCATTGTGCCTGGGCAGGCGAGTGGAGGTGACGAAGGGTAGCGCTGTGGTAGAGGGTGGGGGCGGTGAGGCCAGCGAATAGGGCTGCTGCACGCCGGGGTAGTTGGCGGTTGCCAGGCACACCTGAGGGGGAAATGGCATATCTAGTTAATGGAGGATACAACAATATGTACAATAACAAATTATTGATGAAAACACAAGTAAAAAAAATTCTGGATACCGGTAGCTCGCTCCACATGCGTGCCATTTTACATAAGAACGAGTAGGAGAACGCCCTTTTCTCAAGCTGCCGGCATTGACTTTAAATGTTTATCCATCTATTTTCTATTATCTGGCTATAATTGGCTACAACGAAGATTCCCTCAAACTTAATACATTTACACATTGATTTTTATATTGTTGCAGTAAAGTTAGTAAAAGAATGGTTGTGGTACTCACGATGACAAACAGCCAAAAGATAAAGAAGATCATAAGGAAGAAGAAGGTGATGAGGGGTTGCAAGAAGAGGCCAGGGATGGCTCCGAGACAGGCGGCCGTCTCCTTGAAGAGTTCTGCGAGGAAGGAGACTCGAGTGCGCATGAAGAACACCAACAGTAACAAAATAACCTGCAATTTAAAAAAAAGTATGAATTACACACTAACCACAATACTGTAAAATCTGCACGTAAAAAGTTTTCACGCTTGTAAAGTGTCGATTTTTCGGTAGCTTGAAAACAGAAATATAAAATTTTGAATCCACATAAATAAATAAGGTTTTACCACATGTTTTTTTCCAGTCTCTTCAAAAATTTTAGAAGTGTGTTTCACTCTAGATTCAGTAAAATAAACTTATGGTAATTGTTTCAGATCGCTGCTTTGGATCTATTCTAGCATTATGAATGAACACTGTGAAACTTACCGTGATGATAGTTGCAATGATTGAATACCACAAGAATGCCTTTTCATTCCTCAAGGATTCCTAAAACAAACAAAAAACAGATTAAAAAGATAACTTAACAGTAACTTGACCTGATCTACGCGGTTGTCGCATATATGATCCATTGGTGCCAAGCCCTGAATGCGGTCGTCGCACATGTGATCCACAAAGTTTAAATGTCGGTATGGTTTGTAAATGTAGGGTTTCTTCTCTTCTAAATGTGCTGAATCTTTGTAGTTTTGTTAAGAATGATATATTTTCAATCTCAATGATAAATTTTAATTGTCAGAATTAGAATTTGAAAAAAGAACATTGTATTACCAGCAGGATCATATCATCGGGAAGTTGGCGTAGGCCATGACGTATCTCATAGTAAGTGTACCAAAGCAAGGCTGTGCCAAGGACAGAGGAGATGGACACGGCAATCATGAAGATCCATGATACCAGAGTTGCCAACCAGTGGAGGATGAACACCATGACAAGTGAAATACCTGTAACATTACAATGTCCTGTTTTTAATATTGATAATTAATTACTAAAAACAACTATTTAAGTGAGCATGTATTTTATGGTCTCCAAATTTTTTACGATAATTTAAAAAATCAGTGTTATAAAAAAATTATTGGATAACAAAAATAATAAATGAGCACTATGAATAAGTTAATGATAAACAGAGTATTATTCTTTAAAATCCGTAATAAAAAAATATGAAGGTTGGTTAGGTCACTATTATTCTTTGTTACAATATAACTTTAAAAAAGTTTTATTTTATTTTTAGATTGGGTACCAATTATTTTATTGGCAGTGTAATACTGGTGGTCATATTTCGCTATTAGATTATGATTTATGTTGGCAATATCTTAATATTGGATAGTTAAGCTAATATCCAGATCAGAAAATATTATTTTCAGGAATCAATTAAAATAATCTATAAATCTGTGTGCGAAAGGAAGAACGCAGAAGAAGTATGTAGAATTGTTCTTTAGAAAAATGTATTTGAATATAAAATATTTACATATCTAGCAAGGAAAAATTAGACGAGTCAGAAAACAAAAAAATGTGCAATAATTTTTTTGAAAAGCACATATGACATGATTACATAAAAAAAAACAAAATTCCTAAATTTTGTTTTGGCTCTCCTGAAAACCTGCGTTACTCATTCCGTTCTTTCTCTTTCTTTTGCCCACAAAAATTATCACCAATTACTAAAGATTCAATGTATACATAAAAATTGTATTTGAGATATCGGTATTCGAATGACAAAAGATAACAGTGAAGTCAAATTTGTTTAGCTACATCAGATAACTAAAACATACAAATCTGATTATAAATCCTGAAATTTTGCAGTTCATTAGCATAATACTATCATGTACATTGGTTTGTTTCAAATGCAAACATATATGTAAATGTGTTATATAAACATTGGCTAAAGTGGCTTTGTAGGCCATTATGCTAATTAAATTAAAATAGTTTTTATTAAGTAACATAAAAATAATAATAAGCAACTTACCAAAAGCAACAAATGAAAAAATCAGCAATTCTCTCCACGATGAGTATAAGTCGGCCAATATTTGCTCTATGGTCTCCCAGCTATTTAGATACTCGTAAAAGTCTGAGAAAACTTTTTGGGCAATTTCTTTGACTGGCTTAGGGAAACATCGGTGAAGTACGGGGATGCTTTCGTACACCGGCAGAGTCGGGCACGGTCCCAGATAGTCATTGATGGCCTTGGATGAATCAGGTTTGGGAGAGTTGAAATCAAAATCATACCGGCAAAGGTTAGACCCCGTCTCTTTATAAAACTGCTTTATCTGATCGAGGGTTTCCAGTCTTCTGCTAGGACATTGCTTTACGCAGATCTTTAGGGATTTCCTTAGATGTTTTACGTCTAGGAATAGCAAATAACGTTTGTCATAAGTATTTATTCCAGAGAGGGGGAATTGTGATAGTTTGTCGTTATGCTTCAATCCACATGTGTTGCCGAAAGAATCGTACCCATTGATGATTCTCAGCGGGTTGCCATATACACAGGCAAATGCCGCTATTATGATCTAAAATAAATAATAAAATTGTTCTGGTTAAAATATTAAGAAACCATACAAGTTGATTATCTTTAAGAAATTTGGATGGAATTATGTGGTCTAAATTCCTAGAAATATTACAAAAAAAAACCAATATATTTATTTTAGCTTTGGTAACGGAATTTGAAAGTTTGTGATGAGTGTGTCATTGGATGACATACCAAGGATATTATATTACATAATCGTAACTGCATACGTTGTTCACTTATGAAAGTTGCACATGTAAAATATCTATAATGAAACACACCCATGTGTGGGAGAAATCTATTGTAATAAGTTAAACAAGAATATTTATTAATAACTAACAAACTTTATTATTTTTTTAAAAGGCATTCGGTTACAATACAAAATTTAAAATAAATCAGTTTAAACTTACCATCAATACCCAGAAGGCCACATAAATTACAAACCATAATACATCAGTACAGTTTTTTGATGTTGTTGGTGCATTCTGCACAGAAGTTTTACTTGAAAAACACCCCATTTTTATGTCACTCTGAGTTCACACAATACACTAACATTTATGGCGTCAGAATACTAATTGCCGATTACGTAGTTCTATCAAATATCTTAATTTATAAATGTTTTACGCCCGCCCAGAAGCGCTCATTGTGTCCAATTTTGACACAGGACGCCGACGCAAGTTTGTAAACATAATACAATCCATAGAAAAACTGCTTAAAAAGATGCTACATTAATATTAATAGAGGCTAACTAACGGAGTAACTCAAGCAAAATTGACCTTTCCCGTAATACTTATTAAGCGGCGCGTAAGGTCGGAATAGTGCAAAACTTGACTTATGACCACGGCGTAAGTATAGTTTGACCAGGCCTTACGCCCGACTATAGCAACACTGAACCGGAGCGTAAGAATCCAATATAAAGATGATAAAGACATAAAAGAAGAATGGCCATAAAATATATTCGGTTTTGTTTCCGGTTCCGGTCTAGAAATAAAATAGCTAATGTTTGTAAAATGAGAGCACCGTGATTTTCTCGCAACTCAGCATTCAAGTGATGTTATAAAAATAGCTACTAGTTATAAGCGCGACTTGAAAATTTATTTTTAATGCGGGATTGCGCCGAATACACAAAATGAACACTGGCTAGAGAATTGAAAAATGTGTGTAGTACGCTGTTTGCTGTACCCATAAAATAATGAAGTTCGCATTACATTAGTCGAACCTTGAATATAGTACCTAAGTAACCTCCACCATCTTGCAGCTTCCTGTGATTACTAGTTGCGTGATCTCACCAACACAATGGAATAGTATGGGTACATTGTTGAGAATGATAAAATAGATCAGTTTAATAGGATCAGTATAAAAATACACAACGCTCAATTCACAATGAAGATTACTCGTTTGGGTGTACGTAAGGTAGAAAATCTTTATGAAAAATAAATATCTCTAAGGATTACAATGTTTGAAAAGATTTCTCGAAACTCCGGAAATAATAAAAGGAACGTCAAATGTTACGAGTTACACATACTAATCCAATTCAGTGGCAGGGCAACCAAAATACTAATTTATTTCAGGAGGTATGCAGGGGTAATGCGATAAAATATATATTTTTCAAGTGATAATTTTAGATTAATTAAATAATGTAGATACGTTACTGTGACAACGCGCGTGGATGCATTAAACCGAGTCCGCGAGACATAGCTGAGATTTACTACGTTTAGTTTCACACAAACATTCGTTCGACAGACAAGCTGTCACCAGTTGCCACAATCGCGTCGCTGTAGGCTCCTATCTGAGAAAAAATGCCTTGAGAGGTGTAAAAGTCATTCGGGAGTAAAACATATCTCATGGAGGTTCTTTCCATTCATAATTACCCACGAATCACTTATTATTTCAATTCAATATGTACAATTATTCACAAGGTTTAGAGGTTGATAAAAACGGTATGAGATAGCGAATGCAGAAATACATAAGTGTGTGAAAGACAACCAGAGCTAGTAGCGCAATACCCGATTATAACAGTAGCGTGGGACGTTCATATAGCTATCTCATCCGTACACACATATTCTTTGAATGGCTATTCTTTTCACACGCGGGTGAAACGGAATACAAGACGTTACTAGTGCTACTACATTTTTCGTGAGATTTGTATGAATATGAAGTGTCTTGTATTTTATGTCTATGGTGGTAATGGATAAAATGAGAAAACGAAATAACAAAAAATAACAATCAGTAACAAAACAGCTTTAAAAATAGCAATCAGGAATATATAAAAAAAGATTGTTGAGTAAAATATATTTGCAATTAATGTTTACTTGATACTGTAAGTAAATATTATAAATTATCTAATGTTAACGAATCTTTCTAACATTATTTATGAATATTTTATCTAATTTTTCACTTTTTTTATCCCATTTGTAAAGTTAGCTTGCAATCAAAATAATGTTAAAAGAGTAAGTAAAAGGTGTGACAATGTAGGATAATAGCAGTCGAACTATTGCAAGTTGCTACTTTTGTAAGCTTTATAAAAAATATATATTTAGCTGTACGCTGTAGGTATCTATAGCATTTCGGCATTAAAATCCCACAGGTATCTCAATTTAATATCTTTGAAATAGTTATAATGGTTGGTTTTCTAAAATCAGTTTCTATGGCAAATTATTATTTGCCACCTTTACCCACGTTGAAGTAATTAGGTGTCTAAATGAGGCATTGGGTAAACGATTTATTTAATAATTATTTATAATTACAAGGGAAATAAAACATGTTATTTGTGCTAATTATTTATTGTGTTTTTGGTTCACAATGCAAATATTGCAATGTACGAGTATATTTTACAAACGTAGAAAACCTGCATAATTTCATTATTTTCTCACGAAAGAAAATGTGCGAAATACGATTCATTGCTTATAAAAATAATACTTTAATATTCGTTAATATTTCATAAATATTATGTCATATATTATTTAAACGTCGATAAATAAACATTATTTGACGACGAAATAAAATCAATAAATTAATATCATCACTATTTCTTTACTTAATTCTACATGCTGATCGCAGAGAGAAATAGACAGAGATGCGAATCTCAAAAGGCATATTATGTCTTTTGAGTTTCATTCATCTCCTGGTTTTAAAATTTACAGAGTAATACCGAGTTAACTGGCCTTTGTCGATTGTACGAAACCATTTTCAAAGAATCGTGTGGATAAGTGAGGTTAGGTTAGGGGAGCTGGTATCTAGAAACGACGGTTGTATTTGTTCTGGTTGTTGTATTGGTTCTGGTTGTACTGGGGCTGAGGCTGTTGGGGCTGGTTCTGTTGCAGCTGCAGGGACTTGACGATGGCTGCTGGGATTGGGGGAGGGGTGGGCAGATGGGCGCCTTCGGCACGGAAACCTGGACAATAAACAACAATACTCGATTAGTTCAAGCTATTTACAGAGCTGGACTATATGCGGTTTCATGGTCCGTCGAATTACAGACGACTGTTGAAATGGCAATGTCTTGACATGGAATCGGTGGTTGGGAAAAATAAGCTTATAGATAGTTATTTACAGGCTGAAGACCTAAAAGAGAATTGCCGGCTTTGAATAAATAAGAGACACCAATAATCGGCAAAACTGGAAAATCGAGAGAGGCCTATGGCCAAAGCTGGAGGCCAGAAGGCTCGCGAAGAAGGAGAATAAGAAGAAGTGGTTACCGTTCTCATCAGCGACGTAGGTGACGGTGATTGGGATTCCATCGGGGCCGGTGTAGCTGTAAGAGCCCTGGACGACTTGAGCTTCAGTTTCGGGGTTGCCAGCGTTCTTCAGGTATCCCTGTTCCTGGGCGACGATTCCATTTCCGGTTTCATAGCTGGAATTACAACGGTAAGCGTTTGACTACGAACAAAAAATGTCTCACCCACCGAAGTCATCACATTATACCAGTAGATGCTATCTACGGTATTAATTGTGTAAAATGCACTTTTGAAAGGAGGGTGCGGTATCTTTGAAGGAACTCATCTTTATCCAGGTTGATAAATAATTGTTATGACGACCTGATACCTGAGGACCTCGGAGTAAGAATCTAATGGAGGGATAGCTAATTTGTATTACCCAACCCATCCTAAATAATAATAAATTACTTTCTCCCTGTTTTTACGTCATACACCATGAGAGAAAAAGAGACAACACATTTTTTTGACGGCTTGAACGGAACGTAAGGATGTTCTAAGATTATCGTTCCCGCCTACATTCAATACGATGCAATTAACGTCAAAGTTGTCGGTTTGACGTTAAATTTAAATCTATTGTTTTTGGTTACTATAAGGTTGATTAATACGGTGGAAAAGAGGTTTTGCAAATAAACAAAACAACATGTCTATATGCTCTGTGAATTCATGTAAAAATACAACCAAAAATGGTATTAAAAGCATAACTTTTCACAGGTAAGCCCGTAGTGTTTTATATTTTTTGACATCGCGTTTGAATTATCGTATCATTGAGTACATAAATACTATAAACGTCCATTATTATCTAAGTACACGTTATGCTATTCGTTTTGTTAAATGTGTTGACTATATAAATCATTTAATATTGCTTCTGTTGTGGTTTTGTTATGCGAACGCTTTTTGAGGTTATGTCGTATATTTACATTGAAAAATACAGTGAAAAAAAGTGGTTATACAAATAAACCAAGCATTACGTTGACATGTCCTATGAATGCATGTATAAATACATCAAAATCAGTTAAACACATTACTTTTCACACGTTAATTCGTAGTTTATAAAATATTTATGACAGCGCGTTACTATCGTGGTTATCGAATTATCAAGTACCTATATAAGTATATATGTACATTATATTAACTATAAACTTTCACTCTTATTTAAGCAAACGTTATGTTATACGTTTTGTATTTGTAAATCATTTAAATGGTGTTTTTTGGTATCGTTTTGTTTGTTTGTTTACAAATTATATCAAAATGGCCGGATCTCAGACTTGTAGGCGAGAACAATTCGGCTACACAAAAACAACCGTATTCTTAAATATATATTTGTCTCTTTCTATCTACTTACACGGGCGGGAATATGTGTGTGTCAGAGAGAGACCCATATCTTGCTTTGACGTTTTTTGTACAATATTTGTATGTTTTAAGGGCTGTGATAAACGTTTTTTTTTATTAACTATTTTTAAGATTCCCCAAAAGATGAGATAAGGCGACAACTTTGGATTCGTGCAATAGAGCGGGGGAGATTGGATTCCCAAGTTCCACAGTACTGTCTGTTTAGAACATTTTTCAAATGAAGATTTTAACCGGACAAAAACTTGTTTTTTTTAATAATTTAAAAATAATAATAATTATTGTTTTAAATAAAATTTAAAAACCTAAAAAAAAAAAAAAAAAAAAAACTATCTTACTAACCATTTTTATCAATCTCATACTTCCTTGAAAATTATAAATATTTTTTCTATATTTGGGATTAGGCCTTCGGAGAAAATAATTAAATAATACTACAGAAATCTTAGAGGTAATTACCACACTTTTTGTATTCATGTAAAATTTACAACTTTGATCACTTACGTAATATTCTCTTGTCTCAAAACATTAATACTTTAAAGATATAAATTTATGGATCTGTGTGTATTTAGTAATTTTCCGATGGGAAACCTGCCAAAAACGAGTGGTTGAACGGTGATGAAATTCTGTATGATATCACCGACATACGATTAAATATGATATAAAAGAAGTTTTTAATGTATTCTATCAAATACTTAATGTAATTTAAAAAAGAGGTAAATAAAAGTTCTGTCATCCAGTTTACAAAACTTCACCATTGGTAAAAGCTATACCTCATGGGTCCACGTGGAAAATAGCGATGATTCAATAATATAATTGTTATGCTTCATGTATTCACTTTTTATTTCAAATTCAAGATCAAGCTAATTAAAATGATTTGTGGCAACCCTAATGTACTAAAACGTTTGGAAAAAAGGTGTGGCTATGAAATCCCTAGCCGCGCCTTTTTAGAGAAGTCAGTTAAAATTCTTACAATACTGACTTCACTTGCCTTGGCTGGGCTACCTCTGTATCTCTGTGCTGAGGACATTAATTTTATGGACATTTAATGGATCACAACATGGTTAGGACACTAAAACGCTGTTAATATGCAAGCATAATCGATTTGATACGAGTGGAAAGACTTGAACGATTTTGTTATGTACTCTTGGATGCGTCCGATGGTATCGCCCTACCCACCTGCTGACCTGGTGACCTGTGACCCATACCCCACACCTCACCTGGCCGGCTCTACTCACAGTACCTAGTCAAGGTGCACGTAAATGTTAGTTGACAGGCGTAGGTGGGATGGCAAACTGCTGGCATTGTGGAAGGATTCTCCGTGAGAAACGGACTGCATTGCTGATCCCGCGAATATCACAGACTTGGGCGTGTTAAGACGTTGCACAATAATGTACAACTATCGATGTGTACTACTAATAACAGCGAACAATCAAGGCGGAACCCTTAGCCCGCGGCTGGTCACGATTATCAACAAGCCGATATTTAATATAACATTTATTTTGTGTTAGTGCAAACATCTCTCATTGTTTATTCTAATTGATAGAGACTATAGAGAGATCATCCAGATTATGAGTTTGATAAAAGTGTATTTTGTCTTGAGGTCGTTACCAGCCAAGCACATTAGACATATCAATTTGATTAAGTAGGTAAGCTCTAACCTAACTAAAACATACTTTTTTTAAAAGGTGCAGAGGTGAGAACGGATATATATTTTCAGAGTGGCATTTTTTTTCTGCAGATGATTTTGATTGCTTCATTGAATATGTCGCGACTACTACGAGTATATTGCGACTGTCATACTAAATTTTCTCCAAACTTTTACTCGGTTATTTACGATCCATGTAGAAATGAGTGAATTTACTTCACTGGCTTCTTCTGGCACTTCTTACGAATGAAATGAGACATGTGCGTTATGAAATATCTGATTATTATAGCCACCCATAATAATAGTCTACGTAAATGAAATGAATACGCAATCTATTGGGAAGTAATTACGTGAATATCACAAAATGCGGTTTACAATAAAACGTGAATATTTACGTGACTCATCGTTTGATATTTAAAGGTTTAGTGGTGAGTGGAAATATTTATTATTGCAAAAGATCAGATAATATCACTATCAACTTAAACGAGTGACGGGTAGATTAAGTTGAATTAATAAATACCATTTAGATTGAATTATATACTTACTCACTTAGGTACAGACTATTTAATTATTGTTCTGGAGATTCGGAAAAAGGCAATCTACGCTTTTAATAAATTAATTTGAAATTCTGTCCAAGAGTTCTAACTGGTCGGAGTTAGTTAAATCCAATGTAGGATTTTTGTGAGGCTGAAAGAAGTGAGAAGGGGGGGGAGACGAGAAAGATGAAGGTTAGGAAGCACCTGGTTTACCACTCTGCCACGGAAGTCGTTATGGAGGCTATGATATTGGTAAGGAGCATTTATGAATATTGGCTCTCCGATATTTTTATCTCCAGATGAAACCATTATTTTATTTCTGGGCATATAAGCATACCGCTGATAGATCCGTTGTAACCTTTCCATCTTTCTCGTAAATGACGTAAGAGAAAGAAAAATTACAATGGACCTCTCAGTATTAGGAACATGGGGCGACTCTTGCCAAAGTAAATCTAATTAGGTTTATTTCCATAAGTTAAGGAGGGGCGAGATTTACATAAACCACGATAATAAATAACTGCTATGAGCCAGTGGGATTATGACAACTCTAATTTGGGCTATATTGTAGGACGGATACGGGGAAGGGAAGGAGACGAAAAAGACAACGGGTTAGGGAGTATCTAGCTATTCTGATCTCGTTCACTATTCATGAACAAAGCCAATGGTGATCTTTCACCACGGCGATACTGAGAGTATCTACCAGTGTGGGGATGTTTGTTACCTATACTGGTAGGAGCCGTCTGGGTTGGCCTCCTGGGCCTGTCGCACGATGGGGATGAACTGGTTGGGGTTGGACTGGTGTCCGTACTGGGGGGCGGCGACGCTCAGGGCCAATACGGCGGCGAATACTGCTACTATCTATAAAAGGGTGAAATAAAATCAGTTACATCATTAATTTTCTCGAATAGCTTGGCCACTTTTTAGTATTTTTTACTAGTTGTTTAATTTCATCATCATCATCTTTCAAATACTCTATACAATACCGTAGATAAGGTAGGTTACCAATTTAGGAGATATTTTTCGAAAAACCAACATTTGGGAATTTACAATACTTTGGCAACATCATGAAGGAAGACAAATATGGGTGGTTATTCTATACAGGTAGCTAGAAAAATGTTTAAGGTTTCCAGTGAATACAATTCTTGAACAGTAATCTTTTAAATTATTCATTAAATTCATACTAAAATTTTAAGTAAAACGTTAAAAAATGCCTTTGCTGGTTTTCAAACTGCATCTTTTCCTCACATTTTCAGTATGTTTTTCGTAGAATTTAAAAGATAACAGTTAAAAGATTGTAGTCTTTGGAAACCTCAGATATTTTTCTAACTAGACATAAAAATTTGCAGATAAATTATTTGTAGAATTGCTTGCATTAGAATGCTACAAAGTAATTTTTAACGTCATCCTTGAAGTGCTGATCCTTAAAGCAACAAATATTTTTTCTTGCCAAGTCAAATTGCAAGACGTGATTTTTTACGGGTAACAACTAGTTGTTATAATAACAATTTATTGATGCCACGAGTTCTTTGTAAAACATAATATCAACTCGCCAAGAAACACCTCCACGAGCAGTGTCGCGTGGTAATCACTTATCGTGTCGGACATGTGTAAAACAAACTGATTCCCACGGCGGAAAAATCAGCAATATTCGTCAAATAATTATGGGAATTCCGCTAAATAGAAATGCAATTTGTGCGAAATCCGAATTTTTGTTGTGATTGCTACAAAAAAACTTGCTTGCTTTTTAAAGTCACGCTTATTTAGTGAACAATTTAAGTAGGTTGGTACTCATACATCGCATGGGTAGGTAATTTTAATCCTAATTAGTATGGAATTCGGTTTTGGCCAAGAACATTAAGATCGGTAAAGGACACATACAGTTATTAACGTTCATAAGGGCTAAGGGGTCAAATGCAACAAAAAGTTACAGAATTTGCATAGAATACACGTTATTAACAGTATACTAGTGTGAAACGTTTTTAATTTAAAATGATTTTGGAATTAAGTTTTTAAAATGGTTCTAATACATTTTTGTAGACAGCTACTAAAATAAATGGTAAATTTTTGAAAAAAACATTTTTTTATTACGTGTCTAATCATAATTTTCGTTGAGAAATTTGGTACTATATTGGTTTATTTTAAATATGAAAATCTTTGTATTGAAGATCACGAAGTAAACATCCGTACACAGGTAATTACTTGGCGAGTACTCTAAACACATTGTCTCACGGCTCCCATTAATCATAACCATAGTGGATATACTGCTCCAGTCGGTAGCGTTCATTCAAGTGATTATATTGTTTTAATGTTTCGTAAGAACTGACCGTGTATTCGCTTTTCCAACAACTAGTACACATTTCGTACAAATTAGGTAAATCCTCAAAATTTGCATAGAATATAAGGCGAACGAAAGATTGATATTTCTGAACTTCTGAAAATATGCGCGGCCCTCAAACCGCAAATATTAATTGGAGTTAATTTTCCGATTGATCTTTATTATCCTTTGTTGGAGATATAATGGAACGCGACGAAAACAATAGGTAATATTAGTTCAGATGAAATAGAAAGCGATTGATTGTAAATAAATAATTTGATTCTTAAAAAGGCCAAAGGCTTAAAGGTAATAATTACAAGCCAGAACTAATAAGTAAAAAAACAACTTTTTTGAATTTCGCGTTTGTTTGTAATTTATTAATACCGTGTGATAATATGATTTTTTGTCCTACAAAGTTGTAAGGTAGATTAAAATCAACTAAGTAATTTGTTTTTTGAAACACGTAGAAAATATTTAAGTTTGTTTTTTTTTGAGGCGCCTTTTAACCCCAAGCATAGGGGTGATCAAAGTTCGACCGTGATGAGGTAAAGCGTTGAAAGCGTAGTGTGTGACTTACCGAAATCATGGCGATTGAGTTATCCGTGTGAGAGAGCAAACAATGGAATACTACTGACTTCACAACAAGTGGCTTTGGAATGATTTTTCCAGTCCGTGCTCCATCTTTTTATATGCGTCAAATCGTATAGGAAAGGAGCGTCGGAAACATGGCGATCTTTCCATACCGCCAAATGTATAGCGCAGACTGCCCACAATGGGTGGTGGGAGTCAAGCGAAACTGCACCGTTTAATACCTAGTTATTAGGGCCGTTTTGGACTGGCTTAAACTTAATCGTAATATTGAGACGATCATTTAGTACCGAATGGAAAGATTGTGAACCCGGCCCCATATTCAGCGAATCAGTTTGTTGAATGATTTCGGGTTGAACGAATATCTGATCTGGCGTGTGTAATTTCTTTCCAGTGAGAATCTTCTTACGAATAGTAACTAATAGAATTAACTAATTTTTATAAAATATCTTCAAGAGTGCGTTTGAAATAAAAGGGTTGCTTAGCATTATATTGGTGGATCTTTGAGAAATACTTTTTGGTTCATAAATAAAAATACCCACGGTTTTTGTTATATTAAGAATAAATAGCCCGTTACGGCCTAAATTCAAAAAGTTTTTTTCCACTAGAGCCCAAATTCTTGTTTTCCTGTTTCACCTTGTATACAACAAGTTTAAAACTTTTTGTATCTCGCGACATTTGTAAATAATTAAAAACAAGTTTCCGTAGTGGCAATTTTAGCCAAAGTTTAAAGCTATTTTACAGATTTTTTAAGCTCCCTCGAGGCAATATTTTACAAAAATAGCGCCATGTGAATTATATAAAAAAAACTTCATTTATTAGATTTTTTGAAAATATTGTTTAAAAAATAATATATTGTTTCAATTACATTATTAATCGTTTACTGGTTTAAGGAAAACGCATGGCAATAATTGTGATGATTTTATCAATCGGTAATTGATATTAACCAATAAAATGAAATAAACCTAAGCTCGTGGATGAACAACATTTTCATTGAATTCATATCCGTTTTTTCCCTGGGTTCTTAATTTGATATATAATAGATTTTGCATCATAGCGAGGCTGGAACATAATGTAATATGAAGATGAGAAATTAAATTTCTACGATGAACACCTGAAATTCGTAAGATATTGAAAATCATAACGTTATAAGTTAAGAAGATACATAAAATATGAAATGAAACTGATTTAAATGTCATATATTTAAATATTTATAACATTTATATGCAAGATAGACATTTTGATAGTAGAAATGCAATATTGACATAAATGCAACACGCTATAGCTGAAAGGAATTATATTATTAAAGTAGAATAATATTCACGGAATATAATTATGAAAAGATCAAATGTCAATCCAGTAATATGTTTAGACCAACATATTTAAGTAATTGAGATCATTTTGGCAGATATTGAATACATTGAATGCAAGAAGGCGATTAGCTGGTAATGTTAGGCCATATTAAGAGATATTGTACACAGGTTGGAACTGGAATAGCCGTGGATGATTTCGCAAATGTCCTGCAAGTGGTGATGATATCGTTACGGTAAAAGCACACACCTTAAGGTTAATACTGATAAGTAACATGAAATAACTTATCAGCTAGAAATCTATATGCAATAAAAATATTAAACTGATAAATCAAAAAAACCAAACCTGCAGGTGAGACATTGTTTTATTTCTTAGTCATGGGTTTTAAGCATTCTTAAGGGTTTATAATTCACTAGTAGCTCATGCTAAATTTGACCATGTAAGCGGAAAATAGTGTAATTTGGCCTGACATTTCAGGCATAAAATGATGTGCTAATTTCATGATGCCAGAACCCACCGTTAGATTTTTGGTGGGACACACAAGTGTTTCGCTTCATGGTAAGGTTAGTTACCCAATTTTATGAATCTTCGAAAATAAAATCATCAGGATAACAAAATACACGCTTAATAATTTGCAAACGCTTGGCATTTGAATTAAAATTCTCCACGCTGATCCGTTGTGATTTGTATTATATTTTTCGTATCGATTCTTTATCATATAGTGGTGTGAAGTTTATACCTAATTGGTTTTCCATATTTGATATAGATATGAACTGCTTTATGTTAACTGTAGAGTTACCCAAATTATTGTGGGTGATATAAATAGTTATAGAAATAATAACGGTGAATTTATATAACGCATTTTTATGATAGTTCACCTCAAGTGCTCTTACGTTTAATAAACCCTAAGAAAATAGCTTAACAGTTGTGAAAATTAACTTTATTAATATCAATGTCAAGTAAAATTATTTAGCTTATTGATTTATTTATGGTTTTAAAGTTTATTTTGTAGAACTCCATTTTAATTTTTAGGTTTTTTACTTTTATTTAAACAATAATTATTATTATTTTAATTTTTAAAAAACAGTTTTTAGTTAAAAGCTCTGCGATGTAATTATTTTTACGCGTGACAGCTGTTTCGCCTTCTGAGGGCATTATCAAACTGTCAGACAGACAAAATAAAAAATTAAATTAATAATAATTATTGTTTAAATAAAAGTAAAAAAAAAAAAAAAACTTATTGATTTGATAACGTTTGTAAAAATTACACCACACTTTTGTCTAAAATTTTGTTTATAAATTTAAGTCATCAATAAAGCAATTGAGCACTTTATAAAGTTGTGTTATAAAGCCTAAATTATTCAAAAAAACGTTGCCCTGTTTTGTATAAAAATCAACACAGGTATGAAGTTACAGTTGAATACAAATGTATTAATCTGTCGTTTTAATCTGAGGTAATAATTAATTGCAAATAATTCCTACAACATAATAATAAAGCTTTTCAGGTTTTTCTTGAAGTGTGGATAATATTTTTCGTAGATTTTATAATGTTTAAAAAGAAACGGAGAAAATATTTTCATCGTAGATATTTCAGGTGAATTTATAAATATATGCATTACATTAGTTTTTCAATTGAGAAACAATTACGGCGTACTATGTATCGAATAGTTAATTGGGTTCAATAGATTGAATATAAAACAGTAAAATGTACTTCACTATTTAGACAGTTAAGAAAATCCAGCATTCTCTGAAACAACGATCAATAGTCACATTTGTACGATTGCACAAAGAGAAGAATGTCGCTTTGGTAGGCGACAGATATTTTAAAAGGCTGTCAGTTTTGGAATGATTGCCACCTACTCGTCTTTTAATTAATTGCAAACTGCCATGGATTTTTAAACGCGAACTGTGAACTTGTGATGCAATTTATAAATTTGAATATTGCATAAAACTTATTATAAGTTGTTATATATAACCAGAGATTATGGTAGGTTGGTGGGTGCAAGCCAATTTGTCAGGAATACAATTTTGAAGTGTGGCACATTTTTGCGTTAGAACTCATCAGTCAACCTATTTTTCCAATTAAATTTCTTTTCACTAAAGAATAATATTATACCGTCGATATTTTGTAGGAAGGGAGCATCGCCAATTGCCTGTTTACAAGATAAGATTTTTAAAAATTTCACCTTAATTTTGTTGATTGTCTATAAATAATTCTAAATTATTGAATGTTCATGGATAAGTTTGGGTTTATAACATTCCTACAAACTAACTAACCATCACGCCGTTTCTCCGAATGTTAGTCAGAGAGGACGGACCGCTATACAACTCTGTCTTCGCACACATTCCTTGCTTCATTCACATTCATACATCGTCTCATAAATATTGTTATTCTGACTCTTGACATGGCCCGACTCAAGTATTTGGTTCACTCGATCGTACCATGTCTTCCTCGGGCGTCCCCAAATTCTTCTTTCGTTCACTTCTATTTACACGTCAAATATTCTATTTACACTCCTTTATTCGTTCGTTCGCTCTACATGCTTAAAAAAGGATATTTCATCCGTTATACTAAACACCAACGATAAAATAGGTATACGAATATAGTAATCATATTTCACACACTGAAGTGTCTAAACTACGCTCTACGACGCTATGAAAATGTACAAATTTGTTAAGTGAAAATCTTCGACAGAATTCACCCATATTTTGAAAAAAGAAAAGGTGGGTAAAATATTATCGAATAAAGTATTATGAAGCATCACATTAACTATTATTTTATATTTAAAAGATCTTTAAAGAGATCTTAATTTAAATTTCCGTGAAAATTTACGCATTGAATTCTTTTCAACCACAAAATGTATATACCTTCCAACATGAATAATGTTTACCAACTCGTTGAAACTACCCTTTGTGCATTGGGTTCGACAACAATTGAAAATAAATGTACGATAGTGCAATACTTTTTTAATAGTGCAGTAATTATTTTGAAATACAAATACTTTCAGCCCAAGTGACTAATCGCAGGCCGACACGGTGGGACGAACGTGCAGAAGAAGAACATTATTTCATTAGCTATGGGATTGCTTGGAGATACGAAGAAGTAATCATTACTGTAGAAAATGTTTTCAATATTTACTCAGCCTTGCAACGTCACGAAAAAATAAGTGGTGTAGATATTAAGTACCTATCTGATAAAAAAAATATTAAAATCAATCTCTCTAGAAATAATGAGACAACCGTAAGCTCTGAGAAAGAACTCATTTATGTACCTATGCCAATAGTACAATATGCGATTGTAGTAATATATTCAATGCGAACACCAAAAATGTTGATTAATGTTTAGGTACAATAATTTTGATGGTTTTGATTCCAATTAAATAATACGAGTATATTTAAATAATCACGTGTATCGATTAGACCCCACATGTAATAAATAACGGAAATTAATCAATGAATATTTATTCACACACGCACATTATCATTAATCTAACAAAAGGTCTTGGAAACCTCCTTACCTGAAGATTTTGGACAGTCATATTGATTATGGTTTAACGAGAATGTCTAAGAAGCGCATTTTAAATGGATCGTGGGTTGAACAAGGTACATTTTAGAATCGAAATTTTTTGAGAAAGATTTAATAAGATATTTCAAGGTCATTAAATCTATGGTCAAATTATTAAAAAATTCAGACATTATGTTTACAAAACACGTGTTAAGAGATTACTATTAGAATCAGCTACATAAGGGAGTTTGTTAACATTCTAAAGACTCGAATGTATGGATTGATAGAAAGAAATTGCCAACTGTAATAAGTCCGTCTTTAAACTACAATTTAATAATTTAATAAAGTGTTAATAAAAAAAAAAAAAACTAAATAAAACGAATTTATTTATGTAATGTTAACCTACTCCATGTAACAAAGACGAGTTGATATTAAGATGACTTATATACCCCATTAATAATGCACTAAAAATTATTTCATGGATTGGTAACAACATTTTTTTTATTTATTCAAATGTCATAGAAGAAGCATTCAGTTACCATATTTCCAATAAAATTATTTTATGGTCAATTAACGATCAAACCAGTTTATACAAAGAGCCTTTACGTGTAATAATGGGTAGACAAATTGGACGTTGACGAAATTATAAAGCAATTGAAAAAATAAATAACTCGAAAATTTTCGGTTTTTCCAATTTTAAATGATTTTTAATTCTTTCTTCATATACTTCATATAGGAGGCGTTCAGCGGGTATGAGGCGTAACTAACGTGACCAGTTTTTTTTGGTCCTTGGTTTTATTTTTATTATTTCGGTAATATTTGGTTATCTGGGGAGAAAGGAAGGGACTAGGACCCGGTAAACGGTAGGTACGGCCCCGTTCAAAACAGGACGTATGGTCACGTTTGGCGTAACCCATTAAGGCATTTTATATTGTAAATTATGTACTTAAACAGTGGTTGGATTGACTGAATTGTGAAATATTAACACTGCCCCAAACTTTTAACAAGTTTATTGCTATGCCATTCTGGTCCTTCGTCATTTCAGCGCTGACCACCTCTATTGGACAGTGAATAAACACAATGAAATGAAATGACGACAACATTCAGAAATGATATGTTGCTTAATTGTTGCTTAGCTGTACCTTTATTGGCGTTTTAATTTTTTGATCAAACCTTTCCCTGTCTTTTCCTCTTTCTCATCCTTATTATTTTCGTGATCTTTAGTAGTTCCATTGGGTCCCGGCTAAATACAAAAGTTTCTCTATATTTTGTAATAAAAAGGTTTGTAAATAAAAAAAAAAAATTAAATTATTTTTTATAACCTACCGAATATTATTTTATTTTTTATAACCTACCGATTTCGCTTAGCCTAAGCATCATCAGGGTACAAAATTTAACTAAACAAAAAATTCAAAGTTTGCGGTTATGTATACTCGTACATACAGAGGGAGAAAAAATTGTAAAATAAAATAACAACACAATAGAATAAGATTTCATTTTATTATTATATTTTGTTAATGTTAGGTTATCTGGGGGGAAAGGAAGTTGTCGTTATCTTTGTTATAATTTACATGTTATTCTATTGTTTTGTTATTTTGTTTTATATTTTTTTCTTCCTCTGTATGTATATATAACCGTACACTTTGTATTTTCTGTTTAGTTTAATTTCGTACCTTGATGATGCTTAGGCTAAGCGAAACCGGTTGGTCACAAAGATTAATATATTATTCGTGGTCTAATACAAAGTTATTTTTTTAAATTTCTTTCAAAATGTCAAACCACAAAGTGATTGCTTTCCACGAAAATATAAAAAAAGGTTTCTTTTACGATATATTTTTTTAATTGATTATTTAAAAAATATGGCATCTTCTTTATTATTTGACGAATAATTTCTAAAGTGTAAAACATATTCATTATGTGACTGTTAATCAGGTCATGTTGGTAAAGAGGCGTCATAAATTCAATATTGATTAAAACTAGGCGTTAGTCTTTGTCGATCTTATCGTATTTCAAAGGAAACTGGCTCTTCACTCAAATGTTATAGTGCAACATGTTATGTCAGTGTCCCGCTTATGTTGTCTAGAAAGAAAGTGATAGTCATAAAGCTTTGCTTCAAAATATCACAATTTTAATTAATTCTCTTGTACAAGAATTCAGAATCGAAAGGTTACATTTAAATTTAATTACATATAATATAAATTCATTAGTGTTCTTAAAGAAATCGTCACAAATATGATAAAGTAATAAGAAACAAAGTGACTTTTATTTTTATATTATTACTTTAAATATCGTCACTGGAAAGGCAAAAGGTCTGAAGCGCCATTTTTGCGAAGTTTGCACCAGAGCACTAGTATTTTTTGTTTTATAATAACATTTATAAGTAAATTCATTGAATTTTGCAAAAAAAAACATAGGTAATTCAATGCTCTCACTGAGTTAACCGAAGCGACAAAAAGCTTAAAAAATACCAAAATTTTATCGCTTGAGTCAATCCTTCTCCGAAATGGTATATATATTTGAAATGGCTGAAGGGCTACAAAAGTATTCAGAATCAAATGATAGTCAATGCATTCGATGCAGAAAAAAATAACTGATCCAAACTGCATATTTAACTCATTTTTAACCAAAGTGTCGCTTAAGCCCTTTTGCCTTTCCAGCGACGATACGTTACAGGTGTCCACCAAAGCCACAATTTAAAAAAAAATTATAAACTAACATCTATAATCAATATGATATTTATTGAAATAAAATGTCCTTCTTATTCAAATGTAGTTCAGGTTTTAAAGAATATTTTCATATTATTTATGGGTTTGGTAAGGATGTGTTAGATTAGGATAAGCTGTGGTAGAGTAGGGTAGGGGTAGGGTAGGGGTAGGGTAGGGTAGGGTAAGTTAGATTAAGATAGGTTCAGTTAATTAACATAATGTATCATTGAATAGTCCTCCTCACCAGAAGGGAGTATGCTACGTACGCTGATACCGCGCATGTGTTTGTGTGGAGCAGCTACGCTGACAACTTAGAAATTACACCATACGATTGAGATTTTATTATCAGATGCTAAACTGTGGAGCACAACCTCGAAAGAATAAGGAAGATTTGCACCTTAATTGCATTATAACCCACGATTAGTATTGAACCGGATTCACATGAATCGCGCAGACCACACGCCTCTAATGGCTCTTCAACCGATGTTTTGCAACACAATACTTGCAAATGAGTAATTTTTATAGCGCCCAGTATCTTTGATTATTATATCAATATGGTAATATCGAAAAGCTTCCAAGATTTATGAATAATCTTTAATTTTTAATGAAGGAAGATGTATTTGCTGGCTTGACATTAAAATTTAAATAAAAAATCTAAGGAGTGGTATTTTTTATAACATTCGACCGGTTTAATTTTTCATCTATAAAATTTATATATATATACTCTATTTTAAATATATACTTTCCTGGTTGAAACCGGTCGAATATATGTTTTATTTATAAAACTAAAACATAATAATCTTTTATTTTTGAATCTAGATGCACTGTAGGTGTTAATTGTTAATCTAAGGAGTGGTATTTTACCTACCTATAATTTTTAATCGATTACGTAATTCATATATACATATACTCGTACATACATTCTCCTAGCAAGATATGTATATGGTATACAATTTGTGTGTTAAAATTACCTGCCCTCTGTCGTGCAAGAATATATCACAGAACACCGAAGATTTTTTTTGTTAAACTTATGCTTCGTGACGCATAACACCGATGATAAAGGTTTTTGTATATTTTTTTCTTGACCACTTTCCGATAGCTGGTTGGCTATTATCAGGGCAACCTTGTTCCTTGTTTTTCTTCTGCTATAGTGATACTAGACTAGACAGTATATTGATATGGTTTCCAATTGCCTTCCACATCGCAGTCCCACAGCCTGTAATTGCCACCCCGCCTGCGGGTGTCTGTCTAGAGCCGCCTGTCTATCATCTTCACCTAGTACCTAACTACCTACTGCTAAGTGCGGACACTCGTTACCGCCTGCTAGTCTACCAGGATATGATTTATAAAAACGCAATAAGATATGATGATTTTTTTAAATGGTAGCGCAATTTAATATTTTTTAAAGTTAATTTTTCACATGAACACAGAAAATATTAAAAACTTTGTGCTTTTCTCAAATAAAAATAAGTTTTATATAAAACTGCATTTTTTCAAAGCGTTTTTCAACAATTTCAAATGTCAAAAACGAGTACCTTTTTTAATGCAAATATGCCAAGGATGCTTAAACTATAAATTATATATGGTTGTTTTTTTATTGTTCTACATATTTTTACCCCGTTGTCAAGATACCTGCATAATGAACTTGCATAAGTCTAAAGGCAAAAGGAATAGTAAAAGTCTTATGCAAAACATAAAGGATGAACAACAATAATTATTGGCAGTAGTCATATCATTCGTGTGTCGGGCTTTATAGCCCCATTCTCATGGACCCCATGGCATGCAGCTAATATTACGGCGAAGGAGGTGTAAAAGTAATTAATGGCTAGGAAAACCAGAATAATTGCAGATTGCATTCTTTGATCTTGTCATGGAAATGAGTCAGTAGTGAATGGATCTTCATTTAACACAGGCAGAAGCTGCGGCCCTCTCCCTTGACCTGTAATGTCAACTATGATTTAATAATACTATCAGACAATCGATAGAATGCAAATATTATTGGCGATTCCTCGAGACAATCAAAAGTAAATGTTTAACTGATGGTAAACTAATTATTTACCTCGCAACTCACGGCGGTCTTAACTATCGACCGCATAATTTTAATTAAATATTCACATCCCCGTATAACGTTCTGTTAGATTGCCTACACAGCCAACGTCCTATTCTAATTCGGTACGCCAACGAAAACAAGGGGCTCTAGCACGAAACATAGATACAGATTTTATCGACAGTGTCGGTAATTTGGAACCGTTCCCGAGCCCGACTGCAGATCGCCAAATAACAAACGACAACTCATGTCGACTAAACATGCTTAATTTAGTAGATGTGAACTGCCGTTTGTTCGTCGGAGATCTGCACTCGGGCTCGGGAACGATTCGAAATTACTGAAATTGTCGATAAAATCTATATCGATGTTTGTAGTAGGGCCCAAGGAGTAATTTATGAATACCTGTATATGGTATATTTGCATCTCGTTCCAAAGTGGTAGATACTTTCCGTATACTCCAGAGAGATGTTTAGTGACCAGATCTGAAAAGCCAGGTACTTCTTAAACTTCCTCTAACCCCTCCCCACTTCCTTCCCCCCGTCCACTACCTTAATTCTTACAACATTCCCGAAATTTTGTGATTCCTTTAGAGTATACTAGAGGTAGCCCAAGCCAAGGCAGTGAAGTCAGTTTTGGACTTGTTTTTGATGATTTTAACATGACTCGGCGCACCTGGGCGTGGCTAAGACTAAGGCTACGGTATTTATACATCCGTTCATAACACATATCGACATAATGTTTTTGTGTATTCGTATAGCCACTTTTTCACAGTATTTTTATCAACAAAAATATAGCATCTAACCTAAAAAACCGTTTAGTTGTGTCAAGTTTAGTGGCATAATAAAAAAATGTGGGCGGAGTCCCGCCGTTAACCAGCACCTTAAGATCATTGCGACAGTATATAGAAGCGGTCCAAGAAATTTGTTGTCTCTTTCTCTCTCATGGTGTACGATGTAAAAACTAGGAAAAAGTGATTTATTACAATTTCGGATGGGTTGGGTAAAACTAGCTATCCCTCCATTAGATTCTTACTCTGAGGTGATTCCATACACCCACTGGCGTCGGGCATACAACCGGGCATACAACCGGGCATACAACCGCCGGGCAGTCGAGTGTCTTATGCGATAATGAATATTTGTGCATATGATGTGTGTAAACACTGATTGCCTACCTAACAACATCCTGTTCTAATTTGGTAAACTAAACAAGTTGAGTTACTAAAAAAATAACATTCTAATTATTCAAAACCACTTTAAAACGGTAAGATCGTAGATAAGAGGGCGAACTTTAATAATGATCTCAATTGATAGTGAAATAATTATTCAAGGACAAGTCTTACTCTGACCTATGGAATTTCATCAGCAAATTGCAGTTTTTTGTTTAATACAACGAGGTTGGTTATCACTTTAACAATTTTTGGGTTATTTTATTAATATTACCAGCAAGTATTACCAGCTCTGTATCCATTCTTGGAAGATCTCAGAAAGCAAGATTTTATAAAAACTGTTCCATATATTCAATATTACGCCAAGAAAAAGCTATGCCTACATATTATATTTTACACTCAGGTAGAAATCAAACGTGCAAAATCCCGTCTCAAATGCATCGGCAATTAATTTAATTAGGGAAGTAAAAACGACGGTGGTTTTCAGCATGGTGAGTTAACATGAAAACCTATATTTTGTTCAAATGTTCGTGACGTTATTTGGTGTATAATCTGTTATAGGAGATTGTGGCCTCGGTCGCAGTTTGCGTGAATATTAGATACTCACTTTTGTTGAATGCAAGTCGTGTACGTGTGATATGGGCGTCTTCCTACTTCACATCATTGCGTGAGGGATGGTAATATTATTAATAATATTTAAGAGTACAGTAGTAAAATTGTGTCATTATAAAACGGGATCACAATACCTAAAATAGTGTAAGGCTTAATTTAGGTTAATATTTCGTTGGAGTTAAATTTTGATCCCCAAAGAGATTGCACGCATTTTAAATGTTCTCGAATTTGCATTGTGAAAATAATTTTAATACAATTATCATCTAGGCGGCTAATAAATTGTTTTGTTTCGGTTATATTTGGCTTACATTTGTTTTAACTACCTATGCTTAGTGACGAGAGCGGAATAGTTATCCATTATTAACTTCCCTCTACATTTTGTCATTCTCCAATCCCAATTTGTTTTGCAACATTCCCAAATATAGAGGGCGTCTATTTTTACTGGCTCCTGGAAGGTGGGCCTCTTGTACGACCTCGTATGTCATAGACCTACACACACCTTCAGAGGGTCACTAGTCGACGATTAATTATTGTGATGTACGGGAACCGCGTCTAATAATCTATTAAGTGTTCTATGTTCAGATGATATTCAAGCCCAGAAAGGTTTGTGGAAATGACTGTGTCCCTCGGATTTATACCAAATGAGAGAATAAAATATAAGACTACTTCTACCTACGTAGTGGTTCATAAATTATTCGTAAGATATGATGTATGTATGGACAAAGAAAATGTAACCTTTTTTTTACATACCTACTCTCAGGTCATGACTTGTTGTAACTGGAAGTATCTATCGTATCATTCGCGTATGATGAATGTATCTTGACTATCTACACGGTTCTATGAGCACACAATGCATCCAGTGGTAAAGCACGGCTGGATAGTTCCAATACAATAGCTTGATGGGTACATTGTGTTTTTGCTACGAGATGATTGATATGTTCAGATAAGTAATAAAAAGTGCTTTAAAATAATATCTTTTGATGTCATCTATTATACATCGCACGGAATGATGTTTTTCACTCTTGAATGAGAAGAAGAAAATAAGGACAGATGTTCCCACGCGTCGTCAACATTGGCACTTTAGATGATGGCAGTTTGGATGTGTGTATCGCCTGGACCATAAAGTATTTTAGCACTTTTCATCGGCGTCTACTTAATGTTGTTTACGACGTTTCATGTCAGTGCTAAATGGAACACTTTTCATATGTCAAATAAAATTGGAGATAAATGGAATGCCAGAAGGTTATCCCGTGTTCGTGCCGCCCAGACACACAGAGCCTTCGGTCTTGCCGCTCCTCGTCTGGGATGAAACATGACCTTCTGCTTAAATGTACCTCAAATAGACGTAATGGCACCTCCCGACGGCTGCTCGGCTCATGACATTTTGTCCAACATTCCAAACTCGGGTAACTCTGTTCTCTAAGGAAATTAGATTCTATGAAAGAAAATGATTGACCTATTCGGGTAAACTTTTATTGAGGTTTTCAATGCCAAAGATAACAACCGACGAAAGTCGTGAGAGACTTGCTGATTATAAACGAAATATAAATAATAACATCATTAAAACGCTACCTGCCGCATCCTCGCGGGTTCGAATTCGAGGAAAAAGGCTTGCATATTTTTTTATTCGTTTAGCGAAAATGTTTGAATTGTGGTAATACCTGCATCTAGAAAACGCCTCTATTCTTGGCGGTATCTGACTATCTCCTTTGAGTTCTTAGCGCTTAATGATGCGGCTTCTGAGGTTTCCCAATACTTACTTTCCAAATCCTTAATTTAAAGAAGCCTTTTTGGTTGTCGGCTGTCTTACGTCGTTGCTACATATACTAATACTGACGGCTCTTCAAATATACTTTGTATTGCTGAAAGTTCTTACTTACGATGACTAATATCCATAATTTATAACACTATTATAATTTATTTATTTAATGTTAATTCACAGCTGTGACGCAATTTTGGACGCATATGACTCTGAAAACTAAGAGTGCCAAATGAAATACCTCTAAAGCTAGAAATAAATTTATTCAATTAAAAATGGACGATTAAGAGACTGAAAAAAAATTCTGTAATTTATATTATATAAAAAATAAGTTTAATTCAGTAGCTGGGCTATAAAAAATAATAATAAACATCGCACATTTCAAGATCATGATGTGAATGGAGTACCAATGTTATGACCTCTATTCTCAAGTAATAGTTAAATTTACCGTGTCAGACATGGAAGATTATTATTTAAACGCATATAAACACTTAGCATAATCAATTTGTTTTCTTCCGTTTTCGTTAAGTACGCAATATAAATCGTTATCGTTTCTTCGTATCTAAATGGACCTCTTTTTTAGCGCAGCGTTTAATACCGATGTTAATATTAGCATTAGTTATAATTAATCCGGGAACGAGAATCTAATTGTTTGAATGTAGAAAAATCATCATTTTATAATACTGATTCGTCTCAGTGAATCATTTAATGGAACTTTACGGGTTGCATCACGAATAATCACCGAAGGCTTGGCCGTGTTAATTATTCTCTGTAAAAATGTTGATCCGACAATATTATTATTCTTGAAGGTGAGTTTGGCATTCGAAGTATTATTTGATAAATTATGTGCTTCATCTTCAGGCATTTCACGAGCAAAAGTAACAGGTTGGTTTTAGCATTTATTAATTGAAATATTATGACATTTAACCTTTGCAGGATCGCACCTTCTGCGAATCACTCAATGGGAAACAATTTTGTGGTTTGACTAAAATGAACTGCTTTGCCAGATATTGTGTAGATTTTGTAAGTTTCCATATACCTGGATGTGCAGTAGCGTAACAACAATTTAGATCCTCCATTGTTTATCGAAAACAGTCCCGTAGCGTAATCGTCGACGTATTATGTTTGGTTTTTATTGGCAAAGCAGGTAAATTTCTAGGTCGAACCGCCAATTATCAACTCTCACATCAACATTATCTTAAAAATATATCAGTCCGAATTATGAACTTTTAAAAATGACACAATACTTCGTATTGTTTGTTCTATTTATAAAAAAATATTCTGTAACAATTTTATTTCATTTTATTGTTGATACTCGGGCGAGACTAGGAAGTAACTAACAGTAATAGGTACCTGTATTATTAAATATATTGCTCAATTGTATCAAAGCAGGTAACCAACGGAGACAGTAAGCGCCGCAAGTGAAATGATTTCGTGTTTTTCAGCAAAAAAATTTAGTTTGGTTTTTGCGTGTCTTGTCTTAAAGTGGGCTTATGAGCCGACTTGAACCTCCCTACGACCCAGACCACCGGGATGGCCGCTACGCCAATGAACATAATGATATGTGTGTACTTTGAGAGGGGATTCGATTGACCGGACACGTCGCATGTTATGCATTCAGGGATATAGGTATCTTTTCAAAATACAGATTGGGATTTTCTTAAGATTTTTTTAAAGTGAAATTTTTTTTCACAAAAAAGTATTATTTGAAGTCATGGTATAAAATCGATTAATTTCCCCAGTAAAATACCAAACCTCTTTCAGTATTAACTTCCTACATTTATAGTACTTATGCATTTTCCACTTTCTTAAGTAACAAACATTAAAGCATGTGTTAATTTGATTGAGGATCGTCTATTTAATGAGTGATTACTCATTATGTAAAATAAACCAACAACGATGTCGCAAACAAATACATCATTCCCATTTATGGACTGACTTGGCTGGCTTTTGTTTTCGTATGCAAAATGTATTTGTCTGTTACAACACGGTCACAATGTCAATTGGTACAAAATTAGACAGACTTAAATAATTAATATTTACTTGATATTCTAGGTGAGGATTTTTGAAACGTAACAAAGATTTAATTTCACTTTAAAATAAGATAACTACCCGAATACCGGTGATGTGCTTGTTTTTTGTTTTAAAATTGTTCAAAGGATAAAAAATCTCCACCATCAAATAATTTCCTGGGGAGGTAAGTATATAAGATAGAGCGTCTTATTTATTTACTTTTTATTATACATATATGTGTACGATATATTATAGGCGGGCTTATTGGCTGGTAGCAATCACTACCAACCAACCCATACAGTTTCATAACATTTCTTAGCTAGTTTAAGAACTTGACCTGAAGTTAATGTATCGATCTACATTTTGTAAGGATGTTCTTCTGACGTATTATGATGGTATTAACCATATACTGGTCTTGGGAGCACATTTAGTTTTCTTAATGTTCACCTTTAGTCCAATATTTCTAAATTGTTTTTAAAGTTTGTTCAGCATCGACTTCGTTGTTGTATCTTATGATTTCGGCATATGGTAGATTGTTTAGCTGTCTTTCTGTTATATCGACACCTTTATCTTGCCAGCATTATATGTCTTTCAAGGCTAACGCAAAAAATGAGGAAATTGAATTTCCTAGTCTAACGCTTCTTCCTATTGGCAATGGTTTCGTACGAGTATTATCATATAGAGCATTTATCGACGAAGCATTTTAACGCAATCCGAATACTAAGTTTGGAGATCGCGCTTTCGGAGTATCGGGGCCGAAGGCTTGGAATAAACTCCCTCCGGAACTAAGTTGTATAGTGAGCCATACAGAATTTCGGTCCAAACTGAAAACTTATTTTTTCAGACTCTCATATCCTTAAATTCATTAGAAGAATCTCAACACAATCTGTTTCTCGACGAATCACCTTTAGATAAACAAATTTTAACCAAATCCTTTACTGTACGACAAATTCAGAAAGTCCATTTTTAAATTGCTCTCATGCCCTAAAATCGTAAGAATTAATTAAAAAAAAATTTCGTAATTATAAGTTTAAGTTAATACCATACGTGTGTCTATCTGAGGGAACCTGCCAGGTAAGTATGTTCCTCTATATTTTATCTTTAAATAAATATTTATATCAACTAGAAAATAAGATCTATACAGCACCCTTAAGGTGATTTTTCACAAAAACCGGCACTATACAAATCATCCAAATATTATTACTAACCTGTTTCTAACAAATGAAAAAAAATAATCTGAGAAAGGATTATGATTAAAAATTCACCTGGGTAACTCATTCACTGTGGGTGAAAACAAGCGATATTTAGGAATACGAGTATTCTCGGTTTCCGCATATTTTTTATAAACCCATATTATTTTATACTAATCTTTAGAAAAATTACCTACCTATCTATCTATAATAATTTTAATGCGTGCGTGGCTTATTTCTTCTGACTTAATAATATATTGAATCGCTGTGCAAAGCGGCCGAGGTCAGTTTTGTTATTTTTTTGGAAAACACTGTTTAACCTCTGTTAAGACATTCTCAAAAATGACAGCAAAATTGCTCGTTGAGAAACGAACAAGTTGGTATTTTGTGCTAACCTTTTGGCCGTTTGAACCGAACACATTTAATGTATCACATAATACGGATGAGGGGCCTCGGCTCAGAAGTGATGAAACAATAAAGGAGGAGACGTTAGGTTGGATTTTTTGAATACTTATTGCATTTGATGAAAAGAGAACCTAAAAGAAAATTTCAGTAAGGTGATTTTTTCCGGTATTGTCTTTTTTCAAACTAAAAAAGAATCATATTATGTACAAGAACAGAAGAAAAAATCCCTTTTAGCTTGAAAAATATGTGAAATTTTTGTTCTAGATAAATAAATATAGAAACTAAATTCTGGTGCTGCACTCCATTATATTAGGGATGCTTGATATCGGAAATTGGGTGTACCTGCGGTTCCAGTTACCGGTGATTGGCGAAAAACCGGTTATTTTTGGAACCGGTTTCTGGTGCCAGAAAAGTTCCACCGGGACAGGAATATTGACCATCTCTACATTATTGGCTTGAAAAACCAATATACATTTGGCAATAGAATTTCAAAAAAAGTTTGTATTTTTTCCAAGCTTAGCCTTCTTGTAAGAAAAATGTTAACTTAGCCACTGTTTCCCAGTGACCTTTTCTCAGCTGACTTTGTGGTTTTCGCGTGTCCTTAAATAGGGTATTTGTGACCAAACCGAGGTTTTGTGGTCAAACCTCAACCGCTTTAGCATCTTAGTCAACGCCAAATAGAACTTCTTAGAGTTTGGTTGAGAAACCTACTCGTGGTATATTCCACGGATAGTTATTGATCATATAAGCATTAAAACTGATGATAATAATAGTCATAACCGTTCTACGACCTTTCTGAAAGATTGTGAATTTTAGATATATGACTGAAAGCCTCGGGGAAGTTTTCATGGTTACGAAAAATGAATTCCGCAAGTTTAGTTTTGTTTATGGCGTTTGATTCACCATAAAATAGCTTCACAAGTGACATTAAAAAATAAGCCAATTCATGCCATGTGCAAAATATGAAATCAAACAAAGCTATTGTTTTAAAAAACCACGCATTTTTTCCATTGTTTCATTAATGTGACGCAAGACTTTTTAGGTTTCGACAACCATTTGATACAATTATTCCCAATACCTATTATACTATTAGTATTACAACCAAAAACTGCCACGAAATATCCAGCGATCGATGATATTGAAATCGTGTGAAAATTTCAGTTACTTAAAAAATATATAATTATATCCCAAATCCAACGAAAAAAAATGTTAATAAATCACATCTCTGTACGACACAAGAGTTGTAACATTTTCCGCCATTTAAAAAAATCAATATTTGTCCTTGGAAAAATCTATAGACTTTTAACATCATGCATTCAACTATTCTACTAGTTGTCATGTGGGTATTTTCAAACAAACATATTATTTAGAATTTACGACATAAGTCTTGTTTGATTCTCCACGCCTTTATTAGCAGTTTTTTGGGAAAAATCATTTGAAGTTATTTGATGGTCAACTAGTTCAAATTTCGAAAGTATATTAAACCTTCCTAAATGTAAATTAATGCAAAGATATAGAATAAACTAGATGATCTATCCGCTGCAAAAAAGATTTTCGGAGTGTTAAGTTATGATGAAGCAAAGCGTTCACGGAAAAGATGAGCTGACGATTTGTAAATAATTGCCGGGTTAGGGTCGGTGAGAGCTTCCATCAGCGAAACTGGATACATTTGAGGGAGGCCTCTGTTCAAAGCAGGATTCCAAACTCTTGGAAAAAAAAAAGTTATGATGGAGTGATTCAGTCACTCACTAACTAACCATCTCGCTGTTTCCCCACGGGGTTGGCAGAGAGGACAGATCGCCATACAACTCTGTCTTGGCACACACTCCTTGCTTCATTGATCGTGCCATGTCTTCCTCGGACGTCCCCGACTTCTTCTTCCATTCTCTTCCCCATCATATATTATTTTCACACTCCTTTCTTTGTTCTTTCGCTCTACACGCCTAAACCATCGAAACATCCCTTTCTTGATCCTATTCATTACCCTTACATCAGCCTTGCATTCTTTCCGGATATACATATTTTTAACATGGCCATACATGGTTTTTACCGCACATACGCCTCAGGGATCTCATTTCCACAGCATCTGGAGTATAAAATGGATATTCGGACATTTGGAGTGTAAAATGAATATTATATTTTATTCTATTCCATCATAGCGGATTACAAAATATTCTCGTATTTTGATGATGCCTGATAAAAGAAATGCAAGTGTCACAAAATACGTCAAACCTCATAGAGAACATATGATCCATTTTTTTCTTCCTTTTATAGTATTGGTCTACCCGTTGTTGGGTAAAAGTCTCCTTCCTGTTATTGTTATTTGGGGTTGGGGCCTGGTATTTTAGTCCTCCATCTCCACCACGGTCTTCGTAAGACTTTTTTTCTTCTGGTCTCCAGCAAATGTGCCCGAAAATCGGTGTCAGTCGGCTGCAAGGAACAGATGCAAAGGTAGTCTTGTATCTGTCACAACCAAACTATCGCCAAATTTAGAATTACGATGAGTCATCTCTAATATTATATAAATCAATGCCAAAAAATGCAGTCTAATTTATCTCTCGATCTTTTTTCTCTTGATACAATCTTCTTCTCGTTGAACGGTTTTTCAGCAGTTTTAATAGATCGTTTTTGCATTAATGATAATCCGTTTTTTTCTTTATTTTAAAGTAAAGGATGAAGATATGGATAAACGATGCATATTTCAAGTCACCTTTAAACAATATAAAATAACAGAAACAATCTAATGCATATTTATAAAACATATATAGGTTAGGAATGCTATTTTGTGAATGGATAATGGCAAAAAAGTCGCTGAAAAAATACCGAAAAATATCATGTGAAGATAATAAATGATATTATGAATGGACGTGATATTTTGTGAGCAATAAATATTACATTTTATTTAGGATAGGGTATATTTAATAGAATAGGTATTTAAAGTTATCAATTTTTATCACTGTACTTGATTATATTTAATATTTTATTACAAAATATTGGAAACTATTTTACACATGGTAGAGTAAATTTGTGTAGCAACCGAGAGTATTAAAACGTCTTTAATACTTGTTATTTATTCACATGCCAAAGATTGTGAGTCTCGAACATGTTGTCATAAAAAAATAACATATTTAAATAAAACATTTTTAACATTTTTATCAGTAGTAATATTTATTAGATGTCTAACCAAAAAAATGTTTCGAGGATGTACAAACACACATAATATATTATAAAATATAGCTGATATATAAAGAAAACAATAAGCGTTTAAACATATATGTAGTAAGGGATATGTGTAAAAAAAGCAAAACAAGGATAAGTTCATGTGTAAATAAAAATACATTTCATTTTGTAAAAGACGCATGGTAAATAAAAATATTTTTCCTGTGTTTATTTGTCTAAATGAAAAAGTTTACGGGAAGGGTGGAAAATAAAAAAAAGTATTTAAGTCGGGTGCAATAATTGAGGAAGTTCAGGGCGTTCAGTATCTTCCCCTGGGTGCAGGCTTGTAGACTGGGCGCTGGTTGGTAGCCTGGTCTTCTGGGTTGGGGGGGAGGGTCTTCAGGTATTCCAGCGCCTTCTGTATTTCTGGCGGGATTGGCGGCGGGGTGGGAAGGTGTGCGCCCTGAAGAAAAAAAACAAGGAAGTTACAACTATTTGAATTTTTGATTACATAAGGGCTAGTTATTTTTCAACAGGAGCATGTCATGACTTTCTTTTTACTTTCGAGGATTTGTCACGATTTGTAAATAAAATACAGTTCAAAGTTAAGTAATTTTCAATCTGAAATAGTTATTCCCAGAACTAGATACAGATTTCTCTATTCTGAAAAACTTATACAAAAAAGTGTATTTAAAACAAATATCTACCGGAAACCTTCGACATGAAAAATCCTGAAGACAACAATATTTTATTTGATTTAAGAACAATTCATTATGGCTTTCCATTGATCATACTCGTTAATAAGGAAAATGCTATTAACAAAATCAAAAAATATAAGCTTTTTGACTCGTAAGAAATCGTTAAAAAATATCTATTTTTTTGGTTTAGAATGAAATGATTTGTAATATCGGTATATTTCGTTAACTTGGTGTAGGTTTTGAAATCGATATGATCAACACCTGATTTATGATTACTTAGATACCAGTACTACAAATTACACCTGTGTCGTTGTCTTGTGATTTATTTGTAAATTATGCAAACGCCGATTCTTCACAAAGTATTGTTTTACCGCTGTGCAAAAAAAAAAAATAACATGGTTTTTATTGCATTTATCCATGTGTTTATTTTATTAGTGTGATACTAGACAAGTATTATATGAAATGCAATAAAGTTATTTATTAAATTTGTTGGCATTTTGGGATGATACTACTTAGTTTTTTATTGTTTTCAGATTCACTGCGATGCGAATGGCGATTTAGAGTAGGCGTGTTAAATCGTTAGGAATATCCAATGAGCTATAATAACTTGGCGGGATATTGCGAAGGTAATTACCAGAGACATTTATCTAAAGTTCAAGGTAGCCAAATGATGATATGGAGCATCATTTGGTTTTATTGAATTTTATACACGTTCTTTGAGGTACATAAAGGTCAACCTTAGTTCTTCCTTGTTAGTGGCATTTCAATAATACTTAACCACTGTTCAATCCTTAGCAACCATAAGCGATAATTCAAGAATCGGACTTGTATTTATTTTTACTTATTGAGTTATGTACGAAGGTAGAGTGAATCAATGAACCGGCCGAGACAATAGTATCGCAAAGCGGTTTATTTGGCTAAATTAAGGATCTATTTTATATTTGATACTTTTTTTAAGCCTCTCTAAAGGTCAAATAGTAACATATTTCCATATTTTGAATTAAAAAATATGTTAAGTTTTTGTTTTTATGGTAGGTTCCACAAAACAATATACCTAAATATATATAGAAACATAAAAAAGAAAGGGATTATAGAGACAGTGTGAAGAAACATAGACGCCACGCTGAAACCAAATAAAGATTAATGACCTTCCATTCTGTTCTGTTCGCCATCTACTACACCTTTTTGATATTTAGTGAATTTTATTAACAGTCACCTTTATTTTTTTTATGAACATATTTCTTATGAAGTACTTTTCTAGTTTCACAACTGATGTTATCACATACTATTTAAAACAAATTTAACTTTACTTGTGCTAACTAACTAATTGATGTTTAAATTTTAATAAAAGCATGTACAATGTGACCTCAGAACAGGGTAAGGATACTATTTTTTAGAGGACTAAAAAAAAAAACTATAAATAACATAAAATACTTTAGTATATATTTGAAAAGAAGAATTGAGTTAATTTCTATGAAAAAAAAAGTTTACAATCCTGCGATAAATTACGTGTTCTACTGAAATTCTTCAAAATTTTACCATAGCAATAAATCGTGTTCTTTTTTTCTTTACAAAAACATGAGATAAATTGGGTAATCACTCTCATAAAGACAACATTGCCAAAGTGCATTGTATAATTATGCACGCGGTCACAATAATCTCTTTGGCAAATCTACAAAACTAGGCAATTTAAAAGTGTGAGAAAAACCTTCACAGGCTTACGCAAGCAATATAAAACTTGAAGCAAAAAAAGATCTTAAGTGTTTTGTCTTTTCAGGATGAAAAAATAAACAATTGAAAACAATTAATTTTCAAAAACGTTTTAGTCAATTTGTATACATATTCAGTTTTTTTTTCAGTACAAAAAATAAATTTTGCAAACATTCTGACGTACGATCCTTTCCAGGTTTAACACTATAATATTATTATGTAAGCCACCTACCCGAGTAATAAAAACCTTTTAAGACTATTATAATTTATTGATGGTGAACAATAAGTTTTAGAAATGTTGTCAATGACGTTTTCTTGGTACACGTCTTTATTGGTTTATTAACTTTCGACACAAGGGTCCATAATAATAATAAATGGATAACTTTTATAGCGCCGTTTTGGTGGGAAAATCACCTCAAGGGCGCCATCTTGTATGCAAAACCCGCAGATATAGACCCCTGTGATCTTAAGCCCACGACAAGTAGGTGTAAAAATTAAAACTTGATATCCTATCGACAAAAAAGACAGATGTATATTTGTCTCCGAAATTTGTGTTTTTGTTTTTGTACAGTTGTGTTTGATTGGCCAGTGATAATTTGTTGTGATGTTAAACTCATTCCAGGAAACTGTTTCTATAATTGCATATTTTGTTTAATTTTAAATCAACGGTTGCACACTTTTATTGAATTTATTTATGAACTTTCTATGAATTTTCATGTAAGCTCTCTCGATGCAAATTTTGAACTAATGGTTCGATGGCGATCGCCTTTACTTAACGTCCAGAGGTCACTGCATCTGAAGGAGGAAGCCAGAGAAACAGCGAACTTTTACTCTGCTAGTTGTTGACATTCAACGAGTCATACTACTCGATTAATAATTTCGAAATAAACCATTAATGTGAGAAGATTTAAAACATGTACAATGTTATATATATATATATATATATATATATATATATATATATATATATATATATAATATATGATATAATAATATATATATATATATATATATATATATATATATATATATATATATATATATATATATATATGTATGTAGTTACCTATTAAAATACTGCAGATAAGTATTTTAACTTTTACTTGGATTTTAAGAATTTTAATGACACTGTTTTTTTAACGAGGTTGTACTGTCCAACGCATAATTAATGCTCTTTAATGAAAATTCTCATTAATCAATTTTGATGAACAGAAGATACTAAATTAAGGCTTCATAGTATTTTGATTGCTTAAAAGAATTAACTACCTATAAGCAGTGGCGGCTCGTGACTTTTTTGGTGTGCTAAAATGGTAAGATTGAAAAAAGCGATGTTAAATTATTGTTTTTATAGCCGAAAACGATTTTTATTTTATTTTAAATTTATTTTTTTCATATGAAGATTTTTTAACAAGCCGTACCACCACCAAATCTGAAAATATTCATGATTTAGAAAAAAAAACGGCTACAACAACATCAATAATATCGTATTTTTAAACCTAAGTATTCTAACACTAAAAAGTCACTAGCCGCCAAGTAAGAGACATATTTTCATTTATCAATAATACATACAATGATTGCATTTTATTAATAGGTAAAAGCTAATAGGGATCTTTTAAGATATGAGATTGCGTAATATGTGCTTACTCTTGAATTTATAGATGCCTCTACTTGATTTGAATGATTATTCTGATTTCGTTGTTATTGGTAAAAGCCACAGAAAAGTTCGTATTTCAACAGTGCGTGAACATGGTATATAACCAGCTTATGAAATGTGCCTTACCGATATTTGTAAGATGATAAATGCATATTTCATGTACTTAACACGACTTATCGATGATAATTATAGGTTACGCCAAATATGTCTAAATGGTTATGAAATATTGCGTTGTTAGTAAGTCGTTGCGAAACAATAATGACAGCAACTTGCACGCAAGGAGACCATCCCGACATGCACTGGATGTATGGATGTATGGACTGTACGCAGATTCTTTGGCTTAAATCTGTGTCAAGTAAAAGTGTCGGTGGAGTCGACCAAAGGCGCGAAAAAGACAATTTACCTCTCAGAGATAACCTCTCAATATAATTGTGAAATAACATGTCTGCGCATTGATAAGATAGGTGGACACACTGACCCATTAATATAAAAATGTAATAGTCTACATCGGTCAATGTATTTTTAGTTTTAATTGGAATTTATAAAGTCAAGTCGACCTCCTACTAGAAGTTTTTTTGGAACAGCACAGCTTCGGGTGACCACGTAACTAAATCAATTAAACTATTGTAAAACGCATCACACGTGAAAGTTAATGTATTTAAATTATGCAAACTAATAAAATTTAATTAAACCTCCATAAATTAACAATTCTAAAAACTAAAAATATATTTCAATTAAAACTTTTGTCGCGAAAAAATATTTTTGAGTTGAATATATGTCAGCTAACCAGTAAGAACGCAGGTAACAATGTTACGTAAATATCAACAGTGCACAAGTATGTAAATAGTTCTTAACCAGCAATTATTCAATGTATTCTTCCTTACTTCTAATTATTACCTTCGGCTTAGGTACACTTATTACTCAGATAACATTTTCCCCAAGAAATATCTGAAACCTTTCTTTGACCCATTTTTTGTACTAGTTTTCCATTCGTTAAATATTTCAAAGTCTTCTTTGAAAACTAGAAATTTAAAAATGTCAAAAGGGTATTTCTATTTTTTACTTCATCTTGGATAAAACCAGTCAGGTCAGAAATAAGTTAAAAAAGTTATGCAACTTATGAGGGTTTTCATGGAAATGTATTTTTTTTAAATTTTGTTCAAATTTTCGGGAAAGTTAGAAGTTCAATAATTACATAAAATCACTGAGAAAAATACCTCCTCAGAGGACTAAACAAGTTTTGATTAGGGAGGAATGGAATACCATTAGAGGGGCGAAGGAATAATAGCAATTGAAGACCCCACAGCAAGAACTTGTTAACGAGAATAGTAATTGACAAAAAAATATTAGTTAACAGGTTCTTGCCGTGGGGTCTTCAATTATTACAAACGTAAAAAGAGTCCTACGTATTTATTACCAGGTACTTACACAAGCAAAATAGAATCGTGATATACGGTAGCATTTTTTAGACAGCGAAACAATACGAGTGTTGATGAATATTTAAAAAAAAGTTAATTATAGTGAATTACGCGAGAGGTGTGCTCATACATGAAAAAGGCAGGTATATCTATATATGACAGTCTTGAATTGATCGAAACTAGTGAAAAAAGAAAAAAAAGAAAGAAAAATCATGTCTTACGATCGGTTATCAGTACCTTTGTGCATGTAATTGGTGACACTTGACTTATGGTGAAGTGTATTCGCGAACCCGAATGACTCTAGCTTGAAACTACTTTGTTCCAAGCTGAAAAAATCCAAGGAATTTTATAATTATCCAATAATTTCCAATTCATCGCTATTTTTAAAAAAAAATAATAAAAGAGAAAAAATTCTTAAAAACGAATAAAATTGTATTTTATATTATTCACAATAGAATGCTAAAAACCATATATCACTACCGGTTTATCAATTGAAGCAATGGAAACGTAATGTTGGTGTTAGAAAAACGGTAAAAGTATGTCAATTCAATATTTAATCACAAATCTAGCTTATTTACTTTTTAATGGGATTTGCTGATTATGTAACATTGTGACATAATTAAAAATATGGAGATGAACATTAAAAAAATATATTGAAATATTGAGAGCTTGAAAAGATTTGGAAAACTTGAATAAAAACGATCTCTATGGCTGAGTGGTTTATGCATTATGCAGGTTGCGAGGTCCATTTGCCCACGTAGCGAAAAGCGCAATATTTTATGTTCTGGGAGTTGTACGTTGTAATGTCATGTATTAGATTTGATAAACCTTACACAAATCGCTCGAAAGCCGTCGTAAAAAGTGAGTCAGTCCAATATTCCACGAGACATAATAATCCTACAGTATTAATATGTTAGGCGTCTGTCGTACACACTTGTTCTATGTGCTAGCTACAAACGAAAGTGCTGCCATCTCTAATATTCAAAGAAACCTGTTGAAATATTCTTTGCACAGTATAGTACAAGTTCGGTGCATGAATTTACCCTTTGATATCTGATTTTATTATTATCTTCTTTATTATTATTATCCTAGATCCTCTGTCGGCCTCAGAACGAATGTCAATGCCCCCCAACTTCTCGAAAACTATTAAACATATTAACTTATAGGATATTTATAAATTATTTAATTTCTACATCGATTTGGTTAAAATTTAGTGTAGAAGAGGTTATGGGAGAGATTAACTCGTATCTTAAGCTCAAATGCAAAATTTTGTCGGCCATCTTTAACTTAACATTCTTTAAAGGGGTAGGTAAAATAGACTCTGGAGTAAAAATGCACAACTTCTGCGGCCATATTGATTTTCTAGAGGTCTGCACCGATTTGGTTTAAAACTTTAATATAAAGGGTTTGTGGGGGTAAGACCAAATTCTTTGAATCCATAAATCATGAAAATAGCGGTCATTTATAAAAAAATGGCGTGTAATCCATATCGGCAATTTAGGACCCTAAGGCAGAAGTTACAATCGGATTTCTTGAATCCTAAAATGTTTTGTCCATACTGAAAAACAGCGTCAAATGTATATTATGTGCCATTTTAAATCTTTCGGAACAGGCTAAAATCGGATTCCTCATGGTCAAAAAACCATGTTTATGGCACTCCTATCGACAAACGGCGTAAGCACCTGCTGCCGAGCAGTAAATTCCAGTTGTTTGGATTTCACGTTTTTTGACATTTTAGTATATCTATACATATTTTTTTATCTGAATTGATTTCGTTAATTGTTTTTTTTTTTATGATTTATCTACGCCCAGGTCCCCGATTAAATGGTAAAAAAAAGTTTGTGTATTTTTTCAGTATGTATAAGTTTATTTATCGAAAAAAGGTTAAGGTCCCGTGGATTTCAATTGATGAGATTGAATCAGCTTATATGTATGTCTTCACATAATTTGTTTTCGTTTCGATCATAAAATTAGTTGGTAGATGAAAACTCGGTTTTTCCAGTGATATTTTATGTACGTACGGGACATCTTATATTGCAACAAAAATCATCGCCTGTAGGGCCTAGTATGAATTAATTATAACAGAAGTATAAAAAATCCGGTACAATTATGAATAGTATAATATCATTTGAATAATTCAAAGACTTAAATGTATGATTTAAATACTAGATGAGCACATGCGGGTTCTTTACATTTATCGAAATGGAGATTTAATGTATTTAAGGAGTTGATATAAAATTCGATCGTTATATTTGTTGATTTGCAGTGATATAAAAAAATATGAAGAGGTTAGTTTTTATTTATATCTCAAGGTAAACGCATATTTTATTACGAGTTTATATAGAATTAGAATCCATAATTTTGTCATCTGTATTAAGACATGACGACATATTTGCCGTAGGATTTTTTCATGTGGTTAACCGTCTAGAATATTTTTGAAAGGTAATTATTAGATATCTTCAAACAGTTTTGGAAACGGGCCTCCAATGTTAAAGAAGTCATCAAAACCTTTCCGATTCTAATTCTTACGATTCCTTTTTCTACTTTAGTTAAAGGAACTGTTTTTCGATTGGTAAAAAAACTAGTTCTTACTTGAGGCTGGAATCCGTTCTCATCTGCGATATAAGTGAGCGCTATCCTGGTGCCATCTGGGGCGGTGTATGAGAACTGTCCTTGGGCCACCTGAGCTTCCTCTCCCTCGCCCTTGCCAGCGTTCTTCAAGAATCCAGACTCCTCGGCGTTTATTTCGTTTCCTGTTTCATACCTGGAAGACCAACAAACGATGCGCATGTGACTTTCTTAGTAAAACCGTTTCACGATATTGAGTGAAAAGCACTAATAGCTGCAGAAAACACGAAGAAGGTGAAGGGACACCGACTAATCCATTGCGCTAATGTCCCTCTTTGAAGGGAATAAGGCTCTAATACATCGGAAAATATGTTGTGAAAACAGAAAAAAATACCATATATCAAATGATAACCCCTGTGAATTTCATTCAAAGTACTGGGCTACTATCAAACAGAAATAAAGTAAAACATCGGAGAAAACACAACCGGCACATAGCCTTAAGTGAGCTGCGCAGACCGTCACCGTATCAACAATATTAATACTTAAAAAGAAATGTGTACCTCCGATGCCCAAATATTCACGTACCTATACAATATCGAGCTGAGTGATAGATCGATATGAGCCTTGATTCAGGAAAAAAACCTGTTACAAAAACGTACGTAAGTATGTTTTATCAAGTTAAATACAAATGTATATATTTTTTCATAGCTCTTCTAATCACTACCTTTAGAAAGAATCAACTAAAATCGCATATCAAATGTAAATGTTTCAATAATCAATTTTTCTACACCACTAATAATATACTTTTACCATAATATATTTTCATGGAACTCATCGTGTGGATATTATAAAACAACCGAAATGCGAAGCCCATATTCGGAGCCCATAATTCATAACGATGCCTACCCAATAATCAAATACTGATTTATTTTGCAAAAAAATGCTTGTGCATTATTCTAAATTATAATATTTTGGGAATGATGTAGCTTATATTTAAAGCCTTAAAGGATGATTTCAGTTTTTATAAAATTATCAAGCCAGTTATTAAACACAAGTTTCTGCGCCTTTTGAGAATTTTCAAGGATGGTGAGTTTTGGGGGCAATCTTCAGTGAAAGATTGTCCGAACGACTATTTGCTGTGTGATAACCTGATTATTTTGTAGAGATCGGTATTTTAATTTATTTTAACGACTTGGTTTCCAGAGTCCAGCCTGCTAAAATGAGATTCTTGAGAAGGGTAATGGGTGTCATCTAAATGGTAGGTTCTGTTGCTATATGAGAAGTTCTTTGCATATCTTTATGCTAGTTTTTATGAAAAAAAAACTTTTAGTTAGAATAAATATCGAGCGATATACTACTGACATTTCTCGAAGGGTATAGATAATATATTTTAGAAGAACGTAAAAATAAATTTATATTAATGTGAAGCTGATTTACATTCGTGCATTTATTAGAAATTAGAAAAAATGACCCCCTGTATTTGCAAGCGGTTTCTCCTTCAAGACGACCTCTCGACTCGATAAGGGTTTTCCATATAGGTTAACCTTCAAATCTTTCCAAGAAGAAGACACCGTTTAGGTATACAACGCAAAATGACCCATAGCCGAGAATAATAAATCCTGGGAAGTTGGTTCCAAAATAAACAAGTTGTTGTTTTCTTACGCCCATTTATAACTGCCGTCGAAGTTCACTCCCTCGTTATCGTACTTCAGAATCGGGATAGTTTCTTGTTTTTGGGCTTGCACATAAATCACCGCAACCGCAAATACCAGAACAGTCGACTGAAAATAAATAAAATAGTCATAATTTTTACAAACTAGTAGTTACCACCCGGTTTCGCCCAAGATTCAACTGAATTTATACGTTTTTTTTGTTCTTGTAAGTATATTAAAAAACGTGGAAATCATATTTTGTAATAGTGATAAATAAAAATAAGTTGTATGTGATTAATATTTTATTTAAAATTTTATGGACTTTTAATGACGCTTTCACAATGACTGCGATGCATTTTGAGGCAATAAAAAAATAAGTATTTAAGGTCTGCTTTATTCTGGTAGTTACTACTCCGAATTAAACGATATTTTTTTTTAACTGGTTTTTCGTACTGAAAAATATTTTAAAAAAAAGGATTGCGTTTTGTCTTATTTTCGACAGTGAAATAGATGTCTATTCACAACTCACGGTGAAAATTACGTTGGGAGTTGAAAATAGTTACGACAGAATAGAAATTCCAGACACAAAAATCACAAAAATATTTTTGATCCACGATCCAACTGTTTAAGAGTTTTTTTTTTCAATAACTATAGCAACAATTTTTCTATAAAATATTCAATGATACATGTTTTTAAATATGCATCATAATCATCTTGTTGACTAAGGTATTATACTAGGTATTGCAAGCGTTTATCATCTTAACTCATATTAATTGGAAAATTAATTTCTAATTAATGCTCCGAGTTCTGGCGATTCTACAATTTATCATGAGTTTATAAATACAATGCAGTTCCAACGAGGCATCTTGCATAAAATAATATTTTTAACTGGTGTAAATCTATTTTATAACCTCGACGTACAACTAATGCATTTTTTTTCAAATGTGTAATATCATTGTATTATATTTTATAGTGATATTTCTACTTACCAGTTTCATTCTAATGCACAGTAATTAATTTAAATGTAAAATCACAGAATTGTCGTCAAATTTAGTGGTTAAATTATGTCTCCGGCATCCAATAACTACTGAATGTACATTTTCTGTTGCATTTACTCTTATCTAAGAGTATTTATACCTCTAGCTAACCCTTTGATCCCCGTGCAATCTGAACCCGAGTACCCCCTCTCCCCAACCTTTAGCTGGCATTAGACGTTAGAAGCCTACACTAGTACCTGGAAGTTAATCACATTACTCGAATCACAGAATTATACACACTGAGTGCGAACTGAGTCGCAGTGAAATTAAGCTAGTTAAAATTAACATTCACCTAAATTACGTTAATAATTGGCACGAATCCCACTTTTCAATTTTCCGGAGGAGATACCATCAAAGGTTTTTTAGAAAAATAAACCTGTTTTTTATGTACTGCCTACGAACTATGGCATTCCCATTTTTAGAACATATTGGATGTGGGGAGGGGATGAAGCAGAAGGTTGAATAAAAGGTATCTGAAAATTCAGACCTAGTTGCTAAACATAGCTAACACCAATTAAATAAAACGACATTTCGAATCTGATTTGTGGTTTCTCATCAGGACGCTACAGACAGTATCTTCCAATCTGGATACATTCTGAGACTTGGTACCGAATGATTGAAATTGATGTTTTGAAGAGTTTCAAAGTAGCACTGTAACCAGTGGCGGCTCGTGAGTTTTTAGTGTACTAGAGTTCTAAGATCGAAAAATACGACATTGTTGTAGCCGAAAATGATTTACATTTTTTTTCAACTTTTTATTTTTTTCTAGAAGATTTTCAGGATTTTTCAGTTTTGGTGGTGCACTGCACGAATTTCTGAAAAATCTACATACAAAAATTGAAATTTCGAAAAAAAAAGTTTTCGGCTACAACAACATCAATGATGACGTTTTTTTTCAATCTTACCACTCTAGCACACTAAAAAGTCACGAGCCGCCACTGACTGTAACCCCAGTAAGTTTCTTAAATTTGAGACCCTAAATAATGTGAGTTAGTTACCTGTAAGATTATAGATTTCTATATTTAACCCAATTGTATAAGTCTGTAAATGGTATGTCTTTAATAAGGTCTGCGTGTTTGAACTCCTGAAAGTTACAGCTCATTTGGAAAATATTACATTCTTAATTATGAAACAATATGTAAATAGTTTCATGCATATGTTGAGATGAGTGGGATATACCAACCAAAACTAGATTAACGCAACGCTTCCTCAATACATTTTTTTGTTCATGGCCACGATAGAAACTCAAATTAGTAATTCTCACAACTTCTCTATGATGGTACATTATAATGTTGGCGTAGATTATGTGTAAGTAATTATTTAATTAATCAACGATCATCATTATCTCGTCAACGTGAACAGACAACTTCTAATTAAATACATAAAATACAACTCAATATAAATTTGAATTATTTAGGGAATACAATCCAATATATTAAAACAATATATTGGTAACTTTATCCCGGTAATGGAATCGAATTTCAGTAGGTACCTACTTACATTTTTTTTAACCAAATTGCAATGTGTTATACATATGTGCACATATATAGTATATTTACTCTATAAATCTTATATTCAAATACTAATTATTATTGAAAAAAGTTTAGTCAGCAATAGTTAATGAAACGTACGTATGTTTATGGTTGATATTAGTATGTCCGTATTGTTTATTCTTTCGAGTGTGAATTACATAGGTATTAAAAATGTCTCAGCATTTTCCGTAGGAGAAAACCGCCGGGATCCCGGGAATTTTTTACGTACTTTCCTAATTTTATGGTAAATCTTTAATCAATAAGTCTTGTAGTACCCATATAGTTTGGAGAAGTTATGCATTTGTTCAACTGGTAACGAAGAGTATTTCGGAGAAGTTTAAAATTTTTATTTAATTATTATTTTTTATACCCTCTATTTACGTCAACTTCAATTGATTCAGAAATAATATGTATACAAATTGCACACACAGCTCACAGATAGGTCGCAGCAACCTTAACACGACTCACCTGTCATCTGCATTGTGTCCGATTGCATTACAACGCTCACGACAACACAATCTCATGCAACAATTCCCATCAAAATAAATTGCAAACCGATTCCGAGTAGCATCACAAACAAAACTTTGATCAAACAAAATCAAACACACTATAAACAGAACCAGATCAATAACAACAAGGCGGAAATTTTTAACACATAAATAAATATATCTTTTGATGTCGTCTCTTAAAACTGAATTAAGACAACATTGACAAAAATAAGATCAGCTGCTAGAAGCGTACAATTTAATCTCATTAGAAGTGGTTCTTTTTTGTTAGGTGCCTAGTTGCATGAAGTTTGTGGATGAGGAATGTAAAGGGCTTGAAAGATTTGTACTTCTATTATCAGGAACGAACAAAGGTTAAAGGGTCTCAGTAGAAAGGTGATGCACTTCAGAACGACATAATGTATGCTAGGCTCCACAACCTGTGTCATAAATCCTCTCTAACTTTCACACGGTATATCTGTTGACAGGTCATTGGTTTGAAAATCATAGTTGAATAGTTATGCAAACTAATTATTGGTTTGTTGTAATCGAATATAATAACCACAAAGTTATGCATGTCCACTAGTCTAGTATTGAAGTAACACAGAATTTTAATGCTCAATATCTACTAGCTGACATTAACCAATATCTAAAAAGAAAATATTGTATTTTTAGCTACCCTAACATTATTAATGTGTTTTTTAATAATTCATTTGAAGGCCTTACTGAATCAGGAATCTCATTCGTTATTTTGAATTATGATTATATTTTTGAGTAATTAATAAATTAGAGAGTTCTGATTGGTTTTAATACATGCTGGTCCTCGTTAAAATACTTTATTTTCCTATATAATTTAACACTCCTTAATACTTAAAACAGATTCGCGTAGCTCCATTATAAACTTGTTAAAAACAAAAGTGCTGAATTTCTTTTCCTTTTTATTAAAGTATGGGTTTTGAGGTTACAATTATGTAATAAAATACATTAAAACATCTCAGCGGTGAAAATTGCGGCAGATATAAAGGATGACCCTTTTAGTGACAGGAGACCGAGATAAGTTAACATATAAAACCTCTCAGGAGAGAATTAACGCTATTTCAGCAATCGATTCATGAAAAACGTGCTTTGACATGTGACATTACTCCGAGAAAGATTATTTTAACACAGGAGGTAATTATTATTTTAAGGTTTTGGCATTTGTCACTCTCGTAAAGGTATTATGTAGAAAATGTAAAATTCAATTTTCTTAATACTATATTATCAATATATCGATAGTTTAACAAATGGAATAGATAATAAAAAAAAACAGGTTCATCTGGAGAAAAAAATCAAAACACCGCCTGGCGCAGATACATTTTTGGCACTCCTTGTCAAAATATAAATGAAAACACTAAATCAATAAATACTATCTTCGCTACTTTACACGTGGATTCATGAGTGTCATACACAAAAAGCATCACTTTTATAAAAATCTCATCACCGTTAACCACTCGTTTTTGGCAGGTTTCCTAACCGAAAATATCTAAATATAAACTGTCAAATCCAAAAAATGATATTGTGTTTAAACTTTAAATATTTTCAAAAATCTTTGTCAAGAAGAGTAAGACAATGATTCGTGTATTGATACAAAAAAAACCAAGATTTGTAACAACGACAACGTGCGTTACAAATCCTAAAATGATTTGCAGGTAGCTAAATGTTTATATTGGATTATTTTTATATTTTAACCTAATATTTATATCAGAAGGCAAAAATAATTCTTACGTTGCTTTAATACATTTAAAATTCGTGTGCCTTCACAGTTCGGCCAAAATGATTAATACTGCTGTCTCGTTATTTTAAGCTTTATTCGCGCCGCTTGATCTCTTGTCTAATAAGAGCAAATGTGAACTGTTTTTTTTTTCTGTAAAAGTTTGCCTCTTTTTACACACACAGTATCAAGGATAAGACAAGAGGCGCAATTTTTTTATTCCATGTCGTTCGATTGCCGTCCATTAAAACAATGGTTTTTTCAGTTTTTATTTTTTTTTAATAGTAGATGTTAAAATCAAGTAAAAAGCAAAGATTGATCACCCCAGAAATTTCACGGTTTGAGCGCGTACGAGTATATAGCGTGTATACAAGCGTGTAACACGGTGTATGAAAGATAAGTTCATTATTCTAAAAGTTCCATTACCTTTTAAAATCTCCTCTTGGCACATATTAATTTTTCATAAAAAAATACCATCTTCACCGGTTTTTTAAAGTTATATCACATTTCAAACTGTTTTTTGTTTTTCTCTTTTCAAAACGCGAACATTGGGTTTGGAAATTAAATGCCGTTTTCTCTGGCTCCAATGACACCGAATGAACTAAAACTTTTTTCTTTGATATAAGAAAGATGAAATTCAGCATATTCAATGAAAAAAATACCAAAAAAAAGTTAAATATGTGAATAAATCGTCTGTGTCGGACGTACTAAGCCGCGCTAATTAAAATAGATCATAAGTTTTTAATGTGAATTAATTCCCTTCAGGATAGACGTCTTTTCCTTCTTCATCGGCTTATTGCTTCATTATGACGTCATAGATAAGCCGGTGGTGCGAACGGAGCCAGTGAAGTTCAACTGAGTGCGCACCCACGGGTCTGCGCGGCCGACCAATCACGGCCCGGCCGGGTAAACCCTAGACTTAATTTAACATGTAAAATTGAATGTGGTTAAAAATGATGAATTTAATAGGATTGAAGCAAAAAATCCTCCAAAAGTAACATTTGTTCAAAAAATACCACTTTGCGGGCAAAATGCGAGTCTTGGGGTCGGAAATTAAAAGTCGTTTTCTCAGGCTACACAAGACCGAATGAAATTCAATTTTCCCTTCCGATATAAAAGAAAGATTGAAATGCAGCAGATCCAATCAAAAAAATTACCATAAGTATAATTGGTGAAAAAATAATCATTTTTATGGACAAAATGCGAGCCTTGGGGTCGGGAATTTGATGTCGTTTTTTCAGGCTCTATGGTTCCGAATGAAGTGAACCTTTACAATTCTATTAAAAAATGACGAACCAAAAACGATTGAATGAAAATATCTTCCAAAAGTAACATTTGTTAAAAAAATACCACATTTCGGGCAAAATGCAAACCTTAGGGTTAAAAGTTGTAATTCATTTGTTTGGGCTCCATGGAACCGAATGAAGTGAATCTTTGATATTCAGTTGAAAATAATGAACTTAAGACGATTGAATGAAAACATCTTCCAAAAATAACATTTGTTAAAAAAATACCACATTGCGGGCAAAGTGCAGGCCTTAGGGTCAAAATTTGAAAGGCGATTTTTCAGGATCTATGGGAAAAAATGAAGTGAATCTTTGGAATATTGTTAAAAATTATAAATTTAATAGGATTGAAGCAAAAAATTTGCCAAAAGTGACATTTGTTAAAAAAATACCACTTTGCAAGCAAAATGTGAGTCTTGGGGTCGGAAATTAGATGTCGTTTTCTCAGGCTCTATTGGACCGAATGAACTTCAGTTTTCACTTCGATATATAAAAAATATTGAAATGCAGCATATCCAATTAAAAAAATTACCAAAAGTATAATTGGTGAAAAAATCGTCATTTTTATGGACAATGATAATAATGACAATGGACAATTTTTATGGGGTCAGGAAATCGGTGTCGTTTTCTCAGGCTCTATGGTTCCGAATGAAGTGAACCTTTAGAATTCTGTTAATAAATGACGGACCAGAGACGATTAAATGAAAACATCTTCCAAAAGTAACATTTGTTAAAAAAATACCACATTTCGGGCAAAATGCAAATCTTAGGGTTATAAGTTGTAATTCATTTTTCAGGCTCCATGAGACCGAATGAAGTGAATCTTTAACAATATATGGAGAGAGTGCTAATTATTTTTACCCAACCTATACAAAGTTGGGATAAATCACTTTCTCCGGGTTTTTACGTCGTATACCACGAGAAAGAAAGACACAACAGCATTTCCCAAATAATCACACCGCTTTTAAGTATTGTAAGAGTGTTCTTCGTGTCCCTCGTCTCCGTTGACTACGCCCACACGTTTTAGGTTATATGCTATATTTTTGTTTCCAACAATTTTGTGAAAAAGTGGTTATGCGAATAAACAAAAACATTATGTCAACGTGTGCTATGAATGGATATATAAATACCTTAGCCACGCCCAGGTCTAGCCGAGTCCGGTAAAGTTCATCAAAACTGACTACAGCAGCGCTCTCTCTTGTATATTATTGCTCTGAGGATAAAACAAACGATTAAACGTTGGCTCAAAACACGAATAATTAAAACTACGACAGCTATTGATTCATAACAACTATGTAAAGCGCTCTTGAATTTAATTACAAACAACTCAATTAAAATTTCCAATTAATTGAATTACAAACATTGGGCAATATACCAAAAAAAAACTATCGTACCTATTTAGAATAATTAATCATAGTGTTTTCAAATTACTTGCTTGAGTCGTATTGAATAAAATAGTGTATAAATAGCAAGGTAATTAATTTGTGATATCTCTGGAATTTTTATGTGTTTTTAATCAATATACGTAGTTATATCCTGCCTTTACATGTCAAATCGTAATTATAATAAAGGAACAGAGTGGGGAAACATTGGCAGACATTGCACCACTGATGCACCATCAGGCGCGTCTGCCATGGAGGTGGCCATCGCACCTTTCTTCAGCGAAGTATTTGCAAAAGTCATCTAATATGATATTTGCAATTAAGTTCTTCTGATTATTTATTGCTTGGGGAATCCTGTCGATTTTAAATGCTCACAATCATTACAAAATATAACGGTAAGTAACGACTGTAATCAGTGTGAATACATCTTTCATATTGCAAATGGATGTAATGAACTAAATAGTTACTTGCGGCTTACAGTAGTATTGGGTTAGTAATAAGTATTATATCTATTCAGTTTCAGGTTTTTGTCAGCAGTGACTGCAAAATCAGGTCTCAGGGGTTTCAGACATGCAATGTAAAACGCTAACAAAGTATTTTTAATTATGCTCGTGCTCTGTCACATTATTTTATGATTTTCTCATTGTTTCGTAATTGTACGATATCTACGAACAGATTCAGAATTTCTAACATTCGTATTATTATGTCGAATAATAATACGAATGTTAGAAATATTCTAAGTATAAAACCCAAATATAGTTAAACACAGGCTTTCAATTCTTTTTTTAAAAAATAACACCCTTTTTAAACTCATCTTATATTCCAAATAGAATTAATATAACATGCAGGTTTAAGAAAAAAAATACAAGTACTTAAAACGAAAGCCAACAAAAACAAATAATGAGATAGCACTTCGCTTACTCATTTACGCAAAGACGTCATTATGTTGGTCAACCATGGAGATAGTTGTGTTGTCGAAAATAAAAAGTGATTAACAGCAATTTGCGCGTACTTGGAAATTAAATGTTATTCCTTGCCTTTGAGTAGTCGTTGCAGTGTAATTCACACACTTTCTCATAACACACGATGGAATTTTGGCACTTATTTTTGTAATTTGAATAGATAAAGTAAACGACCCCAGGCGACGGGTGACAGTTTATAACTAAATCGGCTTCAACACAACCGAGCACACCAACTAGTGTGGTTTTTGCTTGCCACTTTAAGAGCGCTACAACATGTCAATAGATTTGTAACGTCATTGCCCCAAAGCTCACATTTCCCCGCAAAGTGGTATTTTTTTTAACAAATGTTACTTTCGGAAGGATGTTTTCATTTAATCGTCTTTAGTTCATCATTCTTAACAGAATTCCGAAGGTTCACTCCATTACATACCGTAGAGCCTGAGAAAACAACATCTAGTTTCCGACCCCAAGACTCGCATTTTGTCCATGAATTTGTCGGATTTTTTCACAAATTTTACTTATAATAGATTTTTTTATTGAATCTGCTGCATTTCATCCTTCTTATGTATCAAAACAAAAAAAAAATTAAATTCGGTCCCATTGAGTATGAGAAAACTACATTTAATTTCTGACCCCAAGGCTTGCTTTTTGTCCATAAATTGAAGATTTTTTGACAAATTTTACTCATGGTAGATTTTTTCATTGAATCTGATGCATTTCATCTTTTTATATATAAAAGCAAAAATTTAAAGTTCATTCAGTCCCATAAAACCCTGAAAAAACGGCTTACAATTTGACCCTAAGGCTTGCATTTTGCCCGCAAAGTGATATTTTTTTTAACAAATGTCACTTTTGAAGGATTCTTCTCGCTCAATCGTCTCAAGTTTATCGTTATTAACAGAATTTTAAAGGTTCACTTCATTCAGTCCCATGGAGCCTGAGAAAACGACATCCAATTTCCGACCCCAAGGCTCGCAAATTGCCCGCAATGTGGTATTTTTTAAAAGAAATGTTATTTTGGAGGATTTTTTTTATTACATCGTCTTAACAAATATAACTTTTAGAAGATGTTTTCATTTAGTCGTCTTTATTTCATTATTCTTGACAGAATTTCGAAGGTTCACTTCATTAGGTACCATAGAGCCTGAGAAAACGACATCTTGTTTTCGACCCCAAGACTCGCATTTTGTCCATAAAATTGTCGATTTTTTCACAAATTTTACTAATGGTAGATTTTTTTATTGAAACTGCTGCATTTCATCCATCTTATGTGTCAAAGCAAAAAAATAAGTTCATTCAGTCCCGTAGAGCACTAGAAAATGACATTTAATTTCCGACCTCAAGGTTCGCATTTCGTCCATATTCGACAATAGAGACGTCCATACGACAAATTGACGATTTTTTAACAAATTTTACTCATGGTAGATTTTTGTCATTAAATTTGATGAATTTCATTATTTTTTTAAATATAAAAGTTAAAAAAAAATACGTTCTTTCGGTCCCATAAAGCCTGAAAAAAAAACGGCTTTCAATTTTTGACCCTAAGGCTTACATTTTGCCTGCAAAGTGGTATTTAAAAAAAAAACTTTTTGGAAGATGTTTTCAAACAATGGTCTTTAGTTTATCATTATTGAATTAATTTCAAAGTTTGACTTCATTCGGTACCATAGGAACTGAGAAAACGACATCTAATTTCCGACCCCTAGGCGACCCACAATTTTTATGGACAAAATGCGACGAATCGATAATGCACACCCTAGGGTCGCATTTTGTCCATAAAATTGTCGATATTTTTCACAAATTTTACTTATTGTAGAATTTTTCATTGAATCTGCTGCATTTTATTTTTCTTATGTATTTGCAAAATTTTGAGTTAATTTGGTCCCATAAAGCCTGAGAAAACGACATATAATATTCGACCTTAAGGCTCGAACTTTGCCCGCAAAGTGGTATTTTTTTAATAAAAAAAAATGTTACTTTTGGAGGATTTATTCATTAAATCTTCTTTAAGATACACAATAAATTATTGTATTAGACGTACAAAAAAAGTTTTCGAATATTTCTGTGTTTGCATATAGGTTTTGACAGGGGGCGCCAAAATCGTCCTTGTGCCAGGCGCCGTTTGGCTCAGGGCTGGGCGTTCCACTTGCATTAATGAGTGCTCTTCACGAAATAAATATCAGTAAGATGTATAATTTGTTTTGTTCTTTCTTTTTAAGGCTATTAAGTGTTTTTAATTACTTATCGGTTTTTATTCAATACGCATTGTTAAGGACTTCATTCACCAAAAGCAGCGACCAAGCAATTTAAAAATGTATGTAGATGACTTGGAGTAGTGCTTAGAGCGTATAAGAAAGGATTCAAATAATTTTACATCATAAGCTTTTAAACATCCTCATTAGAATTTTCACGAATATCCGCATAGATGTCGGGTATTAATTTTCAGAAGAAATAAGTTTTATAAAATTACTTCCAATTACCAAACACAGATGTCGCAAGCATTCGTATTTGTGCATTTATTTTTATTTTAAGCTCTCTCTAATGTCTGTACAAATTTAACACAGGACTCGCTTGGATACACCAAGTTTCAATTTTGTTTTATGACATAAGAAAGGCAATTTCTAAATTTAAAAAAAACTCTTCGTGGAATTTTTTTGGAATTAATATATGGTATATATATATATATATATATATATATATATATATATATATATATAAAATCATATTTATGGAATATATACATACCATATATATTATATATATATAAATATATTTATTTATATTTCTAAATTTAAACAAAAATATGGAATATATATATATATATATATATATATATATTTTTTTTTTTCTAACTATTGTAACTATAAATATTTATAGTTAAAATAGTTAGAAAAAATACACCATTATTGTTGGTAAACTAGTAATATGATTGTACTGTAAACTAACCATATTACTGTATAATAGGTACTCATAAAATAGAAGCATTTAAACAAATCATTTAACAATAGTTAGAATTTATACGGGTTTCGGGCCCCATGGTATCGTAGAAATATGTGATCATGTACATCACACGGAGAACCTAAATAAAACTTCTTAACGTAGTTAGAAGTTAGTATAATTTCTTTCGATTATTTAGACTATTTTTAATAAAATGTAAAATTAAAAACTTTAGAGTAAAGAAACTATTGGATCCAGGTCTACGCTTCGATGCATTTTAAATTACCATAAACAGCTGTAAGCAACCCCGTAGCGACGGTATATTTAAAATTTTACCAAAAAATTCCAACTTTGGAGTCGAACTCCAAAACGAAGGCTTAAATCAAAAAACTTATACCACAAAATCAATACAAAATATGATGTAAATTCACCGGTTTCCCTTTTGTACCACGAGTTTCCGAACACAGTGGGGTATAGAAGCAAAGGCAGCTATCTTTTTCACCCTTAATTATTTCTTGAAAAGTTGATAAAGCGTTATATACACTTTTCATTCATGAATATGTTGATACATGTAGAGATTATTGTTTTAAATTGTTCCTTGTTTAAAGTACACAAAATTTTACGTTTCTTCATAATGATCATTCAAAAGTTGACAATGCTACAGAACCGTTTTTGTAGATTGCTGGCTTTGCTTTCAAGCCTCTCATATTAAAAAATATATTTTCTATATATATCACAATATTATACATTTTATGTATATGTGTTATAATTGTATTTTATTAAATTAAATATCAGTAATTCAATTAGCTTTGTTCCAATTAAAAATCGTATCTAGACATTACAACATTTATCTTTACGTTTGGGAATATTATTGCTACATGTTATGACACAATAATTTTTCGTAATGCTTAATTACGTAATAAATGCGTATTTCACCTTTTCTTGTTATTTTTCAGAAATTATTCAAACAAAAAAATGCAATTTTAAAATGTTTGTTCATCATATTTTATTTTTCAGGATTTTTGTTTATACACAAAAAATAATAAAAAAACCAAGGAGATAATATATTAATACGTCTGTAAATAAATATTAAACAAACTATATGAAGAAATATTATAATACACATACATAGTTCAGGAATATTTATCTATTCCCACGGAAAGGGATGGGTAAAAGAAAACAGAATTGAAGAAAACATATCAAGTAATAGGCTAATGATATCATAGTTTAAAGAAAAAAACTATATAAATTATACACAGAAGTAGTTATATTATTGAAATGTAAGAAAAATAAAAGTGTAGATTGAGGAGGTGCAATATTAATACGTGCAGTCTTATGGCAGTGCTAAGTTTTCATAGTAATAGAATAAGAAGATATACATTTTTTAACATTATCACGTCAATTAATATAATCGACACAACACATATAATAAGTTATACATATTATATTAATAATAATATTTTATTAAAAGAAAAATAATAAAAGTCATAAATAATGAAACAATATCACTAGCAGAATGAAGTATTGAGAAATAAGAATTCTTAAATAAATAATCAGCACTCAACTTTAAAAAATTTCAACATTATTTAGAATAGTGTTTTGTTGAATAGCGTTTCATACATCATGGTCAATAATAGCAGTTCAAAATATAAATAATAACGTAAGAGTTAGACAGACTACAGACTTGAGGGACAGAATACGGAAAGTCATAGTATGTACTATTAATGTAGGTAATATTAATATTAATCTATTGCTGGTAGTACTGCCCAGCGAAGTCTAAGGCAGCTCGGTCAGCTTGCTTCTTGGCGTATTCCTCGGGATGCTCCTTCTCTTCTAGAGCACGCTTCTCCTGCAAATTACAACAATATATCATTATTCACTATTAACATTTTCTTTTGCGAGTACGTACCTACATAACTACGAGTGTGAACTTTTCAAATTTGGAACGGTGAATGAAAATTATCAAAATAAAAAATAATATTTTCAAATCCAGACGGGTGACTTAGTTGGTCTACCTACGTATAATTTATTTTACAAAAACAATTGGGTGACATTTAACTGTCTTTGTCTTGATTTTTATTTTTTTCATACCTACTGCACGAATAAAACAGTACTATTGTAAACTAAATGAATTTAAATTGTCTAATGAGTTTTATCGCTAGTTTTTAAAAAGTCACCTGGTAAAAGGGGTAAAAGTCACACCTCGTGAAAAACGGCACAAGTCAAATTTTAAAGGTAGTTTTTTTTAATACTGCACAAGAGTTTCAATTGTCCGGAGCCAGTGGGACTACAGGATCTCCAATTGGAGTACGCTGTGCGGTTGAATGGAGTAGGGAAGATGAAGGTTGGGAAGTACCTGGCTACTCAGAAATGGTCACCAAACGACTAAAGTCATTTCAAGTAACGTTTTGATTCTGAATAGTTGTTTTTCACCAGGGCGATACTGAGAGTATATACTAAATTCAATCTACTACAAACACAATTTGTCTCAAGCCCAAGGCTGATGGAGTTGGATGTTTTTTTTGTATTTTGTGGCACTATTTTTTAATGCTTTTTTTAATAACACTAATGGGTGAGTAGTTATTTAATCAACAAAAAAGGTTGTATCAATAAATGGTTACAGTTCATATTGTACAATGACAACAGAACGTTATATTGATTGAAATAACATTAAAACATTACACGATAAAATTGTTATTTTTTAAACCACCGTCCACGGTAACATTTTGGGTAGAGAATTTTTAATATTTTGCTGTGCTTTTGACAAGTGTAAAAATCATTCGGGAACAAAAAACAAATCTCATGGAGTTTCTTTTCATGCGAAGTACACACAAACACTTATTATTTCAATTAATACAATTATTTAAATAAGTGAGATAGCGAATGCAGAAATACATAAGTGTGTGGAAGACAACCTAGCGACAGTACACGAGTACGTCGCATGCTACTTCGCTCGTAAGTTCGTTAGGGAAGAGAGGGCTTGTAACGCGGAGAATGTAACGCGGGACGTTCATATAGCTATCTCATTCATACACACATATTCTGCTTGGTATGGCTATCCTTTTCATGCTTTCAGAGCATGCCATATTTATCGTCCAATTTGTATGAATATGACGTGTCTTGAATTTTATGTCTATGGCTAAATTGAATTAAATATCTCCTTAAATGGTCGCGAATGACGATCCAGGCACAAGGTCGATAAAAGCGCTGAGAGATAGAACAGTTCATACCGCGTTGGCCTTGATTCCAGCGTAGATCAGGTCGAGTCCCTTCTGGATTTCAGGAGACACCGGGGGAGGGGTGGGGATGTGGTCCCCGGTCGCCCTGAAACCGAACTCGTCAGCGGTGTACTGCACCGCGATGGTCTCTCCCTCGGGCGAGATGTAAGTGTAGGAGCCGTGCTGGACCAGCGAGGGGATCTCGTTCTCGGCATTGCTCTTCAGGAAACCTGTCTCTTCGGCGATTATGTTGTTTCCGGTCTCGTATCTGGAATTCATCACATTTAGAATTGATTAATGTACGTTAGTTATCATATTTTGGGCTCTTTTTATGGGTCTCTATAATTCTGGCAAGTGAAATTTGATAATCACGAACTAATAATTTAAAAGAAAAGAATGTGGCATTTACAATGCATTAATCAGGTTCTACAATCAATTATTAGAGGAGGTAACACTTTTTTTCGACATTATTTATTTTTATTTTGTATTTTTATGCATATATTTTTTTTAATTTTTTAATTTTTATTTTATATTTTTTCGTAGAAAGCAAGTAATTTTTAGTTTGACATATTTAATGAAATTGACTTAATAACTTAATTCATAATTAAGTTTAATTTTGTACCCTGATGATGCTTGGGCTAGGCGAAACCGGTCGATCTTAAAAATTAAAATAAAATCTTTGGTCTTATACAAAGTTATTATTTCATTTTCATTACATCTTCTATTATCTAAATGAGTGTAAGCTTCTTCCACAGCCATGGAAGAAGGTAGGTATTTCAAACTTTTGGTATTTTTCCTTGTAATAAAAGGCGTCTCGTTCTAATGTGAGCAAAAGTCGATGTAAAGTCTCAAAATAATATTTCGTGAAGAACAATTTTTAATCTTTCGCCTCTTATAGATTTTTTTTTTTTTTCGTTTTCGAATTTGGTTTTATGAAACGGTACTTGATGCACTATGGTATCCCGAAAATATGAAAATAATGAATAAATTTCTAGCAATTACTTTTAACACTCTCAGATCAGTTGTGGACACATCGTGTCCAAAGAAAAATTAACAGCTAGGTCTGTTTTCCAAAGTGTCATTTTATGAATAGTCTCGATCTACATAAAGTTATAAAAAAAAGTAGTTTCATAAATTGAGAAAGGTTACATTAAAATTATATTTATTGTTTTCATTTCAATGTTATTGTTGTGAAGCCAGTTTTTTATCGCCATTCCTATTGTTTATACTTTACCGATCTTTTTTCGCGAGTATATCTTCTTGTAGACGAAAAGGTGAATAGATATGTCGCCGAAAATTTTAATTGGTTTACTGGTCTAAAATTATGATGACAGTTTTTCGCATACGAGTATGTGCAGCTGTACCCTTCTTTAAATAATGTTCTAGTTGGAGGAATTTAACTACACATTGAACCTATGTAGTTAAACAGATATGTCACGAATATTACGCGAAATGGTCCAAGCATACATGTTAATTACAGAGGTTCGAGATATTCACTTCAAGTAACTTTGCATAACTTATGCCAGAATTACAGAGTTTTGCGAATACTTGGTATTACAATAAGGATTTGTGAACGTTTGTTATTTCAATGACATAATCATCCAAAGTGAAACCGAAACCGAGACCGCGTATGCCGTCATCTCATCTCTCACGCCTCAAATTTACATAGAGTGAGCGCGCAAAACAACAGGAATTTATTATCTAATGGAAAGTTGTCATCACCGAATAAGAGGTCATCTATATTTGAACTGAAATGTTTATTTAACACTTAACCTTTACTGAATTTCTTAATGCAGTTAATAAAATACCATTTGATCCACTATTAAGTGTTATACGCTCGCAAAGTTATGCAAATAATGTTTTCTTTTTTAAATAAATAAGCTAGAAATAGTAATCATTCTAAGTTTATATTGTGATTTCATATTTAAGACACGTTGCAATTCAAACAGAAAACACGTGGCATGATTGTGCCAGTGACGGGACTTCCGACCAACATCGTGAGAGAGCAATCAATGTTATACCATTTAAGTCAATCAATAAAGTGTGTCGATGTTGCATTATGTTTTTATGATTTTGAACGTGGGTAAAAAAATACAAGTTGTAATTTCTACAAACAATTTGCTGATCATGTCGTAACACACAACTACCACGGGATTTGTCAGTTATCGGGTACCGCATCTCTTGCAGCACGAGTCTTTCTAAGACAGCTTATACGATGGCATAAACCCCAAAGACCTAACATAGGTCCTCCAATCTACGAGTATATTCGAGCGACAGGATATCAGAAGAACTATGGGGTGTTGTATCTAGTCTTGTCTGATAGGCTCGTGCACGTCGCACCCTGGTCTCCTATTAGGAAGAGCGCTGGTAAAGAGTCGAAGGACTTAATATACTCACGAGGTCTTGTAACTTCCATCGGTCTCCTGTTCCTTGGCGAACCTGATGATGGGGATCCAGGTGGTGGTCTCGCTGTTGTCCCTGGGCTTGAAGTCCTGCTGCTTGTAGGACAGCTGCTGTTGGGGCTGGCTGAACTCGGCCACGTTGATGGGCTGCCTGTAGTCCTGGTCGCTAGGCTGAGACTGCTGGTCCAGGGTCTTCTGCTGCGGCTGCTGCTGACGCCTCTGCTGGGGGAGGGCTTGGCACGCCACCACCAAGAAAACTGCTACGATCTAAAATTAAGAAAACAAGCCATAAAAAAACGTGCTACCAATATTTTGTTAAAACTAATTCTGTGTTATTATTCTTACGTGTTCAGACCTCCATAATTATATATAATAACATAGTTCATCTCATTCACCTCGTACATTTTTGTAAATAAAAAAATGAAATATTCAATTGAAAACGAAACGCTCGAATAACTCCAACTGTTTTAACCTTTAAATAATGTAGTCCACGTCGAAAAGAGGCTAGCGTTAATAATGCGTCAATGATTGCCCATATTAAAAAGGTATAATGCCACATTATTATGGCATCAGCTATTTATGTATGCCGATGAGCAAACCCAGCGGAGAGCATAAGTATTCCACAATATGTGTATTACGAATTAAAGATTGCTTAAGAAAGGTACAGTCGCTCATCGCGCGGCTCTCCAGCCTCTTTCCACCGCCTGCAGTTCATTTCGCGATGAGGCAATTTACCCACTTGTGAAATAACATCTGAGAAATTTATTATTTATCGGTAACTAGGAAAACGTTTTCTCAAGACTTTCAACACACGAGAGAATCTTTCTTGAGATCGCGGAGTTTGATTTTTTTGCCTATTTTTAGATATGAATGTACTTTTCTTACAGCAGAACTAATTCATGGCTGAACGCAGGGGGCAGTTATTATTATTATTTATGATTTTGATCTTGAATTTGAAGTAAATTTTGCACCAGGCATTATATGGCATTATCTGAATCATTCTCTATCTCTGTGCCGTAAGGAAAAGTAGCTCAATAAACTCCAAGACGGGATTTCGAAGACAGGTCGAAATGTGATAATTAAAAATAAATCTTAATCGATAATTTTAAATAGAACATATATACTTGTTTTTAACCACTTTTTTATTTAATATTTTGTCTACTGGTTTCGGAAGTACCCTTCCATCATCAGGGATCTTTCGAAGAAACATAGGTCGATCAAAAAATGTATGTTTTGAAGTATCTGGAGAATGTATATTAATAATATATATGTTCTATTTATAAATATGGCAAGCCACAAAGTTAATGTTTTTTACGAATATATAATAGATAATTTTAAAGTTTCATAATTTATTAATGTGCCAATTTTAATTTTAATTTAAAATGCTGACTTGAAATTGCTATTCAGAAGTTCGTTTATGAAGTCATAAAAGTGGTGGTGTTTTAATATACCACTGTATATAAGCGCCAGGCTTCAAGTAAGGCGCTTCATGACGAGATTGAGAAATGGTTATTAAAAATAAGTGGAGTTTATACTTTCATCATATTGTATGCTGTATCTTTTACTGCTATTACAAGTAAAGACACAGTCGTTCTGCAATATTTATAGGAGTCAAATCTTCAGGTTGAGGAAATTGATAGTTGCTCTAGGCGGGTTTGGGAAGAAGATAGTTGGAGAGGAGAGAGAGGACGGGAATGGAGGGCGAGAAGGGAGAGACGGATCAGCCCAACACACAACACATGCCATGTGAACGAGTTACTACAATCTCTGCTTTATCTATATGAAATATTGCACAGATCACCAAATGGATAAGAAGATGGAAAAACAATGCAAACGGGAATTTTAGGGTGTGATATTTCATATAGTTCCATTCTTTGAAAGATCGCCTCAAGGGCGACTTTTACTTTTCTTTTATAAGGTCGAAATACCGTTTGAATTAAATTAGTCAAAAACAACTCGAAATATGACTATGTTGTTTCATTTTCAAGGTTTCCAGCATTCGGCATTTAAATCGTTTCCCACGAGAATTAAACACAGTATGAACCATCGCAATACGAATTGAAAGGGAAAAATACTCAAAATAATTATTATAGACTGCTAAAGATGGGTCATTATTTTAGAAATAATAACACCACATTGCCCAGTTTGGTTTGCATGAAAATCAGACCATTGCATCAGTTTTATGAACATTCCATCCAAGTCTCTGGTGCGATATTTCAGCAGCAAACAATCGGAAAGAGAAATAATAAATTAAGCAATGGTGTATGCTCAATACGTCATGTATATCAATGAATGGTAGTAACTTATACAATGATGGGAATGCAATTTGCAGGAAAAGAGAAGCTCGCAGACGCTAGGACCGGTTTGCATCTCGCGATTCTCAATGATGACCTTTTACACTTATAAGTGAAGCAGATTAAAGCAGGTTTAAGTATATCAATACATCTGGCATACTGCCTCGAATTGGATTTATTTCATAATATAATAACACATTTATTTGTGGTTTAAATAAAAACTGTTTATCAGAATGATTAGCCCAAATACAAATTTGTTTTTATGCTATTCAACTGTCAAACAAGGAATAATTATGAACAAACTTTTTGTCCTACAAAAACGTTTTCGAAAGTAATATTTTGATACAGTCATCGACAAACAGATTTTTACAACTTTGACATAAGAATAACTTTATTTATTACAAAAAAGCTCATATGTTGTAAGGTAGGTTGTATGACATTATATGAATACCATATGATAGTACTACCGGAAAATTATTGTTCATGGATAATTTTGATTATAAATAAATTATAGGCTGAGAAAAAATGTAATATTTAGTGAATTGATATTTTCTAATAAATTAAAATAATGTTACCGTGACATTTAAAACTAAATTGACAAATTTGTTACGATGTATTATTAATATTATAAATCATTGTACTTCATATAATATGTCTGCTGGGCGCGATGCATTAGAATGCGCTAATCGTGACATCGTTTTGCGACGTGCTTTCATCACAACAAACGTGAAAGTCTGAGATGATGCACTTACTATAATGTCCACTACTTTATTTAAATTTCTTCTGAGAATTACGTTACACGATCTACAATTACGGAATAAAAATGAAAATAAGCATGTACGTAATATTGCGAAAGGCAGATAATTATACCTCGAGATTGAATACATTGAGGTTGAAAATGTAGATAGGTATGGTCCTGCCGCTGAGAGGTCCGTTGGAATTTAATTTTACAATGAGTACATTCGCAGCCATCAGAAGTTTGTATATTTAAAAAATACTTATTTGTACCATGGTAAATAGATGTTTGTAAAAAATTTTTTTTTTTCAATTCAAAATTTTATAAATAATTTGAATAAAAACTTACCAAGAATTTCATTCTGCTTTACTTTCCCTTCAAGTAATGTCACTAAACTGTATTTGGAACTTAGTCCAAAATAGCTCACCTATTGCCCGCGTCGATAACAAATATGTAATGCTTTCTTCAGTCCCAGCATCTGTGTATATATACCTCACCCCCGCCTGCACCGCTTGTCCGTAAGCTCCGCGCTGTTTACCTGTAAATTAAGCGTTCACTTTCTTTCTGCCGCGGCGCTTGCGACCTTCTGACTCGCCGAGTGCGGAGGGAAACGGACTCCGTTCCTTTGGCACGACGCGGTGCTGAAACGGACCAAGTGACGCTGTTATCCAATCGGTCGGTTTAGAAACGCTGCAAGTATATAATGTGTTACCATTTTTTAGTGTATTTAGTTGATAACCTCTTGCAGAATTGCAAGGAATACATTATTATAAATATTTACTTGTATAAACGTGTTTCTTGGCATCATTTCTTGAGTTTTTCGTCCATTATCATTAAAAAAATATGCGCAGTTTTAACAATTAAAAAAAAATTAAGTTTTATAAAATGTGTAAAACAAAAATTCTGACTAAATTTTAGAAAAATATTGATATTTAATACCTAAATATCCGTTCAGACACACAAATTTGCTAGGTAATAGATTCAAAACTAATATTCAATCTTCAAATTGAAATTTTATTATTGTTCGCACCACCTGTCAATTTATTGCAAACAAATCCCTGCTGAACCAACAATACTAAAAATGTACACTACCAAATTAATAATATTTATTGAAAAAAATATCGTTTCCGTTATGCAAAATAATTTATAATTTATTAGTAAATTAAAGAATTGAATTAACCGGGTTTATCCACACTTTTACTAAATCTTACTTTGAACGGATCTTCCAAGTATCACATGAATCAACCATAATCCATTTACTAGAAAATGAATAACAATTATAATCATGAGCTACAATAAAATCTTCGATCAACACTGGTGTGTGTGGTAAAAGTAAAAAAAATAATAGCATTCATAATGTCATAATGTTTTTCTCCTGTGACTTTTCATGCTGAATTTTGGACTCATTCGCTTTTCGAGATAGGTCTTTTTTGATCTCATATTGATCATCAAAATATTCTAGAGCGTGATGGGGCCTGGAGTGGGAAGATAAGTGATGAATAAATTATATAACAAAACGATATAATATTTTTGGATCATTCTTTTGTTCACACATTTTTACGATTAAATAATATCCATTGTGCAATAATACAGGTGACAACCTTCGTGAATAAAATTTATTTCACATATAGCTATAATTATTATTAGAAGCAAATGGTGATGTACTAGAAAGTTCTGTATACTAATGGGTTTAATCGTTTAATGGTTAAATGGCAAATTTATTCATGAAAATATCAGTTTAATTCATGGTTTTGCATGGCTTTAGTAATAGTTATCCACGCATTGATCTTCAGCACAGTGGGTATCAACTAATATTGGGCTACGGATTCCAACTAAAAAAACTGAAGTTTTTCCGTTTTGATTCCATGAATTTATTTCGTGTTTTTAAAATGATTCCTTAGAATTTAGGTGTAATTTATGAATCTAATTAACGAATTGGTAATATTTGTCCGTGAATTATTTTGATCTAAGTGTTCAAGCCCGAGATCACTGATGGAAATAAATTGAACGGACACATGAACATTTATGTAAAAAATAAGGAATAATTATTATGGGAAAAATAGAGGAAACAAGCATGAGGAACAAAAAATGCACCAGAGTGAAGACTTTTAAGTTTAGCCTTGGTAAAGTATCATCATTCAATTGTTACGTATCTTGAATTGATCTTTTGCTACGGTTAGTGATCAAGTCTGAACAGACAGTCTCTTTGAATCTTTATTTCTCATTTTCTCCCATTATTTTTAAATTTCCACACTTTCAAAAGATTTTATCATTTGGGATTTTTTAATAGTCTTCACTCAAGACTAAATAAAAATAAAGATAAACTCCCTCAATTCGTATTTGTTAAAAATAATAAGCTAACATTTCTTCAAATTCCTAATGCCTTGATTTTTTTTTTATAATTCCCTTCTTTATTCTTACTTAAAACACATTTAATGTCTAACCTTTGACGGCATTTATCTTATAATACGTGTATTTATCCAATGGATGCTTTATGATTCTGTTTTGTTGCAAAAAGATTACAACGAATAACAAAATGCCAGATTGGTAGACAAACAAAAATATTTATTTAAATTTTATTTTTTTTTATCATAAGGGAGTAAGATTGTTCGATGCTTCGATATCCTTCACTTGAAGATCGGAATGCCACAACATCATGTAAACTATTTTTTTATTTCAAAGGTCATCTCACGGTGGATCAAAACTGCTTTCAATACGAGTTGCGACTGAAGGTAGGTTAGTTCATTCAACATATTTATGCAAATTAGGTCCGAGAATTAAAAAAAACAGGAAAACATTTATAAATGGAAAATAACACTTTTTACTGAATAGGTTTTTAATAATTATTTTAAACGAATGGAAATGGATTAATTATTTTAGGAAGTGATTTTTTTTCATTTGCAATATATGAAGGTTACATATATGAAGGCGACAAAGCAGTCGAGGTTTGCCTGAGATTCACATTTGAAATACATTAGTTATTTCCCGAGATATTTTTCGAAAAACATTTTAGATTATGGTAATACTAGCTGTTACCTGTAAAAAATCACGATTAGTAACTCACAAAAAATGCTGGTTTTATCCACTCATTCCAAATATAGAATAATGTCCACTGAAATAAATTAAAGGAAGGTACTTTATAAGGTAGGTAGGAATTTCGAAAGATTATTTTATTAAATTAGTAATTTCAATAAATATCAGTTAAATTATTTACCATGAAAAGTTCACACTCGTACGTATGCATGTTAGGTACATGATCACAAAGGTAATTATTTATAGTCTATGGTCGGTAGCTGAGTGGACAAACGCGTCAAGATTCCCACCTGAGCGTCGCGCGTTCAATTCCTCTGTCAAGTCCTCCATCACCACACAAGCAACATTTTGCGCTTCTATGATGGCAGTAGGAGTTTTTCAAATATTGTCAGATTATTTGTAGCCCGAGGACGTTTGTCTTGCTTTAAAAAAAAATAAATTATTTTTTCAATGTTAATGTTTGTTTAATGTTAATCAGAATTGATTAAAATGAACTCGGGCATAACACCCTTCTAGACCTACTACAAGGCCGTTTTCGGCTCAGTCACCACTCGAGTGAATCGTAGCATCGTTAATTGATAATATCGATTGAATTTTCAGCGTGAATTCTTGATTTATTAAAGAAAATCTTATGTTTTAACATTTTAACTTCTCCTACTTGTAAATTAAAGCGTACTTTTTCGCAATTTAATAGAACATGAACGAATCCAACTGAATTTTAATCCAGTTTTAAGTCTCTTCCCATTTTTTTGGAATCGCTCACAACGTATTGATTTATAAAGTGATGTGTCTTTTTAAACACTCTACAAAAAATAGTGATATGTAAGGAATAATACTTAAATAGAAATACTTAAGGAATATGAACGCATTAAATTTATTTTGTATAAACTGAGGAAACGATTAGCTGAGTAACGCCACACGTTAATTAAATGTTTGTTTTTACAGCCATCTTATTTCATGGATTAAAGTTTCCCGACGAGAAATTACTCAACAGTTTACTCAGAGAGGTAAAGTACCCCCTTAAAGAACTTATTATCGTTTAATTAACTGGTTACATATATTACTTTTTTTATTACTCATTGTGATATATAGAATGTATATTCATCAATATGGATATTATTAAATTTAAAAAAAGTTGTTGAAATATATATTTTTTGTCTAGCTTGATTCCTAATCATTTATAAGATGTGCCCTTGTGTGATTTATTATTTGCTCTAAATTTTACTCAATTTTTTCCAGAGTAAAGAAAATAGTGATATTGGTAAATTAAAACGGTATAGTGGTTGCCATTATAGCTCAGTGGTTCAGAGTAGTCGCCCGATAAGCGGAAAGTACAGGTTCAAATAACGATTTCTGCAATAACCTTCTTCTTGTTTGTTTTTGGGTAACAAGCGTAGTTCAAGGAAAAAATTAAGGAAAAAAAGTCTTCGGATGTCAATATCGCTATGTTGCGTCATGTGTAATGAAGTTTTGTCTTTTGAATATGGTTTACTGAAAAAAAATAAATAGAAAAGTATCAGAATACTAACGTTAAAGGTTGTCTCCTTGGTGTTATTTCCCCCCAGCGTGATTGCGGCAATGAAAGTTACTCGTGATCTATTGGCGCAGTGCGTTGTGTATCTCTGAATGTAACGAGAAAAGCAGTCAAGGATAAATGAGAAAGATATTGAATGAGCGGGAGAAATAAAAAGTCGAGGACATCTGGGTCAAGAGTGGTTAGAAGTGGTCATTGATGAGTTGCTTCAGTGAGGTGATCGTAAAAACAACAAGAATTTAGTCGAAAAACGTTATTTTACAAGTCGACCTTGCAAAAATAATTTCACCGAAGACGTGTTAACATTTTCGTGGAATTTGCAAATAAAAAATAGAAACAAGAAACCACATTCTAAAACGTCAAAAGTAAAAAGCATAATTTTAGAACGAGCTAAGTAGATAGATAGCTTCTTACGCGGTATTGCATGGATGATTAGGGCGAGAAAGAGGTGATTATTCAAATGAAGAAATTAAACAATTATTGAAAATGTCTTTATTAGAAAAGCGCAGGAAAGACTTTGATTTAATTTTCATTTACAAAATTATTAATTTATCGAAGGAAGCAATCACTTTGTAGCTTGACATTATAATTTTAAATAAAAAATATTTTAGTTTTAAGCCACTTTATTTATTCACATGTAACATTCGACCTGTTTCGGTTAAACTTAACCTTCTTCAGGAAAGTATATATGTAAACTATTATAAATACACTTTCAGTTTATAAATATATATTTTCCTGAAGAAGGTTAAGTTTAACCGAAACCGGTCGAATGTAATATGTGTATAAATAAAGTGGCTTAAAACTAAAATATTTTTTAAATTAAATTATTAATTGTTTTATTGACTCACCTTCTCTGTTGCAATTTATCCAGTTCAACATTCCTTGCCTTAGACTCAGAAAGAATGAATTGCTGTTCCTCAATCATCACTATACTAACTATGGGTATAATTCTCCAATATACAGAATGTCAAGACTTGTTAACTCAAGCCATGGTCTTGAAAGTTTTGGTAGCAGTCTAAATGATTTTTGTCATTCTTTACTCTACCAAAACTTTGACTGGACCATAGCTTAAATGTTTTCTCTTACGTTTATTTTGTCCTATTTTTGTCATCGCTTCATTTATTTTTGTGTATGTGCTATTCTTTCTCTGTTGCTCTTTTTACCATTTCGTGTTTTTTTTAATTGAACTATGGTCCGTTAATTTATAAATAAATAAATAATCTGTCCAGGGAACCATTAAATCCACCGTGATTTGAATGAAGCTATCCATATTTTTAATATTACAGGTCTTTTAAAAACAAGCAGTTTTATTAGAATATATCATCGCTGGAAAAGCAAAAAGGCTTAGGCGACACTTTGGTCAAAAATTAGTTAAATATGCAGTTTTGATCAGTTTATTTTTCTGCATCGAATGCTTTGATTCTGAAGAATTTTGTGGCTCTTCAGCCATCTATAATATATTTACCATTTGGGAGAAGGTTTGAGTCAAGCGACACAAGTTTGGGACTTTTTTAAGCTTTTTGTCGCTTCAGGTAACTCAGCGAGAGCATAGAGTTAACTTTTTTTTTCGAAAACCAACCAGATACTGAAGACTTATGATTTTTATTGCATAACAGAAAAATCTTTAAAGTGCTCTGGTGTAAACTTTCCAAAATGACAAGTGAACAAAGAAGTCTGGGACATCTCAGAAAGACGTTGACCGATCAAATTAATCAAATACTTGATTCGACTATATCAAGAGTTGCAATAACATAAGCTTAAAATACAATCTATGAATGTAAACGATGCAAAGAGTGCGTACCCTATGGCTGGTAAATTAATTCCAAATACCACGATAATGTTATAAATATTGTTGTTGTTTTTATATTTAAATATCAATGATTGATATCATAAGTATGGGTGTAGTTTTCGAAAACGTTATTAAAACGAAGAAAAAATACAACCAGGATACGTTTTTTGTTGACTGAGTGGGCATAGATTATCCACAAAAGGTTTCAATTACGTCTCACCAAATGTCCAATCGTTCCCACGTTTTAAACTATTGGTGGCATCCTGAATTTCAATACCAAAACATATTTAATAGAATAAAGTAAAAATAGATTTACAGATTTTTTTTGTGTCTAGGTCCATCTGTCGTATGTTTATTTAAACAAATTCCTTCCCATGCCAAACACATAAACAACATGAAGTTTTAAATAAAATTCACTGTATGCTTAATGTATTCAAAACAAATTGGCTATTGGTCTTCCCATTGGTACGAAATACCACGACCCAAAATCATGTCTTTTCCTGGGTAAACATTTTTATAACCTAAAATACAAACATGTTCGATTATTACGACGGAATACAGATTGTTGCTGTAATACGTTTTTAGTTTAAATATAGCTGATATTGTTGTTTGATGCTTATTTAAATTTTTGAAATATCTACATTTTAATTTGTAAATATTCACCCAATGACCACAAGGTACTAGGTAGGTATATGTCAATATATAGTTTTAAAAATATACACATAATGCTAAGATACGATTAATTTGTTAATGAAGACTTACATTAGTTAAATAATAAAAAAGCTGCAAATACTTGGTCAAATTGACACTCCGCCACTTAATTGGCCGTAAGGTGTAATTGTTCAGATTTATCAAGGCACTAATAAAGTGGTTTGGGTTTATAATATTTTCATTAATACTAGTTGTTACCTGTGAAAAACCACAAGATGTAACTTGACTTGATAAGAAAAAATATTAGCTACATCACTTATTTCAAATATAGAATAACGTCTGTTAAAATACATTACATAGGTAGGTACTTTATTAGGTGGGTAGGGATTTGAAAAGATTATTTTTTAAAATTTGATAATTTCCATTAACATCAGTTCTATATTTGAGAAGTTCACACTCGTGCGTACACATAGCAAGTAAATTATTTATAGCTAATGGTCTATGAATTTCTGATGCGTGGTGCCACCTCGACAAAAGATTTTGTAGCTTGATAAAGCATTGTACCTCTTCTTTACACCATGACCATTTCATTTATAAATTAAATCGTTGCAAACACAACAATATTTTAGTTGAATGAGAAAAAAAAAAGAAGATATATTATTGACTAGTGTTTTTTAATACATGTTTTGTAACATAAATTTGTTATTAAAAAAAACTTTTAAAACCTTTGAATAAAATTAAAATGAATTTTAAAAGCAATTTTGAGTTCCTGAAATTTTCCGCGTCGCCTGTGCTATCTTTTGTGATGCTGCTCGCCGGGTAAAACTATCAAACGAAAAATTAAAACGTGTTTTGAAATTATATGCAATTATTCTACAAAGCTGAACTCTTAAATTTAAGAATTTCTAATTTTATTTTATTTTATAGTGAATATCGCACAAGCGTCCCAACTGCTCCCAACCGTCTAGAGCCGGTGAGACTATGGCATCCTCAATGGGGGTATGATGTGAGGCTGAAGGTAGTGTGGAGGGGAAGGAGATGGGGAAGAGCTGGTTAGATGGATGGATGGACGGGTATGGTTATGATAAGTCATTTCCAGTAAATAAGTTTTCTTTACTCACATAAAACTTTTTCTAGACTTTCGACTACGATACATATCTTTCAAGAAAACAGCATCATGCTTACTAAAAACCCTTAAAATCTAAATACTTGTATTATAACATAATATTTCCCCCATATCTTGATAAACTTTACCCTTTACCGCATGGATTTTTTAATCCTTCCGGATTTTTTTGTTGTTGTTTAGAAATGTATTGAGAATCATGTAAAAAATAACAAAAATATATTTTTTTTAAGAATTGCAAAAAAAAAATTATAAATGTTTTATTTCATATTTGGCACTATATGTAATATGGCGAATAGATAAAATATTCCCAAATTTGTCACGCTATGCATTAAAGGTATACCAACCACACCAAGGAGTAGGAAAAAAAATTATATCTTAATATTTATTATTACTTCTAAAATATTACTAAATAATTCACACACTGAACAATCTCACAACCACGCTCGTTCACGAAATGGCCGAAATGACAACTTACTGACAAGACTGTAGTTACTAAAAAGCTCGTAACTGGCAGTACTGTTCGATTTATGATAATGCAGAGCTCACATTAAGGGTTTAGCTGAAAACAAAATACATATATGACCCACATAGCTCTTTATGATGATAACATTCTTATGTTCCAAATTTGGATCAATATGCGGTAAAGGGTTAAATCTTGGAGTAACAATGAATGGAGAGAGAGCTAATTCTTTTGACCCAACCTATAAAAACATTACTGTGGATGATAAATCACTTTCCCCGGGTTTTTACGTCGTGCACCATGAGAGAGGAAGAGACAAAATAAATATCACACCGCTTTTAATGTACTGTGAGGATGATTTTGGTCTCCCGCGTCTCCGGGGACTCCACCCACATGTTTTGATTTGCGACTAACTTGGACAAAACTAAATGGTTTTTTTTGGTTATATGCTATATTTTTGTTGAGAACAATTCTGTACCCGACGTAACCAGGGTACAAAAAGTTAACTAGATAGGGTAGCGGTCCCAATCTGTGAGGTGCTCCAAGCGGTCGGACTCGTTGTAAGGGAGACGACAGGGTTGACTTGTAGGGTTCTGCTTCAAGTGAGGATGCTGCGGGTCTGGTCCAGAGAGAGGTATAGTCAGGCGGTCCAGGGGGGCAGGCGATGGTCAAATAAAAGTCAGGAGTCAAGATTTAGGCCGAGGAGCGGAGAGTAGTCAAGATGAAGTGATGCTGGCGGAGGATGCTGGTGATCTGCCTTTTCTTCCGTTTTTGCGCAATAAATAATCGCCACGGGAGCGCGCAGCCGGGGCGCGAGAGCGTTGTATGAGAGAATTTTAGCTTCCTCTTTCCCTCTCTCCCCGGCCGGCTGGCAATTTTGTGGGATAGATTTTATTAATCTATCCCCTTCTCCTTTCCACCAGCTTTCACCTCAACTTTTTTCCGCCCCTCTATCATTTTTATTAGTTTCATAAAAGAGGTACAAAAATTAAATTTACAAATAATGCCCGGTTTTTTGGGGCTAAACTCTTAATAACTAACTTATCCTAATATTTACATACATAAATTTAAAACAGTTGTGTAGCTGGGGGCCGAGTTATCACTCCGGTATATTTTATTTGGCCGGGTGATTAACCTGGCCCCCATGAAAGGGTTAAGCAGATTAATGTTAGGGTCTTGCCGACCCAGCCCGAAGGGCCGATTGCTTTGCGTCATTAGGGCTTATTAAGCCGGGAGAAATATACATTTAAAATGATTGATGAACATAATATAAAATAATCTAAATGCTACACATTGTCGAAGGCACTGCCATCGTGGCTATCGCGTCCGACACAAATACTGTAAAAAAGTGGTTATACGAATAAAAAAACATTATATCGACATGTGCTACGCATGGATGTATAAATACCCTAGCTCTAGTCCTAGCCACGCCCAGGTCTGCCGAGTCCGGCAAAAATCATCAAAAACTGACTACACTGCCTTAGATAGGTACCACTCTATGTACTCTAATGGGTAAATTTTGAATGCGAATATTTGAATATCGCTTTGGATATAACATTTTTCACTAATTAATAACATTCTTTCTTAATTTACATGTGGATTTCGTGATTTTTTGTTTCCAAGCTCTCAGACACATTGAGACGGAGGAGGTCATTTGATATTTTTTTATGTGATACCGCACAAGAATTCCACCTACTCAGAAATAAGAGGCTGAAGCAGTGAAAAAGTGGAAGGAGAAGGGAATGTAAATGGAAGGGATATAGGGGTAACTAAACCCATTTCAAGCAGTGTCTGTCCTTCGGCTCTGAACGGTGAATTCTCACCCGGGCGCGACAAAAGGAATATAATATTCCACTCTAGAACGATGTGCAAATACAATATTGTATACAATACTTTGTAATTTTTTGAGAAAATAGTATGAACGAATACATTTTTTATTTGCCAAATCTATCGACCATATTTAGTTCAAAATAAATACTTAAGATTTATTAACTGCAGAATGGACATACTAAGGGAATGTTTCAAATATGATTATCTTTTTTGACACCTTAACTTATTAAAATTATCTGAACGTAGAATAATTACCGACTGAACTTGCTTATATAAAATTATAAATTCAAAGATTGACAGCCCTGAACTATTATATTTAACTGGATTTCATGTTTCTGGCAGGACAGTTACAAGACAGTACCTACCATATTATTGTGACAATTCTACTTCAACCTCACAATATTGTAATCCTAGGCGACGAATTCAACATCTGGGAAACAAATACGAGGTTGTTGATATATTAAGTACGTCAATATAATAATATAAGTATACCTAGTATACGTATAGTACAGTTTTTGTCATCTAGTAGAGCTAAATTAATTGTAGAAACTATTTAACTCTGGATGTACCTACCTGTTATTTAATACAATGTTTTCTTTCTTGTACAATATTTTTTGCCATTTTTCAAATGTAAATATTTGTAAAAAAAGCCTTTAACAGGGGTAAATAAATAAATATCGATGGACAAATTTCACTAAGAAACTTGCCGCTTTGTCACTGGTGTCATTCGATTCTCCCTGTATATCAAGTATTCATTCAAATGCACCAGCCAGTGTACTAAACAGTGTTTAAATTACACGGAGAGTATGTATTGTGTGTTGATTGACACCCAAAACAAAAGCCCCGGCACAATGGCGCGTGTCTGCGCGGATGCTGGTGCGGGGTGCGGGGGAGCGGCCACCGACAATAATGGCCGATATGTCACCGCTAATCTCCGCTGCATATGCGCTCCGGGACAGACCGTGCTAACGCGGAACACGTCGTCGCATAATGCATATTGATCGATGTTCTTTGTGGAGTGCATTAATCAATACAGGCTTTCTAAAAATAATTCTAATTTGATGTGAATAGATTTGCGAAATTTTCAAACTATAACAATAAACGTTTTAATGTAATTTAATTTTAACTAGTTAACTAAATATCGCCCATTTAGCAGAAAGGACGATTCTAAACAACTCTGTCACGACACACCATCCTTGCTTTAACGACTTCATTTTTTTGTATATCGAAATACACGTTTCATGTAAAAAAGGGTCTCAAATGCATATCTACTGCATAAAGGTAAAACCCTTTATGCCACAATTTTTGGGAATCTTATGTGAATAGACTTCAAGGGACAGCATGTTAAAACCATTTTACCTGACTAAGAATATATTTTTAGTAAAAACATAATATTCTGTTCCGTTAAAAAAAAATGTTTATTCGTATAAACTACAGATTAAATGCGTCAACCATAAAATCTCTTATAATAGTAACTACAATTGTAATATTTTACTTAATTTCAGAAAAGTAAATATTTACTATTATATAAGCTTCCAGATGTATAAAAAGTTATACTAATCGTTAAATATTCGTTTTTGTCATCTCTTGTAAAGTTTCCCGTTTGTGGCTTAAAGGCTTTTTACTTCATACAGTTGATATGTTATTTTTGTGAAAAAAAGATTATAGAAGAGATTTTCATAATATTATACATTAATACATCTTATATATAGATAGTGACAATTCAGATTTCAGATGAAGGTACTTATAATACACAAACGATAAACCATATGTACCTACAATAATAAAGTACATGTGTATGAAAATAAATGCATTTTATTATATCATTCTACGAACAGTTAACATATTATATCATAATATGAAAAGGAAGGAATAATGAAACAATTGTGGTGTGAAAATAAATGACTAGTGAATTAAAAAAAAAACTCACCTAGAAAGTTCTTAAAATTAACGATATAACTACACCACTTATATATAAAATGATGTAAAAAATAAAATGTATCTTACTGTAAGGCAGTGAAGTTATTTAAACAACATAATGTAAACTTATATTAAATAATAAAACTTAGTCAATACCTTTTACAACACACATATTGTTTCGTGCTAAATGAAAAAAAAAGTAGACAGATATTTTTTGGTTTGAATTTACAAAGCTTTAAAAACATTTAACAAATTTGACTGATTTAGAGATGTAAGTAATACTCGCTTAATTTTTGTAAGCCAATACAAATATATCATAAAAAGTTAGGCATTGGTGATGATTTCAATATTAGGGATGGTGGGTTCAGGGGTGTCAGCGATTTTCTCCACTACAGCGGAAGCGGCTGGGACCGGAGAACGAACAGATTCCACATCCAGGTTGACGGCTTGCAGGGCAAGGCTTCTGGCGATGGCTGCCGGGATGGGGGGAGAGGTGGGGATGTGGTCCCCGATGGGCTGGAAACCGTTCTCATCGGCGATGTACCTGGAGGAGAAATGATACTTGATAAGCAAACATTTCGGATGGTGAAAATGTAGAGGAAAGTTCTACCCTGTTCTATTGTAATTACAACCCTTAAAAAGATATTTACGATTTTATTACCAATGAAAAATAATCACGTGGTGGCTTAGGGGAAGTGATCTAGAAGCAGACCGAGGCAGAAGTGGATTACCTGGGTGGGAGAGCGTTGGGGCGGGATCGGAAGGCCCGAGGTCTGCTGCAAATTACTAAGAACCGGAGCAGACTGAGAATATTTTGGGAGGAGGTCAAATACCAGTCTAAAGCGTAACGCCGTGATGATGATGATACTTATGTTTTACTAGGCATTGGTTAGAGAAATTTCGAGAGTAATCCAAAGACAAGCAAAATAGTCAGAAACAGAATTTAGGGATACAGTTGATATTTTACATGGTACGTTATGCACAATCTCATTATAACTTGAATTTATATTTTTAATTATTTAATGAATGAAATTCGATAGACAAGATTGAAAGTCTTTTTCATCGGTACAAAAACCCTTGTAGAGTCTTGGCTGCTTCTCAGAATTGGCTCTTTGTTATGCTCTATTTTGTTATCTTCCCCTGGTACCTTATAGTAATAAATCTTTAGATGATGTCAAAAACTTGTTTTTAAAATATCTCTTTAGTGTTCGCTTACTTGACTGGCCCCAGTTTGATAAATCCTAATATTGAAGATCTTTCAAGCAAATCATAAGTTGTAGGTACAAAATAATAATATTTTTTTATAGCACCAAACAAAAAAAAAACATTATTTCGCTTTTTTCGTAAAGAACCATCATTAGCTAGCTTAAAGATAATTTAATAGAGATGGGGTTTGGTACGTCTCAACAAGATTTTCAACACTCCCGTTCTGAAAGAGGGATTCTAATGTCACACCAAACTAGAGTTTGTGTTATATCTTAGGTAAAGGTTATTGGAATATTATCACACCAAATTTTCTCTAACTATTACCAAAAAAAATTCCATTTGATTATGCCATGGAAACGCTTTAGGCCCTCCGCACACGGGGCAGCTAAAAAAACAGTTTGCAACTAAAGTTATTCTCCTGTGCATTTAAATGGCGATCCGCAAACGATGCAACTTCTCAGAAACCAGTTTTCAACACCGACGCAACCAGTCTCGCAACTCGCCGTGCTAGTTGCTTGCGTGTTGCCGTTTCCAGTTGCGCCGTAGTTGCGAGCTATTTTTAGTAATTTGCAACATGTCCGAGAAAGAAAAAACATTTAATTTGTTCAGGAGGTTGAAAAATACCCTTATATTTATCATTTATAGGCTCGTAGACATTTTTGAACGCAGCATGATAGTGACACAGAGCACTGCGGGATGAGATAATCAATGAAATCGTAACAACTTGAGTAGCGTCGTGAAAGAAGCTCGGTCGCCAACCAGTTTTTGTTTGATTTCCGTTGCTTCGTGTGCGAAAAGCCTTAATAAACAAGATCGGATGGAGCAACTACGTCACCCACCTTCAGGTCGTACGTGTGATTTTACTTTGCGTAAACGGTACGGATAGGTTAAGTCGAGTAAGGTTCCTGTTAATTTAAGTTAATTTATTATCCACTCAACACCTTGATTGACAAATACGAAATATTCACACCTTTTGTTGATTCAAATGTGTTCTTAAGAAAAAAAATTAACACAAAGTCAAAATATGTATTAACAGATACGACATATTTTTGTTTTAATGTGCAGACCAAATTCTGCAAAGCGAAAAATCGGGTTGTATACTTTTTGATTGACGCTATTAAAAAAAACAGGCCATCCAGATGAAGAGTAAGATATACGAGTATATCTATAGAGTAAGATAGAAGAGTAAGATATACGAGATATAGAGTGATTGTAGTGGCTTACTTAAGACTGATGAGGGTGCCGTCGGGAGCGGTGTAGCTGTAGGACCCCTGCTGCACGTGGACTTCCTCATTTTCAGGCGCGTCTTTCAAGTTGGCGTTTTCAGCCGTCCTCACGAAGGGCACCAACTTGCTGAAGCTAGCCTCTTCCACCTTGATGCCGTTTCCAGACTCGTAGCTAAAACAACACGCATTTGGAATATAGATTTTACTTAATTATTAGATAAAAAAAAACACGGTTTTTAACAAAAATGAGTCCTTACTTGGGTACCCCATATCTCTCCGTACTTAAAGTGTGCATTTCAAAAAAGGCTTTTAAATTATTTATTTTGTAAATTCTGAAATATTTGCTTATTTATTCGGTATCATGGCTCAGGACAGTTTTAGAATAATATGCATTCTGACCATAGATGCAAAACGCAAAAAAAGTGATTATAGTCTGCATTGCAAAAAATGAAGAAATGATCAGATTATTAATACAATTAAAGTGCTTTCTAAAATAAGATCCAAATATTTTCCAGAGTGCATAAATCTTCTTTCAATTATCTACCTAGAAGCGATTAAAAAAAAATTATATTTAGAGATTTTTATTTGGGTAATTGGGTACCTATGACAGTTTATTTAACAGCATATATGGTGCCATATAAATGATTATTATTTCTTTCTAGTATTTAAGTATAAGATTAAATTTACAGTGATATTTGAAATCTCAATATATAATTAGATTTATGTGTATTAAAGTTTTTTAAGTTACAAAAGGATCTAACACAACAAGTAGAAAGTCTGGGAATTTCAATGTAAAACATATTTTTAATTCAGTCAAGAAAGATGAATAAATTTCCTTTCCAGGGTAAAAACACCTAAATTATGTGACACGAAACAAAATTTATATTTTTGGATGAAGCTAATCTTTCTATGGTTTTGTATTATACCCGTATTTATGAGAAGGCATCTAAAATAAAGATCAAGAAAATGGATAGAACTTATTAGTTATTTACCTGAACTTGTAGGCTCCATTAGGTTCGAACTCCTCCGCCTGAGAGACGATGGGCACGGGGGTGGGCTCGGCGCCCTCCACGAGACCCTGGGGTGCGGCAGACCCCAGCACGATGCCACAGCACAAGAAGGCTAATCCGGAAATCCACATGGTAACTATTGCAAGGAGTGAACTAGCTTTAACTGGTGACTTGACGTGTGCACTTAAATGACTACATGGACGCAATGAGGTCCCGGGCATATTTATATGGGACGGATTTGTTTACATTGTAATCCCCTTCCCATATGCCTTGTCGCATAAGTGATCCAACCTCAGTTTCAGTGATGCGTACCGTCACAAGTACCCCGATAGGTACGGTTGATACAGCCTTCCATGTGTGCAGAATTAGCATACGCGCCGCTTTGGGAATAGTCCAAAGATTGGATTTTCAAAAAAATATTGTTTGCGTATTGCAAAATTAATCTCGTAGGTAGGTACACTCGAGTCGATTGTTGAATCACGGCTAACGAAGGTAACGATGCCAGGTGACCTAGGTGTCTAAATTTATGTCAAAGCTGTGTTAAAATATGTGATATGTAAATATGTGAAATTAAAAAAACTTAGTTAATATTTTACGCAATTGCAATTGCATATTATTCGTTCGTATATTAGCTCCTTCTGTGGCTGACTGCAAAGTTAACCTTGTCACGCTGTAATTCTTCCGTATAACTTTTTTATTGTTACCACGATGGCTTTGTTTTAATTCGTCCAGAAAATACCATGGACCCCCTGTGAAGAAGATCAACTCTAAACAATTAATAAACACCAAAATAAATAAGGAAAATATTATATTTCACTTGGTTTGTTAAGGTACCATGCAAATGAATAGCCTTTTTCCAATGGAGTAAAATTATACTTTCTTCAAGTGGCTAGATTTCATCAGGATCGACTGATATTATTTAGTACCCACTAACATTTAAATATTCATAACTCTCCATGCACCTACCTAGAGACAATAAACTCTCTATTATAGCTTGACAACTCTCCAATACCCTTCTCCATAGTTGCATAATTAATATTGCGTTCTTCCAAGGATTATTTGTCAAGTGAATCAATCAATACCAGCAGTGCATTGGTTTGCACTTTAAATTAAACGTGCATTGTCATAAAATACACTGCTTGCAAATACAATTATTGCATAAAGTGGATAGTCTTCCTTCAAATGAAATAAATCTACAGTACAATAATATTATATTTTTATAAACATTACAATACCAATACAAAATTCACTTGTTGTATTCTTTAGAGAATTCAGATTCGAAACGTTACTAGAAATACTCTCTTCAACCTCACGACATACCCCAATTGGGAATGCCATAGTCTCACGGGCTTCGGACGATTGGAGGTAGTTGGGACTCTTGTGCGGTATTCACTGTTAAAAATTGACTGTTAAATTTGTAATTTCACTTAGACATTCATATACCTGTATTGTGTACATTCGAACAACCAGAATGTATTACATTACTTGAATATACCTACTTCACAGTTATGTGAATAAAAAAAAAATATGGAGCAACATGTAGCTTTAAAAAATAAATACGAAAAATGTGCCTTTTATCAAATTTTTATTTTATTATTTTGTTTATAATAAGAGTAGTAAAGACAACACTTTTTACAACCTAGCCTATTTAAAAGAGCAGATACCAAAAGATTCCAGGTTTGTTCTCGAAAAATGCATGTATGAAAATGATTTAAATTGATATTTATGTTTTCATTTTAACTACTGCATTTGAATTTCTTACTAGGGGCAGATATACTCATTACCACCGTTTAGAATTGATTGCATGAAATTATAAAAAAATTGTGTTCTCCTTCCCCTCCTATTTCCTCTCGCCTCAAAAAATACTTAATTGCGGGTGCGATGGTGTGATAGTCCCACCGGCTCTGAGCAGTACTTACATCTTTCACGGTGTTTCTGGTTTTCGGAGATACTGACAACCCGACGATGATTGACGATTGATGATTGACACGTGCCGAGATTATTTATTCACATCCGTTTTAGATCAAATTACATCATTTGTGATAGGTAATTTACATTTGTTAAAAACTCACTGAGAATTTGGCATTGAGAAGCTCACATTTTTGAAATGTTGAAGTGGGTAGTAAGTACTATGGCAATTGAGCAGATATATTAGGTTCTTATATAGAAGAAACATTTTGGGGTAATTTTCTTTCCCTGTTTACACTCTCGAACAGGTTTACTTACCTCATAGATAAGACACTTGTGAAAATGCTCATATTTTGACAAGGAATTATTAAAAATTCGGGGATGGCTCTAGACGGTTGGGACTCTAATGTGATGTTCGCTGGAAACAAAAAAACCAAAAACGAGAATTCTTAAATATTAACATCAAATATTAGGAGTAGGGCCAAACAAACGAGTAATTAGATAATCACATGTTACATTCTTTACATGTAGATATATCTGTGTGCGAAACGAAGAACGGAATGAGTAAAAAAATGAGGTTTTCAGGAGAGTCAACAAATTTTATAAATTTCGTTCTTTGCATGTAATCATGTCATATGTGTTGTGTAATTTTTCAAAAAATAATGCTCATTTTTTTTTGCTAGATATGTATCTAAGGAACAATTTTGCATGCTCAAAACTTGTATTTTTTACTCATTCCGTTCATCCTTTCGCACACAGATATTTTCTTATTCGTAGCATTTGAAGGATTTTGTATAAAAATCAAAATATTATTCGTCTTCACCACGATTTAATTTTTTTTCGTTTGTATTATTGTGTTTTGTGAAAAAAACTAATATCTACATAATAAACCAACATAATTATAAATTAACTACTATGGTTCCGAATTTCTTTTTCGCCATCTAAGTATACCAAAGATGTGGTTAAAACTATAGTCCTCCAGTTGACTTTCATAATCGGAGAAGATAAACGGTTGCCCTTGTTTTAGTGCTCTGCGTTTTAAAGTCGTTAATTTATCTCTGCTGTTGTCTTCTTAGTGGACTTTTTTATGGTCTCCATTTAAGTGGTCTGTTTCACCGACAATATATTTTTCTTGTAGTGTGACCTGCTCATTCCCATTTTAGCTCAGCCATTATTTTTGCTGTTTCAGTGACTTGGGATTGGTCTCTGTCCCCTGAGACAAGTTGGTAGTCTAAAAAATTTAAGCCTTTTGGGGGACTTTATTTTTATTGCTAGAGTTTTTGTAATTTTGAGAGTGATTACTTTGGCAAAATACCAAACAAAAGATTAGGCAGAAGGCGAAGTTTATGGCTGGGGAATCTTTGAGAGTGATTTGATCGCAGTGCAACGTTTCTATTTCGAGGTGCTTTCTCTGTAGGGTAGGAGCGGAACACAATGACGAAAAAACCGTTTTAAAATTCTTCAGCTTAAAGCCTTACTACGGTAAATTAGCTGCACCTGTCGAAGAAAGAGAACATTATATTTCAAGGAAAAATAAACTTGTGAGAAAAAAAGAAAAGCAAACTCCTGACGACACAGCAGTTGTGTCATATTTTCAAGAAAATAATGTCGCTGGAAAGGTAAAAGGTCTTCAGCGACACTTTGGTAAAAAATGAGTTAAATATGCAGTATTTTGGCCTTTCAGGCATCTAAAATATATTTACCATTTGGGAGCAGGCTTGACTCAAGTGACACAAGTTTGGGACTTTTTCAAGCTTTGTGTCGCTTCAGGTAACTCAGTGAGAGCATTGAATTACCTGAGTTAACTTTATTTTTAAAATCTAACCAGGTACTGAAAACTTATGAATTTTTCTGTTTATGAAATAGCACTTCAGCTCTTTTACCTTTCTGGCGACGACATTTTGGGTTCCTCGAGACGTGATAATTGTGCAGGTACTTTTTCTAAGTTTTTACAGTCGATATATCGGATTTTGTTATCAAGATTTGTAATTGCTTGTAGTAATAATGCTAAGAAGTAGGTGAACACCTTATAGTGAATGTTCACACACATAATATTGTGGTTTGGAATGTGCATTTTGGTGACACACTGGTCCAAGCACTATATGGTTCCAACCACCGATTATATTAAAAAAAAAACAAACAAAAACTATCTAACATATTAGAGCTTCGTGGGTAATGAATGATTATCTAATTCTGTGTATAGCCCCAGTGAGAGAGGACCGCTGAAAACCAAAAATGTTAGCAAACATTAAAAAAAATTGACAACTTGTCTTCTTCTACTACTTCTTCTATACACAATTCCCCAGTCAGTTCAGCCGTAGTCTCGTTACACCGGCTCCGAACTCTAGTCTGGTTAGTGTTATAAATAAAATCATTTTTTCTAATGGGGCACGATATCACACCGCAGTTTAAGACGATGCACATCATCATAGCATCGTACGTACAAGAATGTTCAATCTTCATTCATCTAATATACCCATAATGAATTCGTATTACGTCTTTATTTTTCATTCATACCCATAAAGATTATATTTTTGTAGGAATACGCAGACTGCAGTGACGTACTGTCTGATCTATTTATTTCCCAGAGTAAAAATAATAAGGTATACGAGGCCTGTTCAAAAGAAAAGGTGAATTTTGAATTTTCGCGGGCTGTGTTTGTGATATGTATATCATATGTTAGCATTATCAGCAATTTTGGATTAGTGGTTGTTTTTGACAACTGGAAAGTTAAATACGTTTTTGTAAGTGGTACCAAGATTTTTTACTTTTGAAAAAAATGGATCAAAGAATATTAATGATTTTAAGCGTAAAATGGAATAGTTGTGGAAAACTTAAAATCATGGATTTTATTCTTTGAGTCCATTTTATCAAAAAGTGTTTATAAGTGGTACAAGCGCTTTACAGAAGGCCGAGAAGATGTTAATGACGTTAAGTCCTGGAGTTGTGGAAAAACAAATCATGGATTTTATTCTTTGATCCAAAAACAAAAAAATCGAAATCACACAAAAATGACTAACCTTTCCAGTTGTAATCCAAAATGGATGATAATGTTAACATATGATAAACATATGTGTACCAACATAACAAAAAAAAAAATCGATAATCGAATGTACACAACCCGCGAAAATTCAAAATTCACCTTTTCTTTTGAACAGGCCATGTATTACGAATGACTGTTAAAAGAAAAAAAATACGGTTTTGTGAAGACATATTAGAAAAAAAAACAATTGTAAATCCATTTAAAGATCAAACATTTTGTATCATACGGAAATGTGGAAGAGATCAATGTAAGCCACTGCCAGGCTTTATGTATATTCATAGGCATTGGATACCGCTCCCACATCAACTCGGAGTATTCTTCAAGTTGATACATATCTCTACCGCACTTTAAATATCAGAAGTTAATTATTTAAAAAAAATACTTGTACCTACATTACGCAGATACATTGAACGTATGACATTTTGCGAATTATTCATGTGTTGGTTTAAGATAGCAGTAAGATTAAAATGATGTAGCTAGTTTTTTTTTTAAATTTCATTGTGGAATGTATTTTTGTTACACCTCGAGTATTTTGGTGAGTAGCCAGTGTATGCTAATACTCTAATCATCTATCAGTAATCCGACTACCGGGATTTTTAGACGGTGTCACCTCGGCAGGTAGACGCAGGGTCGGATCCATAGTCACTTAACTAGCGATTGCAAGGGGCGCCGCTAATCAGAGGATCCCATAATTATAATTATAATCAAGGAGAAGAAGGAAAATAAAACTAGATGTAACGGAGCGAGGGTAAACAATTGAAATAAAGCCTTATTAAAACTGTATCATCCCCTAAAGTAATTTACGGCACATCGGTAGAGGTAGATAAAATATGTAACGTAACAACAGCTGTGTCTCATTTGTTCATAAGGGCCTTTGAAATATTCCACTGCAAAAAAATAAAATAAAATTTGTCGGTGCAAATAAACATGAACAAAATACATTATATGAAACATCGCATAAGCTGATGCGCATTTATTTTTATAGTGAATGTCGCACAAGAGACTCAATTGCTCCCGACCGCCTAGAGTCAGTGGGACTATGATATCCCCAATTGGGGAATGTTGTGAGGCTGAAGGTAGTGGGAGAGAAGAAAGAGATGGAAGAGGAGGGTTGGTAAGTACCTAGCTATTCAGATCTGGTCACCAAACAAGGCTAAAGCCATTTCAAGCAACGTTTCGATTCTGAATGGTGTTCTTTCACCAGGGCTATTCTAAGAATATCTACCCCTCTGGAACGTGCGGCAAATATACTTTGTATAATTAAAATGTGTTTTGACACATATTTATTAAATAAATGTTTTTGGCGCACGCTGGGTTTGAACCCGCGACCTTGGGATTCGTAGTTCTTACCACTTGACCACGGAGGCCGTCAAATCGTGAGTAACAGCTGTTGCGACAAGAATGAGAACTGGCTATTGCAACGTTCGACAAATTATCTTGTAAGGGCCGCCTGCATCCTGAATCCGCCCCGGAGTAAAAAGGTTTCTGTTATTTATTACGTGATATAATATTATCTTGTCTCTGGGGTCTAGAGATGTACATTCTATAAAGTTCCATCCGAACCACGTCTGAGAGAGATACAGAAATAGAGGATGATTCCTTCGGCATACAAATGTGCAAATCAATGTTTGTGTGTCCAGTATTAACTGTGGAAAAAGCAAATAAGAATCGCTTTTCACATATCCTGTTAAATTCATCCAAGGCCGCGTCTTCTAAAGCCGACAGATCGCATCGCCGGAATATATTACTGGGAATGATTCGTATTACTATGTGATTGCAATATCGATGACTACATTATGTCACTACCGTTTTTATTTATATCGCTTAACGAACATTTGAGATTAATAGCTGATTTATGTTGAGCATACTAACAGAACCAACAGTCGTCACATCGGTTCTCTACACGGGTAGACTAAGAGTAGAGGTATAGGTAAGAGCAGAGGATTGAATTCCTCAAAGCTCGGGCTTTGATCACACTCCTTGGTTTATTCACAATTACACACTTTCACAGTAGAACATTCAAGGTCAACGCATGATGATTTCAATGTGATATGTACGTTTTCTGTGTAATATACTTGCTCACAGCAAACCTCATGCCAAATCTTTTTACGAGCTGACTAACTTACCAAAAATGATTTTTTGGTTTCCCCAATTTTACGAAACCAAAGAAATCTAGTTTCGCAGGCATTAGGGCAGTATACTCGTATTATGCAGAGTTAATTATATACTTTCCTGATGAAGCTTATTATAAGCAAAACAGGTGGGTGGTGATAAATGTATCAACATATTAGTGGGTCATAATTAGTTAATTCAGTAAAGTCAGTAATTTATTACAAATATATTGTTAAAACCAATAATTGAATTAATAGAAAATTCTCGGAATACCGCTACTGTTTATTTAATTTTGGCATTTTCCAATGACGGTCGGTGTCCTATGGCTTTAATACGATAAAAACTGCTTCCAACCGTCTAGAGCTAGTGGGACAATGGCATCCCCAATTGGGGTATGTTGTGAGAGTGAAGGTATTGGGGAGGAGAATGAGATGGGGAAGAAAAAGATTGGGAAGTATTCGGCGTTTTTGCAGGTGTTTTTTTTCTTCCTTTTTTAGACCAGGAGACTAGGTACATGTCCGTGTTGTGGCGATATTTCAAGCAACGTTTCGTTTCTGAATGGTGGTCTTTCACCAGGGTGATACTATGAGTATCTACCACTCTGGATCTACGACTTTTTTAAAATACGAATACCGCACAAGAGTCTCAACTGCTCCCAACCGTCTAGAGCCAGTGAGACTATGACCCCAAATAGGGTATGTTGTGAGGCTGAAGGTAGTATGGAGGGGAAGGAGATTGAGAAGACGAAGGTTGGAAAGTACCTGGCTGTTCAAATCTGGTCACCAAACACGGCTAAAGCCATTTCAAGCATCGTTTCAATTCTGAATGGTGGTCTTTTACCAGGGCGGTACTTAGAGTATCTATCACTCTGGAACATGTCGCAAATATACTTTTTTTTATTATTTTATAAATGAATTAAATGTGTTATGACACATATTAATTAAACAAAAGTTATTGGCGCATGCCGGGTTTGAACCCGCGACCTTTGGATTCGTAGTCGAGCGTCTTACCACTCGACCATGGAGGCCGATGTGACTGTATAAGACCTTCATGACTAATTTTGGCTTAGTCTAACCTTGATCTTGACTTGCCTCCGGAACTTGAACCCACGGAAGCTATAGCATCTCTTTCCATTAAAAATTTCACGTGTTTCAAAAATATTTTTTAGTCAATAATTGAGCTGACAATTTCTCATGATCTTTCAGCAACGATTATCCTAGCATTTTCCCAACATATCGAGGACTCAGGCCCAATCAATCGTTTACAGGGGAAATTAGAGTAGGCCACCTCGTTTGCTGAAGAGCCGTATTTTTCAAGTTGTGCTTACTTGCATAGCGCCCATGAAATAAGTGGGAAAAAATCATGGTTGTGAGTTGTAATGGTTTTGCTTTTTTCTAAAATTGAACCCGAAAAATTCCGGGTCGAAGTCAAATACGTAGACCAATGTACCATGGCGACTATAACCAAAGTGGCACCAAAGTATCGCCTCGTCATCTTTTGTTTATACTTATTACGCGAAAATAACAACCATTCAAAAATTGTAGGATGAAATGATGCAACGCAGAAGAAGCACAAGAATGTCCATGAGCCAAGAAGGTGCAAATAATTAAAGGAAATTTAAGGGAAAGTTTTTATTTATTTATTTCCAAAGCGTTTTTATTTTTCTGGCTCAATCGAAAATTGTATCAGACCCTGACTTTGAGACATATCCAATCATAACTCAATCTCTATTAAATACTTCTAAACTTGAATTAACTCTGATTCTTGTTCTCATAGTATTTGTACGTATTATGCATAATTTTAAAAACCAGATCACGCTTAATTTCTCGGAAAATCGGGTTTAATTTTTTTTTTTGCCGATCACCTCCATTTGCCAACATCTTGATTATTATTCGGTCAATTGTAGACATGTTATTTTATCTCGACATAATCTTCTTTCGTCTCAGTTGAACATGTTTTGATACATATTCCCTCACAGTAATCAAATAACAGTTTTCTTAATGGTTGGCGACATTGCAAGTAGCACTCTCACGTTATATTTTTTGGTAATTACATAAATTGTAGTAAAAAATGTCTGTATATTGTGAGGCTGAAGGGAGTTTTGAAGAGTAGATGGGGAAGAAGAAAGGTTGGGAAGTACCCGATTATTGAGGACACCAAACACGGATAAAGCCATTTCTAGCAACGTTTCGAATCTGAATGATGGTCTATCTCCAGGACGATGAGAGTATCTGCCACTTTGAAACGTGTCGGTAATATACTGTACACTATTTAAAAAAATTAAATGTGAAAATACACATGTTTATTAAATAACATTTATTTGCGCCTGCCGGGATTTGATCCAGCGACCTATAAATTCGCAGTCGAAGATCTTACCCGCTCGACCACGGAGGTTGAGCGGTTTGACTTTTGTTTTTCTCTAAATTAGGCAATATCATATTACGTAATAAAACGCAATCGCTGGTGCCAAATAATGCACCAACCCCCGCATTCCGCGTAACCGCACACGATAAGTAGGCACTTAAAACATAAATAATTTACATAAAGTGTCAGTTCTAGGAAAATAACAATGGGTTATTATTTCATATGCCCATTTTATATTGGCTCACAGGTTTTCACACAGCTTCGTGTTTGGCCTTAAAGTAATCATTTTAAGTAGGGCACACAAAACTAGTATTTCACCAAATTTAATTATTTTATGAAAAAAAACGTTTAATGACCAGAATACGAGTGTTATTTGCTACTTCTGGTTTGTTATACAATATACCTTCCCGCATGTTAAGCATTTTGTTTATGTTAATTCGTTAAAAAAAACCTTTCTGTTACTCGTAAATATTCGTATATTTAATATGTATACTGATGACAGTGATGACGTGATGACTGATGACCCTACCGACATCTTGCGCGTATTGCATGTATCTCTTATTTGAAATACCGACTCAAGCACTTAATAATATACAAAATATGCCAAGCCAAAAGACAAAACACATCTTTGGTCAAATTTAAATTCAGATTCCCATTATTCTTTAAAATTATCTCGTTCAAATGTAATAAAAGGATAATGCATCACACATCCGCAACTGAAGAAAATATTTAAGATCAATTGCATTGAAAATTAATCTTAACCTAAATAGTTAGTGGCAAGATAAATAAAAATAAAGGTCTTAAATACTATTTTTTAAAGCCTTTATTTAACCCTGAAAGAAAATGGCGATCTGTAATAGTAAAACAAACTAAATTTATAAAATAATAGTTGTTTATTGGTCAACGAAAATGTGTCAAACAATTTTTCAAAGTAGTTATTTGTTTTATTCGTTTTATTTGTATGATATTACTCAATACACGTTATAATTAGATTGAGAATAGACAACAGGGCTACATAGAAAAGGAGAATTGTTTTTTGGTGGGAAGTATTTTACCTTTATTTGTTTAAGGGTTAAGTAGATACCTAATGTCCTACCTTGTGTTCGGAGAATTTCTCGAACGACGTGTTGCAAAATCATTGCATATTGTGTAAACAAAATTGTTTGTACCTCACTACGAACAACTTCAAAGAAACACTTACTTAAAACCCTCAACATAAATTTGTCAAAAGACACCGTCAAAAAGATTTTTAACTCCAAATATGGTCTGCACAAAAGTTTAAACTTTTAAAAAATATCTGTCAGAACGAAGAAAGAATGATTCGTGAGGAGAAACAATAAACAAAATTGCATTATGCTCCATTGTTTTCTCGCATAATGTGGATTTGTTAAAATATCATAAAGCTCATTGAAGATTAACACATTCATGCATTTCACTACATTGTAAACGGTCTAGAGGACGGAAGGAAGGTATTTTAAACCTTTTAAAAACGCATAATTAATATAAAGGTAGTAAATGTATCAAGTCTTCCAAAAAGTTTTTATGTGCTCAATGCAAAACTTTTGATGCGTGTTCTAAATATAATTATGGCATTTCCGGTGGTATTTTGAGCATTACTTTAGGAGGCTTCTCGGCACGCTGGAACGTTCTCAACCCACCACGGGAAGGTCCACTCCACTCCACAAGTCGCTGGAGGTCAATAAAACCGTAGTGTGTCAAGAACAATTTCTCTTTCGGTTGTTCGTCTCCGCCGCCTTATGCAATGGTTTCCCTTTTCTTCGCGTTGACACAATGGCGGAACACTTTTACGACTTAGTAATAACACACGAAATAGCAAAAAATACCTTTTCAACAGAAAGTGAGAATTTATTTGAATAAATTTATAATAAACTTTCTTCCGATCTTACGTGTTATAAAGTATGGTAGGAATATTGTTTCGTCAGGGAATAAGCATCCGTAAAGACCGAGGAATATTACTACTAACTTTGCATGATAAATAAAAGACTCTAGCTTACCTGCACAATTAGAGAGTAAACTATTCAAGGAGTGAAAGGAAAATTACGATATTTTGTCTAGACATTAGGTACTATTCTGTAACGTTATTTTTTACTTAAAACACCAGTCCTCTATGATATTTGGTTTTATTATTTTATAGTTATAACTGCCAAGACCCGATGGAACTATGCTATTCCCATTTAAGGAATAATGTGAAGCTGAATGATGTAAAGAGGGAAAATGAGGTTTTTAGAAGGGTATCTTTATCTCTGGAATAAGGTAAGGATATATTATTTTATGCAAAACGCATAATAAAAAATTAGTCAGGTTTCTGTTCCACGACCTCATGGGACCACATCTATGGAACCAACCGCTCTGCCAATTTTTTTAAAGATTAAAAATTAATAAATGTGTAAATATTTTTTTAATCCCGTGGTATTTGAATTGCAAACATTGATACGAAGAGATCTGGCTAAAAAAGGCTAAATTTGCGTTTATTTGAAATCGTGATCTCTGGGTTCAGAGTCAACGAGCTAATCGCACTGCCACGGAGGATGCAAAAAGATTATTGAAAAACAATTGTATTACACCTTTTTAAATTCTTGCCAAAAACACATTCGCAAACATTTAATAACAAACAGTTATTTTAAGATAAAACATTTGCGTTAAAATCAAACTTTATTTGCACTTCCTATGTTTTCCAGAAAAAAACGAAAGTTCAAGGATGACCTGATGTAATACAAACAATTCTAAAATGCGGTGATTCGAATATCAATGTTTGCGGGCGCCTCAGCAGCACTGGGAGATGAACAAAAGCAGTGAAAAATCAGAGAAATTCAAATGTTATTCAAAACTCAACATTTACAAGATACTAGATATACTAACCGGTTTCGTCCGAGGTTTGGATTCTTGCATTTACCATTTTTATTTTCTTTTATTTTTTCGCAGAAATGATCTTAAAACATAAAAAATGTTTTTTTTTATTTATTTCAACACTTTTCAGTCGAATTCTTTTTCTTCTCGTCGATGAACTATTTGAAAAATGTAGCATCTCGTCTTATTTAATAGCAGTTAAATTGATATTTAAAAGCCTCATAGCTCGTCATGGATATCGTGTTGCGTGTAAAAAATGTTGCTATGACCTCGAAATTCCAGACAAAAAAGGTGTTCAAATTTCATTGAGCCAGAGTTCATCGTTCAAGATTTTTTAATTAGACACATAAACAGATGTTTGATATATACAGTTATGCGTGTTCTATTGAAATCAGAGCAAATTTGTTTGTGTTTTTTGCTCATTTTTTTTAGTTCTCCTTTATCTTATAATCCTACAAATAAATACTATTTTAATTCGTATATTTATTTAACAACGGGATTATGTGTAGTTGATTGAATCAGGTTTTGGCTCTTGTCGAAGGTTAATAATTATATCAATAAATCTACTCCAAATGCGTCACACATAAGTTTTTTTTCTCATTCTAGCAGTTGCTTTTTTTTGTCCTTCCATTTCATTGCCCACTAGGACATTTTTATTTCATAACATCAGGTTTGTTTATCGCTCATTAAATATAAATAAAAGGATTTCTTCTTATTTATTGCTAATCGTTGCCGCTCCCGCCAATTGATCCGACCAACTAGGATACCTACTCCAATGTATTAATTATTCAAAACGTAATATGCTAATTAAACACAAAAAAAAAATCACGCTAACATTCAAATGGTCCCGTTGGTTAGAATATTGTAAGACAACTAAAAAATGTTCAGACTATTCCAATAAGTTTTTTTATAAATGCTGTTGACTTTTCTTATTAGGCAGAATTGCGTATTTCAATTTGTGCAGAAAATAAAATGTTTCTCAATAAAATCAGAAATCATGAGACAATATCTTATTTGACAGATTGCCCAAAATTATCCACAGTTTGTCATTTTCTAAATGCCAAGTAAATATAAAAAAAAACTTGAAAAATTATTTTAATAAAATAAGAGTTAATACATTTTTATATCATATTAATCGCGCAATTACTATTACAATATACTAGTTGTTAGTGTTGTTACCCGGTGAAAAATTACGGGATGTAACTTGACTTATTAAATGAAAAAAAAAAAATAGTTGCTGTGATCCATTTTTTTATTTGTAGAATAATGTCTGCTAAAATACATTGTAAGTAAGTTCTTTATAAAGTAGGTATGGATTAAAAAAAGATTATTTTTAATTTTGATAATTTCAATTAGAAAAGTTCACACTCGTCCGTACGTAGGTACGTACTCACAAAATAAATTATTTAAAGCTAATTACGAAAGTTATGATTATAGTCATGTGATAAGCCAACATTTATCAATCATCTACATAAGACTTCATTGTCTTATAATATAAATTTATCAGGCAGTCAATTAGTATGCTTGCTGTTTTATTATCCACTATAATATATTATTGATTGATTATTCGTTTAGGCAGTTGTTTTATTACTAATATACACTCAAACAATCAATTCAAATACGCTAATTAATATCCTGTGATTAGGTAAAACACTCTTAATTTTACCGTCAATTATAAGAAATAATAGAAAACCAACGAACCTAAAAACAGAGATAAAAATACACAGGAAAACTGGAAAAGCGTGTTTTGAGTTTCAAAAAAGTTTGTTTTAAAAGTATTCCTTGTCAATGTTTTAAGGTTCTCTGACTCAATTATCGTGTGCATGTACTTTTAATATTGAAGAAAGCTCTCTATTCACTCGAGTAAAAGCGTAGGTTTAGACGGCGGGCGGATAAAGCGTCACCAAAAGTTAATTATTTTTGGATAGTTGGAAATACTTCATTCAGAAGGCATAGCAATTTTTTTATGACAATCAATAAATTTTTCAAAAGCACGCAATAGTAGACGTGTGTAAAATACATCAATCTTTTTTCAGGAGAGACATGAATATGAGGTCATAGATTTGATGTTTATCCTTGATGCTTCCCATTTAAATAAAACAAGACTTTTTTATGCACCTGCCATTATATTAACTATAAAAGCCGTATGTCAAATGGAAAATTCTGAAGTCATGAAATTTGCACAGATATCCTGGAATTTATTTAATTTATAGGTGAAGTGAAATGAAAGTTATAAGAAAAGAAGCCATGTTATTTCGTCCCATATATTTAAATGTTTATCTCGGATGTAGCCGGGTAGTAAAGTTAGGACATGTATATAAATATTACCAATTGAAGTTATGAAATCGCCAATAGGTTTTCACTTAATATTAAAGCTGTGTAGTTGTGTGGGCTAGAAAAATATTTCTTAATATTTTCGGTTGCTCTCACCGACGGAATGGACACATGCAATACTAACATTTAATATTTTTTTCTTTCTGCTGAAGATGATTTTAAATTTCCTTGAATTTATGTAAATTTGTTAGATCTAATAATACATGTTCAATTACGTTGATTAATCATTTTGACCTGGAAAAGAAGTGGTAATAATTGATGTTCTTAACATTTTAATTAAATGGTCGGGATATGCAGATAATTACAACTAATAAAATTTATGCATTTTTTAAAACTAAACATTGGCAGACGCTGGTAATCGTTTTTCTTTTTTAAATATGTGATAGTATATTTTTGATTTTATGATCCATAAAGTACAATGAAGACACTGAAGACTAATACTTACTAGAAACATTCTGAAATGTTAATGTTCCGTATTTAATTGTTTAACAAAGTTTTTCATTCCCTAATGCTAATAACAAAACATTTTCATTTAACTTTAATTGAGTAAGTTATAAATACTTTAAAAGACTTTCTAGATTTATAACTGACGGTTTATTATTTATCTTCTCTTTGAGCAGCGCCATCTGTTAAAACGCTGATAATATTATTTGGTAAACTTTAGCGCAAAGCAATTGCATTACAAAGTAACTTTGTCGATATCTGTCATTCAAGCGTCTGTGTACCTTAAATTCACTATAATATACGTAATCATCACCATTAATGGAAAAACTCTTTAACAAATCTAAATATTATTTGTTTTGATATTAATAAGTACTTACAATTTTACAGCGAAATAAAAGTGAGAATCATATTAATATACATTACGTCATTTTATATAGAACTCAAACTCGACTGTGGAATGAAAGTATCAAATAAATATCCCCTGGAAACTGTCACATTTTTAAATTATTTATTTATCCAAAACCTCTAACTCAATCAATTTAAATATCGTTACATATTTGAAAAACCACTCCAATTTTAAATGATAGTGTTTATAATGAACTTTCAAATGGGCCAGTAACTTGAAAAACTCCCGTCTTTGACTGTATTGGCGGTTTGGCAGTCAATTTTTAGTACAACGCCCTTCTTGCAATCTCTACATCTTTTCTGTACTTTGACAATATTGAAAAAATAAAAATAGAAGGAGGCAATATAAACCCGTGTCAATAGTTATGTTCTATCAACAAAACACTGAACAATTCAAATATAGGGGTTTGAGAATTCCAACATCTAATTTTAAAGAAATTCGACACTCTAGGCACAAAAACTTAAGTATCTACAGATTGAGAAATCGACTCAAAACGATGCTCGTAAATATATCTCGTTTGATAGCCGGGGTCAACAATATTGAAACCAAAAGTGAACCTAAAACTTTCACCGATGGATTATATGGATAATTCCTTTGTCCGATATATTTTAAAAGCAGAATAGTAATCTGTTGTCATAATCGTCACGATCAACAGTCATTGAATAATTGCAAAACGAGAGTCTCTGACCACCGACTCTAGTATCAACAACCTATCTACGAGTATAATAATATAAGTCAGATTTGAGAATAGTATCTATCTATTGAGGTCTCATTTTTTAATCTCGCTATTGGCTACAGTCATAAGACTAGGTAAACGATTATTATTTTTCCTGAACTACTCATGGTTGTATTTGGTATAAGGATGGTTATATAACGATCTTACATAGGCGAGGCGCTTATTCAAAGGTCATCCGTTGAAATTCATCAACAATAAACCAGTTCTTTTGTTTCTACGGGCGCCTCAAGCTATTATTACCGAAAATGATATAATACGAGTGGATATTTCCATAAAAGTCCAAGTAAATGAAAAAATAACAGAAAATTGAAATATCGATAATTGGGAACTAAGTTGAGGATCTTGAACTTAATAAAGACGCCCCTTTAAACAGTTGTTAAACAATCTGTTGGAAAGTAAGTTCTTGGAACAACCGGCCAAACCATGAAGTTTATTGACCTGTTTAAACAGACGTTTTTTTTTCTAGGTAATGACTGCATCAAAAAGTGTCGCCGATAATGCCATTGTATCTATATTAGCTATGTTGGCCTAGAAAAAGACGACGGGAGGTTTTTCACTCCCAATGTGAACAGGTCAGATTTGCAAATGTTTTTAAATGTCGATTGTGATGATTTTATTGATGGTGAAGGCTAATTTGGATCTTATTTAGTGAGTGTTAATCATTCAAAATATATTTGAAGACAACGAACATTTGTTCATTGTAACTATATATCGTGTACTAGCTTCCGGATACAATTGATTACTTAATAACCGAGCGGTTAAAATCCTCGGCTACTAATCCAAAGGTTGCGGGTTCAAGACCTGATAACAAATAAATAATATAAAATATTACTTGTGTATTTGCGGCACGTCCCATATTGGTAGATTCTAAGTTTTACTCTGGTGAAAGATCACTATTCAGAATCGAAAGATTGCTTAAAATGGATTTAGCCAAAGTACTTCCCAACCTTCTTCTCTCCACTCCCTTCAGCCTCACAACATACCCAAATCGGAGATGCCAGTGTCCTACTAGCTTATAATGCATGTTCATAAGTATATTAAAAGATTTTGCAATTCCAAGAAACTATTGTAAGTTCATTACCAATATAAAAGGAAATGATGTAAATCCTAGGATGTCGATGATACCATTGAATCCCCTGGCGATTGGTTCGAGAATCCGCTAGGCTAGAATCCCCATGACGGGGGCAAAGTGGAACGGATCGCACGCAACACCTTCAGTGGGTTTGTAGGCAGACCGGACTACCTCGCCTTGCGCAATGCCATGAGATAATATGCAATCTGTAGTTCTGTGTTGGACATCTCCGACCGGTTCTCGCCGCTTAGAGGCAGAGAAGAGCAAACGAGTTCTCAACCGATAGTGGACGGTGTGTAAGAAAGTCGCATTACAAAGAAAGGTTGAGGCGCTGACTGCGAAACGAGAACGGATTGTTTATGAATGGATTTTTACCACTCGTTAATATTTTCTTTCCAAATACTCTTGACAGTGGCACTCTTGTATTATAAATGGTTGTTACCTGCTTTTTACGGGATGTAACATGACTTGTCAAGAAAAATATTAATTGCTTTAATCCCCCCCATTTAAAACATAGATTAACATCTGCTTAAATACGTTATGGGAAGGTTATTTATAAGGTAGGTAGGTAGGGATATGAAAATATAATATTTTTATTTGAAATTTTTTTGAACACATCCGTAAGTTCCAAATTTGAAAAGTTCACACTCGTACGTATATACATAAGTATACTCATAAATGAAATGATTAATAAATTACTGATAATGATAGAAATTAACGTCTTCTTTCGTTGTACAATATACATCCGTTTTACTTTTTAGATTTTTACGCGTCGGTTCAGCGTTGATTTAGTTAAGCCGGACGCGTTAAATACAACCCATAAGTCGTGGTTATCAGTCAAGCTTTTCGCTATTCTGACCTTACGCCGCACATTTACACTGCGTTTACAATTAAGGAGGTGACAATATAGGAGGCATATAGGCATTCTTGTGCATATATGTCCCATATTGGTATATACTAAGTTTTAGTCTCGTGAAAGATTATTATTGAATCAAAAGATTGCTTGAAATGAATTGAGCCATATTTGGTGATCAGAGCTGAAGATAATCATCATTAGTTCATCATTTTTAACAAAATTTTAAAAATTCTGTTAAATTCCGACCCCAAGGCTCGCATTTCGCCCGCAAAGTGGTATTTTATTTTAACAAATGTTACTTTTGGATGATTTTTCGGGGTTGTCCCCAAAAAAAGTTGTGTGGCAGTTCCCCCCCTGCCCACCCCGGTATTTCTCTTAGTTGTTAAATAATTGTTTTTGAATTAAAAAAAACTTTCAAGATTTTTTTATTAAAAATTTTTTAAAAAATAAAATAATTAAGGGTTTCAAAATAAATTTTTAAAAATTTTTTTTTGAATTTTTCCTTTTTTTTATTTATAATTTTTTAAAAAAAAAAAGTTTTAAATTTGTGTTTAACCTTGGGAAAACATCTTTTAAAAAAAGTTTTTAATCTTTAAATTTTTTGAAGTGCTTTTTTTTTTTTCCTGATTGATAAATTTTAAACTTTAATTTTATTTAGAAAAAAAAAAAAGTTTTTTG